>KZ061549.1:534723-664914 GCA_002091835.1 Anopheles maculatus
TGAACTTCCTAAACACATTTAACGTATCGTGTGACACCAGCTTTGTGTAGGAATGAACCTTTCCACGACACGATCGAAGGAGAATTGATTTCTTCAGCATTTGACCTACTATAATCCTTTATGCTGTGCCCAAAAAACAAGTTCCTCCCAAACACCGAACGCCGATAATCCTCCGGGGTTCCAGGAAAAAAGAGATTCGATCACTGACCGGGATTGGGCCGGAGATCGTCATCAAGTAAACGGCGACATATGACAAGGCCTGCATCTTCAAGTGAGATGGCCTCGAGGGCACGATTAGGGCTGAAGTAAACATTTAATAAAATAAACCATTTTTTCGGGAATATTGAGAATCAGACGAGAAAGAGAGAGAACAAAACTAGGTTGTGTGGGACGAACAAAAGGCCGTAGGGTTTGAAGGACACACACTGGAACGGGCAGTAACGAGAATCTTTTCAAAAACTCATCTAACGGACATCAGCAGTCCGAGCAACCCTTCGGCCTAAACACTGTTAATTCCTCTTCTTTAGCCCCTTTTGGCTGGTGAAGTTCTGGCCATACTGGTGCGATCTTTGTTCGATATTTATGATTTTCCCGATTGTAATCGTTCACCGTGCCTTTGTAACACACTCGTGGACCTGCTCGTTCGTCCGTTTTCAGAACGTTCCATCCCAATTTCCGAAATAAAAAGATCTAATTGATTTAGAATCGCTTGGTCAGAGCCCTAGAGACTTCAGAAGTAGGACACAAAAAAGGGTAGCTGTTGTGGTGCGAGATCCCAGGATTGGAGATCACCAGGCAGGTACACCCGTTGATTCTTCCCAAAACCAAACCCTGTCCGTTAATCCATTTTCACCTTCGCAAGAACTTTTTCGTGAAAACATATGTCGTACAAGGCTCGTAAAGAACCGCCATCAATATGTTGCCTGATTAAAACCGGAGGGAAGCGAGATCTCCGAGATCGGGTACGGCCGATAAGTTGGCAATAATTTTACAGATCCAGCCGACATCGCCGACCCTCGGTCCCTGGGGTTGATGTGTGCTGTCAAACCGCGACGGTTAACATCAGCTGCGCGACTTCATCTGTTTCCAAGGCCATCTTGCCGCTTGTGTGTGTGTGTGTATGTCGCACATCGTTTCGGCAAGACATTCCACATACAGACTCACGGTCTCAGACTTTCAAACCAATCGATTTCAATTGGCAATAAAATTTAATTTAACGCTCGCCACAGACGAGAACTCACAAATCTCTGGACGTCCCCAGTATCTTGAGGAATCTTTGGAAAAAGGAAACACAGTGATGCATGTGGCTGTGGTCAGCAAATAATTGATCTTGATGGTCGTCGAACGAGCCCGATGAAGAGGAGGGTATTTAATTAATTGTGATTAAGACGGTATAAGGACTCTTTCGAGCTGTCTTTAGAGTGCGCGTTGAGACGAGAACCGTTTGCCAATTCGCCGACACCTTCCGTAGGATCATTCTAGGGCAATTGTTTCTTCTGGATAAATAATCACGATAAACAAGGTAAAATATTGCCTCGGAATGCAAACATCAATTACTTCAGCAACCGATCAGGTTGATTTGTTGTGCAAAACCCTTGGGGAAGTATTTTAATTTTTATCTTCCAAAATTCTACAAATCGCCCAACGAAAACTGCCCAACTTCAAGACCCAATTTGTACGGTACAATTTCGTACAATGGTAAAATAAATTGTTCGTGCAATTTCGATTGCGATAAAGTAACACGTGAACGCCGGAAGAATGTGCAAAATTTGCCAAATAAGAGTGAAAACGTAACACGCCGGGATCCATCCGCCGAACGCCGACAACTGTTGCCGAGAAGGAGCGTATCGCTAGATAAAGCGAGCACACACAAACTATTCTGGCACACCAATTCGCCGGTTCCATATTTTCGGTGTTCGGAAGGGCGACAGGAATGTTTCGCCAATTTTGTTTTGTTGCCGGTGTGTTCCAGGATTCAGGGTAGTGGGAATGATGGCTGCAAACGGTTGAATCCCCATGCATTTTTTTCTCTTGCATTCTTATGCCGCTGAAAGATCAATGCACAAATCGGGCCCCTTCTTCTAAGTGCAGTCTCTCACGATAAATCCAGCTCGCAGGTCCAACATAAAAATGGCACATCCGTTTTCACATCCAAGCATCGAATCGCGGAATCTGAACCACATTTAAGGAATTACTCCGAACACGATACAGCAAAAACAAGCCAGAGCGCAATGTCTCTCTGCGTACGTCAGTCCGTTTGCGCAACGTTTGTTTGCCCCAAAACCCGTGAAGATGGAATGGAATGTTCAAACCCTTGCCTATTGCAATGGCCAGCAGTAGAAACAAAACACACAAAAAACCGATCGAATGGTGATGGAAATACGTTCGGAATGGTTACCGAGCACTGACGATGGTTCGCTAAATGAGTGTCGCAGGGATCCTGGAACCGTGGAAGCAAAAAAACGATCCACAACCAACGGCCACATGACAAAGAAATGTTCAACAGTTAGAAGTGAAGCATTTGCGTCGAATCTGTTGCGAATTTTAGCGTAGAATCCTGATGGTGATGTCGGCGATTGGAGAAAGGTAATGAATTTGGCATCATCACACACTTTGGAAGTGTCGTTTTATGTGGACGACAAAAAGTAATTTAAACTGTGTTGTATTTCTATACTTTCGTTATATTTTCATCGGATATTTGCTCTATTTTTCATTTGTATTATGTTATCATTTATTATTTCTTTCTTTTTATGTTTTACTTTTACATTTAAAATTTACTTTTATATAATCTCTTAGTTCTTCCATCTCTTCCTCTGATGTTAACACATTGTCACATTTGAAACTTCATCTGGCAAAACGTGTTTGATAATTACGGCCTCGTCCATCGGTAAAAGATCAGACCCATTGCTAAAGATCAGAACCCTTCTGTAAAGGGTAAGAGAGCCAACGTTTTTCCACGAATCAAAGGATACGCCAACGAGCAGCAGCTTAGGCCACAACAAAAAGGCTACATTCAACTTCCACCACAGACTGGACAATCCACCGTAAAGAGCGTGACAAAACAAGAGCACCAAATGGCCAAAGTCCACCAGTTACATTCGATAAGAGGATGGCTTCAACGAAACGCGGAAACCAGATACAAAAAAGCAGACGATACAACCCATCCTTACGCTCGCGTTACAAATGGACAGCAATCATCAACCCCCGTGTCGACGGTGCACAAATCGAAAAATAGTTCAACATCGTGATGGCGCGATAAGATGAGGTGCGACACCAAAAAAAAACCCTCCGAAGCCAGCGACAAAGGAAGACGGTTCCAAATTACGGTCGGGAATGTTGCGCGCTGTAGTAATGAAAGTGGATGCAGGGATGTTGCAATCCTGGTACCGCTCTCGTGGAAAAAGGTACGCGGTTTTCCATTTTTTTTTGTCTGTGTGGCAAGCGAACGAAATAAATGAGGATTCCCGGCCGCATCCCTGGTGCAAATGTGCGAATGAGCGTGTGCGTGTGTGTCTGGAATCCAATCTTCTGGTGGATGGTGGACAGTTGGAAGGCGCGCCATTTGATTGGGTGTGATTCCGTCAACGACGGGTGCCATGATTATCGCCCTGGACATCGTTGAAGATTGTTGGAAAATTGCGTCTGATTGTGATGCGATTTTGTAGTTTTATGTTTTTTTCCTTTGTGGCCAAAGGGGTTTCGGTTTTTGTTTTCGTTCAGCTGGTTTGGTTTCCTGGCCTTGCGCACGATTAAACGCGTCATGTTGACAAGGCCATGTCAGCAACCGGGTTTCAGGAAATTTGATGCATAGTCGCGGTCATCCACTTACGGGTGCATCCAAGGCTGATTCAACGCCATTTTGATCAACCCAATGAAGGTACATATGAGTCATTACGAGACGAATCTTTTAAATTCCTAAAGATTTTACATTATGATATCATTTCTGAGTAGAAAAGTTCAATATCTGAGCTAGAGAACCCGTCACCAATCAGTGTGTAACATGTATTATAACATGATTACGTCTCCTGAATCGTAGTACCTTCTCGTCTAAGAATGTCTCTTCTAAGGTTATCTGAAGTCAGCGACGCATCAGGCTCCTAGTAAGCTCTAAGGAGAATGGAAGTTGTGGGCCCCCTAACACATGAAATACTTCCGAACACTAGAGGAGAGGCCCAAAAAAATATATTCATAATATATTCTATATCCATGATGTTCTTGAACGAGGCCTTCTTAATTTCAGTGACCTCCTAAACCACAAAACTAACTAACAAGAAAATCGTTGAAAGCTCGGGGCTTATACTATGCCTCTGCCCTGCCTGAAGCTCTATCTTCTAGCTTGCTTATAAATAACGATAACTGATATTGTAATGTTGAGAAGAACACATAAATCCATATTCTAATTTTTGAGACTCTAAGATATTGGAAAAGACAAGAAACTATGAGTTTAAAAATCGTCTCCTGATGATGCACCTGTTCGACATGAAACCGTATGCATCTGGATACTGTCCTCATCAACCAAACCTAGTAAAACCATGCGTCTCAGATCTGTTAAACCCAAGGTATCCTGGACTGTCTTGAATCCTGGGATTTCAAAATTTCTAATCCATTCACATGTCTTGACTTCCGAAAAAGTACATGAACATGTTGACTACCTCCAGGCGAGCCATTGACCTGTTCCAGAATTTCTGAATCCGAAAACGAATTTATAATCGATTGTTGTAACCATCTCACCTAAAAAACCGACCTAAATCTTCCATTTCAAAACCAACGTCCAACTGTAACGATCCCACTTTGTTCCCATCAAATCAACAACAGTCAAACACAGGGAATATAGCACACGCCACCCCATCGGCACCATCTATCCGTCGGTGACCTAGCCCAATGTGTCTCCCGAAAATGTCCTCCGCTTGGCTTGGCGTCCTCTGGCAGGGCGATGACTTTGCATGTTTAGCATAAATGAATTGCACATTGTATGTGTAATATGATTTGTTTGGCAAATACCGAAGCTCACCGATATAGGCGTCCCGGAGGCGCTAACTACTACAACTTGACCTCGGAATGTGATGCGTTCTGGGGACCATTTTTTGTTTGTTATCTGCCAGCTGCCGACCGATGCACCGATGGGTTTGCTCTCTGTCCTGGCGGCAGCAAGGATTGATGGGTTAGTTTGAATTGCATCGATGATGATGGTACGTACACATGTTCTATGTTCCACCGTACCCATCCCGGGCGAGGTCATCCGGAGCACGTTCGCAGTCGGAACGAGGGGTGCGGAATAAATTTACATTACAAGTGATTATCTTAGCATTGCTGCATTCGATTTGCAGCAAAAACCCCCCTTCTTTTTTGCATAAATCGTTTGACATCCATTGAGAGCTCTCGGGCCTGGAAGCGATGCCGATTTGTAAGGGTACGGTGCAGAGGTTTTTTTTTTGTTGTTTTTGCACTGCGGAAGGTACCTTCATGCACCAACGAGAGAGTGAGTGAGCTGGAGCATCATCATTTTCGGTCAATGGTTATCGACGACCCGGAATCCGTGCGGTGCACGTTCGGTTGGAATGCGTTCGTTTAGCGAATCCATTCAATTGCGAACCACCAGAACCGCCGTAGTCCCGTGGCCAGTGCGCTCATACGCTGTCGAGCATGTTTACTGTGCAACATAAATAAACCTGCGTCCTTCCTCAGGTGACTCACATGCAGACACACACACCCAGTCAAAACATATTCATCGATATGTTTGTTCTGATTCTGGCAGCAATTCTTCTGCACCGGAGAACTCCAGGGAACCACAACAGGATGTATCCGCATGGCGTCGGATGTTTGACTCGTCGGTTGATCCGCTCCAAGGGCAAATGGACAAAACTTCGTCGCAAGGCAGTGGTCGGTAAGCTTATTGGAGCAAAGCGTTTGGGATTATAAAAGCACATATTGGATTACAAAGACCCTTCTACAGATACTTAGGCAAACTACAAGTTTACTTGGAGAACTGAGACATAGGACTAAACAAAATGTTAAAGTTCTTGTTTATGCCAATATTCATATCTGTTAAGCATTTCTTAACTGACTGAAATATTGGAAAGAAATTTCATTTGATAAGAGCAAAAGAACTTACTTTTGCCGTCCACTGAGCTCAGGAAGTTCGCAAGCTAGACGACAAGCTGTCTTTAACTAGTGCTGTTCTAGAAAGACTGGTCAGCAGAGTAGCAAACATAGTCACTAAGGAACAAATCAAAACCTTTAAAACATAATTAAATTAAACAAGACCATCCTAAATCAAGCACCAAATTTAATGTATGTTTTCATTTAGAATTTCTTGATTGAAGCCTCATACAGTAAAACCCATGACCATAAACCTTCCGTGGCGTGTCTGATTTAGCCATCACAACGCTCGTGGCACAACAAGGGGGACAAAGCACTCCGTATGGAAATTCGGCATCCAACGGCATCCAACCGTTGGTGGGGCTTCAATCTTCAGCAGCAACATAAGCATGTGTGCTTTATTTATCGATATGCTCATATATTTGTACAAACGATTTATAGTGGTTGTGTTTATTTGTGAAACATTTATACTTCCTCACTTGTTCGTTCGCCAGACCGTGTGGGTCAAGTGCGCCTGTGGTTGCAAAGGACGCAGAAGACGACCGTCTCCAACCGACCGTACAGGAAGTCGACGCGTGTGTGTGTGTGTATGCAGACGCGTTTGCAGTGCAAAAACGGGTGGGCTTGGCAAATGGAAATCCCTTATGCGCGCCCTCGGTCCCAGCAACATGAGCATAAATATCGACAGTTTATGCGCACGCCTCAGAGAGGCGTACGGGGCCGCTTGCAGCGTTCGCTCGCCGTGTGCAAGTAAAGCAATACGTTTATCTGCGATACATACTGAACAACATGTATATGATTAAGGGGCCAAGGCAGCGGGGTCAGGTTGACCAACGGCCCATACTCAACAGCCCAACCCGGAGGGAAACTGACCAGTCAACTGACAGACCCGATGGTGGTGTACCGCAGCATCCACAGACTCCACAGGTCCTCCCGACGACGAGGGAGGACTCTCGGCAAAACCCCTGGCGAAGTATTTATTTTATGTCTTCTGTGTACATCCCGCGCCCAACCCCCTTTGTGCCAAACGGAGGTGCTCCGGGTGCTACCAGGAAGCCTAACTGATTAGTTGATTTACATTCAGCAGGGTTCAGATAATTGACTTCTGCCATTATTCAAATACATTTCAATTGATTTACCTTCGGTCGTCCAGGTCCCGTACGGAGGAGCGTACGTTCGTGTCAAGAACGGTTCGGTCAAGAACGTAACCCAGACGTGCGGTTGCTTAGACAAGGCAAAACCCTCAAGACACTGGACAGGCTCCCGAGATCTGCTGTTGCAACAAATTTGATATTTAAACAAAGATATTCCCAGAAAGCTTAGTTACTCCAATATCCGTTCCCTTGTCCACTCCGGTCCAGTTCTTGCGGCCTCTGACCAGAGTTCTCGGTTTCAAGAAGTTTACCTTTTTGATTGAATTTAAATATTGAATATTGGCCTCGGGGAGCATTGCTCGGGACCATCAATTACGATACCCGGGGTTTTGTTTATCCCCCCCTTTTTGGCAAATTAATGTCCGTATTCTATCCCTTGTTCTTCGGGGTGGAAAGATGACCAGTAGCAACAAGACAAGGATACGTTTTTTTTTCTGGACACTCCTTAACTTATCCAGAAGTCTCGCCAGAAGTTTTGAGGAATTCTTTTTACGTCCTATGATTCACGGTGCTTAACGGCGGTGACTTCATCATAACACGTAGGACCAAGAAATTTCTCAGCTCGTTTCACACATTTAACTGCCCCGGTTTCCCGAAGAATGGAACGATTTGGATCACTTTTTTCTTCTAGTCACACCATTATCCGGCATCAATCAATTATGCTTCTCTATGGACACAAAGTCGAAAGAAACGCGGTGGAAACCGATTTTACTGATGCATCAAACGCAAGCATCAAGCAAGAACGACGGACGGCGACCAAACGAGGACCGAACAACCAAAAAAAAATAAAAAGACTTGACCGAAATTCTCCAATCGAGCATTTTAAGGATTTCCATTGATTGCATTCTTTTCCCAACGCTTTGGACGCGGAGCGATGACGACGAAGATGACGATGATGTGTCTAATCTTTTCAAGAGCTTCTGGGCGCATTTTGGCCGCCAGGTTTCGTTTACATAACCACACATAATGCCAAATGCTTGCGCGCACATACACACACACACGGATGCTCTCACACATGAAGATCAATCAATGTCAGACGAGCTGGCTCGCGGAAACCTTTTCCCTTTTGTTCGCGAGAGTGCTTCCGCCGGGGGTTGTCGGTTGGATGACTTATTGACCAGAGAATGTGTGCGCCCTGCGACTGCTCTGGTTGCTTTTTTTGTGGTCGTCGATAAGCAAACCCGCCTCAAAACCGTAAGATCATCGTGTTGACTCAAGGGCAGCAGGAGGAGTATAAAAACGAATTCTTCAATGAACTCAGCTAAGTGGATTCGGAATCCTGGTTCTAAAAGGGGGCCCGCGCGCGCGCTTGTAAACAGTTGAAGAAATGCATCCACCACCAACCAATGCTACCCGAGTTGAAAATCTTTTCCAACAATTTATGGCTCCCTATTGGGAGGTTCTTTTACTGTCCACAAGAAAACGAGCAACAACAACAAAAAACACATCGGAATAAATTAAACCAATTTCAAATGGCACACGGTTTTGCACTTTTTGCTCGTAATGCAGAACTTTTCTTTAGTTTGGATGGAGAAAGAAATCTGAAGGACCAGTTGGAACACCATCAACAAAAAAAAAGCAAACCCAAGACACCGTATACCTACGGCCAGTACACCACGAGGCTGTTGTTTTGAGGGAATGGCGATGGAATTAGAATTTATTGCTTCCTCTCCGGTGGCCATAAATGGGAGATATAAATTAATCAGAAATTATTACACACTTGGCCACCCATTTCGCCAGTACGGGAGGCAGACATTTGGCCGGATTTTTATGACGCCTGCATTTTAGCTAGCTTTGCGCATCTTTGCAACGGCGAGTGTTTCTCGTTCTTAATACCCGCGCTGAAAAGACGGAGCCAAGAGATGGATCTGTTTTGGTTTTTTGGGGTTTATATTTTTCTACCACGCTTCGTAAGTAATAGGCCCAAGCGTTACTGTCAAACTTGTCAAACTTGCGGCATTGTCAGGCTCTCAGCGGACTCATTTATCTGGCCATGTGTGTGCCGCCGGGGTTCGATGGTTGAGTGTTGATTGCGCAAATGACACACACTTGTCACGGGTTTTCAACACCGTGCTGCATTTTCGGGCAATACGGCAGCTTCTGACAGTTTTAATGGGGATCCATATTGCTTTCCGATCGGGACTGGCTGAACACGTGTTAGTTTTTGAGGATTGTTTTGCTTTGTGAGTGAATGAGGTTTACTTAAGTTGATGTTTGTGTGAAGACTGCTTGATTTATCTTCTTATTTATATCATATGCCTGCTCTATAGCTTAGCAGAATAGGACAGGTTAGGATAGTTCAGATAGTGTACACGCCCAACCTGAGTACAAATCTTGCTGGACAACAACATATATAATATTTGAAGTAAAAGAGCAATAAAGACTGCCTCAAACGAAACATCCGATCATACTCCAACTTCTCGGAGTACTGATCTATTCCTTTATATGGTCTTATTCTCCAGTCTTATTCTCATATTGCAGTCTAGGGTATATAGGCTTTGAATCGGTAGCTATAATAGATATTAAACGACTCTGCAATACGCCCAATTTCAGCCTCAACGTTAAACGTTTTATTCGCCTATTAGTCAAGTCAAAGATGCTTAGGAATACGACAAGAGTTTATAGTAAGTAAAGGAAATAAAACTCTAGACCTAAGCTCTTACACTATACGCACGCATTATACACCTTCCAAGTAGTAAGAAATTTGATAAAATCCTACTACCTCCTCCCAATACCACACTCACGCTAACAAGCCAAACCTCGTTAAGATTTGCACCGCCGCACCATAAGAGAGCGTACCATTTCTTAGAAAATCAATCAACCTTCTTGTAGGCCACGTGCAAAAAAGTTTACGCTACGTTGTGACTTCATGAACACGGCTGCTTACGAAGGCTCATGAATATCCGAATATCGCTCCAGTAGTAGCAGCTTATCCCCCCCCCACTCATAAGTAACTTCAACAGCCGCAGTTGACATAAACCATCGTTACTTGCTTATATTTAGACTTCTTGTTAAATATTTCTCCCAACGATGATGATGTGTTGCGCTGCACGCTACTTGACGTCATGATCCCGCCAACAAGCATTATTCTTTTCCTCGCCTTCGCCCTCGAGAGTGATTATTCGGATAACCCGTTGGGCTTGGGCCTAGGTTCGGTGTACCTTCTAAGAAGTTTGCTTTCGGTTGGAACCGAAATCAAAATATAATCACCACCGATAGCAAGTACTTGAAGCTTGATGCTTTCCAGGATCCGCTCGTCGATACGCCCGGGTGCGGTTTCGGCAAGTACGCTGACACGTGTCAGTGGGTGAATGTTGCGAACACATTCCTCACGTGATTATCCATTCTCGGGCGCAACAACAACAAAAAACCTACGGGCACACCCAGGTTTTGCGTTACATAATCCCGGGCAGAAAATCCTTCTTATCGTTGACGAACGAAGAAGCGTAAAGAAAAGCGACTCCATCATGCAACCTCGAAGGACACATATACGTATCGTCCCTTTTTTGTTGTTGTTGTTGCTGCGAATGCGACATTGTAGACGTCGTAGCTTACCTTGCCGGTGGTGGTCGTGTGATGGTTTAGACCGTTGTAAACGAGACGATTGAAATGATGATGGGTCTCCATCAAACCCGAGGCGGACATGGACACCGGGGAGAGCGAAACCTTCCAATTTGCGTGCATATCCCCGTGCACAAAAACCGTCCCCCAACTCCGATGTCCGGGTCGACGACTATAATCTCCGCCATAAGCGGCTCCTTAACGAACTGTTATCACAATCTCTCGCTAAGCTTGGCAGTGCTCGGCACAAAACCTAAACGAAGCAGATGCGACGAGATGCGTTCGGAATCGATTTACCTCTAGCCACGGCACTCTCGCGTGTGTGCTTTGCATATCTCCATGGCAGTATGCATGGGAGCAAACACAAGCGCCTGGGAACATTGTTGCATCGCAACCACCATCACCATGAATATCCCACCTCGGCGACCTGGCCAGTAACGAGCTCGAGTCGGTCGCCGGGATAAATCATCAACACCTTCCCCCGGACGCGTTTGCTTTTATTTAAACGATTTTAACGAATGCGATCAATTTGTTCGCCGATGCGATGCGTTTTGCACGCGTGACTTCCAGGCCCCGGGACACACACGTACACACACACGATTAAATGGGCACCTTCCTGATCGACGATTTTGCGATCGGGGTGGCCCTCCGGCAGAGCCACAGCTTACCTTGAAGGTGTGCCAGAGAGGATCGTTAAAATGGGTGTCCCGACGACAAACGGTGACGATGAATAAATGCACCAATAAAATGGAAATTAATATCTTCGGTTGAAGTTCAAGTGCGTTTCGGGAATTTGTTATCCCTTCGGACCCGCGCGTCATCTAACCGAGGCTGGTAATCGAGGCGTTATTTATGTTTTATTTTGCTGTACTTGCTTGTAGAAACGAAGCGAAGCCGGAGACGGTAGTAAATGGTTGCAATGATGACACCGAACCGAAGAGAAGCATAAAATATGGGCAATGCGTGCAATTTATTCGATAAATCAGGTAACCCCGTACATTGCTTCTTGATCCGCACTATGGTGTGGCCGGGGACAAACCGAAGACTTAACTTATTTTTAAGAAAAACTTAAATATAAGCTATTGTGGACTATGAAAGTGTATGACCAGCGCCATCTGTATAGTGCAGCACGTATCGGGACGCTTCTTAACCGATATCATTATGCTAATACATCCCGCACACCATCACGTACCATTGCATCACACAAAGAAGACCTCATAAATACGAGCTAATTGTCGTTGTTCACCTCTTTCAAAGATTTATGGGCAAAATGCGATAAAGAAAAAAGGGCCAACAACAAATAAAAGAACTGCTCACAAGGGAAAAACCACTTACGGCTTTGAAGCCGGTAGGGCCTAACCTTCGCGCGAGCTACTTCCCGGAATCCAAGTGACCGGAAAAGTGTGAATTTGAAGCGGTCAACCGTGGAAAAGATTGGATTCTTGCTCTCGCTCTCAAAAAAAAGAATTCTGACCAGTCATCCCTGCAGGTCTGGTACAATACCTCAACGGTTAGGCACGGTCTTTTCGGTCACAAAAATATTTCCATTGTTTTAGCACACCTTCGGCACGACTCGTTTTTTTTTTGGGGGGCTGCGTTTGATGTGTAATTGGTGCTGCAGGAAGGAAGCCCTCGGTCACGCTGAAGATCGGTGGAAATGATGCGGCAAAGGTGACCGACGGATAGATTCCATCGCCTTTATTGACACATTCCCCGGCAACTCTTTCGGTGGGTGCGCAACAGGGAACAGGAATGAAATATTCTTCACCCGGCCATTACTCATTTTCGACGCGGCAGAAGGAGTCCCACAAAAAAACACACACACATAGGGAACTTCAGCAATCCAGCCTGTTGCGTTACCCGATTCGCCCGACCAAGGTCCCAGAATCCTGCCACCATAAATCTCAAAACTTCTCTCGTGGCGTGGCTTGATCGAAAAACCAGCAGGAGCGCCATCCCTCGGTTCTCTCGGTTCGTGTCCTTTTTCCAGTGAATTTTCATTCCACTTTCAGGGTTCCCTGAAGCTTACCGGCGCTCTTTCTATTTCTCTAGCGAAATAACAAGCAAAATCTGGGGAATTCTGGTGCGGATAAGCGATCCAAGACTGCTGATATCCCCCCACCCAGGGTGAAAAAGAGAGAACGAAAGTATGAAATTGGCCCTGGTGGAGAGCAACACCGGGGACCGGCGAACGGGTTGTTATGTTTTAATTAAGAAGCGTATAACTTCTTAGGCGAAAGGCAAAACTCGTGCAAATACTTGAGCCAATGGGTGAACAAAGTAATAAAAAGTCTTGCAGACTGCACGTGCGTTTCTTTTTTTGTGTGTATGACGTTTTGCTCCCGGTTTTTGCTTGCGCTGTCTACGTCGGTAAACAGACACAGTTGTCAGAATGGGGGGAGAGCGAAATTAAAGTTAAGATTTAATTAATTTAGCAAAATTGAGAAGTATGAAAGTCGATTTAGAAATACTTCGTATGACTCGCCCCATTAAAGCAGGAAGAGTGTATGAAAAACGATTCTTTTAAAAATTTAACATTGGATAAATTTGCTAGAAATATGTACTATAATGAAAACTATTGGCAAGCTACTATTCTGTTTTCATCAGCAATACAGATTTGTTTTCCATTTATAGTTTAAGAGACTAACTTTCTTGGGGATTCAGTCTTCGAGCGCCTATTCTAATTGAGTCTCTTATCTATTCTAGTCAAGTGTATTATTACCTAAGCTACTGTGATTTGTTGTCTTATGCCAAGTAATTGTTCATTTTTCGTTTCAGATAAATTATTTTTCACCGCTAAATCCATGCAAAAGGCCTGGAGGGTCGACATTCAATGCTAATATTCATGGATTGAGTCTGATTCGCATCAATAATTCTGGCATTTCCTATAACTAAACGATAGAATTGTATAATAAAATGCACAATTAATAGAAGATACATCCATCCAACCCAGTCCGAAGAAAATTCATCACTTTTCCGATAAAAAAAACCCACCTGTCTAACCTGTCTCGTTATCTTTCTCGCCCGATTTGCAAACAAAATCCATTTACATCTTCGAACAAACTAGAGCGTGGAGGTTATCTAGGCCTTACCTCTCTAAAAACCTGCTTTCCCGTTTTATATCTCAATAAATCAATCATTCTTGTGAAGGGTTTCGGTATTTAAAAAAAAACAATCGGTGACTGGGCGCACGCTACCAAGAAAGAGCCTTAGATTGTTCATTAATCAGAGCTTCCGTCAGCAGGCTCAGTGTGTTCGTGGGTAGCTTTTGCAGATGCTTTCAATTTCGCCCGAAATCATTCAATTTGCTCGATTTGTCCGGTTGTTCGGTTTCGCTGAAGGGAGCGAACTAATAATTAATCATGAACCGGCTCAACATTCAGCTTTTCGTTTTCCTTTAGCAGCGAATGCCACGGTTTTTCATCGATTTTCAATTAAGTTGTAATCTGTTTCGCGTGCTTTTTTTGTTCCCTGTTCTTCCAACACTTCGTTTTTCCACCTTCATAACATTGGTTGGTGGCGTGATTTGAGTGTTTTTTTCTTCTTCGGCCGCTTTTCCAGCGGAATGTCAGAAAGCTGTCTACCTCGGGGTGCTCGCATTTTACGGAAATGTCGGTGTTAAAAAGGTTTTGTCCGTGCGCGCGGGCAGCGAGGGCTTATCCGAAGCCTTAGCTTCTTGGCCATGAAGCTTCTTCCTTTCTGGTGGTGGCGTAATGTGGGTAATGAAAATATTTTATAATTAATCACACCCATCCTGGGGCGATCCACCCGGACTCGGTGCGCGCACATTCGTAGCCGTTGTTGCGTTCTGGCAGTTCTTAGCCTTTACCTCTTTGGCTGTATTATTACTTCACTCCAAACTCGCATCGCGCCCTCTCGTGCAGCAGCAGCAGCACGTCATCTTCGTGCCAGTAATTTATTCAAAACAAGTGCGACCTCAAGTCTTTAAATTAAGCGAAGATTTACGGCCACTTTTCCCAGGCGCTCTTGGATGGGTCGCTAGAAACGTTGTGCGCCACCACATTCCGGCTGTGGTTTTACCTTACTTTTTGTCGCTCATTATTATATTTGGCTTGTATGTGCGCGGGTGTGCTGCTTGATATTTTGTTGCGTTTTTGTTTTGTTTCGGTTGTTCCGCCCGGCTCATCAACGCGACGCAACATTCGGAGCTCGGATGGTATTAATTTAGGCGCAGGCGAAAATGAATTTAAATCCATCGGTCGGTCGCCTGTCGGTTCACGGCACACGGACGTTTGAAATTGTTTTTCGCCACCGTCGTCTCCTTAGCGTCATAAGTAAATGAATCAAATGAATTCAACGTCAACTTCACCTCAGTCCCGCGTTTGAATTCCACACCACACAAATTAGCTCCCGCAAGTTCTCGGCCGAGTTCCGAGTAGTATAGCGCATCTCGCAAGGCAATAAACCGTCCACTCTCACGCAAATTCCGCTCGCCAAACGCTTTGCCGTATGGTGACCGCCCGGTACCGTTTTCCTTTTCGACTTAATGTAGTGTTTAGAGGTTTATTTTCACCCCTCTTTTCGCGTGGCGTAAGGTGCGCAGGAAAAGTCGCATGCTTTAAGTGGTTTTTGAACGTTTGGGGTGGTTGTTTGCTTTGTAAACATGACGTGCAGGATGGCGGCGTCCGTGCGACATTGTCACGCCCGCGTGATATACATCGCTGTGCCGGTGCCATCAGGAATGTGTGAGAAATCTGTGGATTATCGAAAGGAGCATTAGTGTTTCTGGTGGTTTGATCAAGTTCAGCGGGTGATTTATATCGACTTTGATTTCAAAAGAGCATGAAGTAGTACATTATTTTTCATCCCTGCGAGAGGTAATAGATGGCTAGAAGTATATGTAATTTATTATACGAGTTTGTGTGTAAAACAACTAGCCAAAAAGTACTTTAAATTGCTACAGAGCGCAGCATAAGTATAGCGTCATTCATTGCAAGATTTAGTTTTCTGTTCAAGTCTTCTAAGGAACAATAATCTTAGCGTTACTTCAAGCACTGTACTAAAAAATGGTTAAAGAAAAAGCCAGAAGCTTCAATCCGAAAATAACAATAAATAATAATTAATCTTTTGCTTACTGTTCGATAGGCCAACCTCTTCCAAGGCGTCATGTCGCTCATCTTCCGGGCCGCTTTTAATTGTACCATTTAAAACATTTCACTGCCAAACATTCCTGTGTCGGCAAGAATTACTTAGACACACCTTTTCGACCATCGTTCCCCCAAAAAAAAACGAAATGCCACCACGTACTGTGCACACAACCTGTGAAACGCAAACGTTTACTTTCGTTCCACCGCACAAAGACGACGTCCAACCGGCGCACCATAATAATTAATCTTTTGCTTACTGTTCGATAGGCCAACCTCTTCCAAGGCGTCATGTCGCTCATCTTCCGGGCCGCTTTTAATTGTACCATTTAAAACATTTCACTGCCAAACATTCCTGTGTCGGCAAGAATTACTTAGACACACCTTTTCGACCATCGTTCCCCCAAAAAAAAACGAAATGCCACCACGTACTGTGCACACAACCTGTGAAACGCAAACGTTTACTTTCGTTCCACCGCACAAAGACGACGTCCAACCGGCGCACCGTGCGCGGAACTTCGCTTTCGGTTCGCTGTGGCTCGGTCCGAAACTTTCGCTCGCTTCCCTCCTTGGCAGCGCGATCTTTCATCTTGCGGGCCCCTGCTCGATGGGGGCGCTACTTTTTATGATTTCACGGTCATTGGGCGCGTTCGAGTGCGTGTCGATGGGAACAATCGAATTGACTCATTTCCTTCCATCGTGTACGCGTTTTCACTCAATATTGTCAATTCCAGGTTCCAGCGCTGACCTCACGCTGACCGTCGGACAAAGTCCCCACCAGGAGGTTGAGCCACGAAAAGCTCAACTCACGCTCGAAAAACCTGCACCTGCACGTGGGAATGTGTTGAAACGAAGAGCCAAACGGAGGAAAACAAAAAACGCATTTCATTAAACCCCCACGAACCATCGAAGATCCCGAAAAGAAATTGCCTTCTCCAAGGGCTTCCCCTAATGTCAGCATTCCGAACTCGTTCGGAATCGGTAGCCAAAACGAAATCGACGTCGCACGTGTTTTGGTGGCATCCGAATGTGACTGAATGCAAATTAGATGCACCGACGTCCGTGGGGGGAGACTGCAACTGTGTAATGGTTGCAGCTTCTCGCATAAAGGAAGCGTATTTGCAGTATAAGAGTAGAGCCAGTGGCAGCGAGCCAGTGGCAGCGAGCCAGTGGCAGCGAGCCAGTAAAAACCAAATCTCAAAAACAGCGAGAGCACACAAAAGAAGCAACACACAAGCTGAGAAAAAGGTTTCCCAGATGAGCGTGGCGTGATGCAACATTGGTGGTGATGCATATGCAGTGGAAAGAAAACGCGAAACCCGTACCCCGCTCGGTATCAGAAAAACGGGAAGCAAAAACACACTGCTCGAACATGGTCGGCCACGGTTTACTCGTGATTGCATAGTAATGCGCTTAAATTAAACGACAACGGTTATGTCGACGACTACGACGACGGCGACAACAGGCAGACTCCGCAGAGCGCAGCTTTCGGATTTTTTTTTTTTCGGTCGATAAAGTTAAATCTTAAATATGATATTAAGTTTCAGTTTCAGCGCGTTCAGCAACAGCAGGTTGGCGCAATGTGCAGTTTTGTTGCGCTAGTTAGCGTACGTTCTCTTTAAGCATAACGTTACCGTTTGCACAAGCGATAGGGTTCTGTTTTTTTTTTTCGTTGGATTGAGAAATTGCGCAATAAACCGCCCCTAATGTAATGGCGTTAAGAGGAGCCTGTATTGAGCAGCCTGGGGCACTGTAAATCAGTGCTGTTTGTGAGAGTTTTTGTGTACTATCGTCTATTTGGCCTGTAATCGCGTTAATATGTTGCGAGACATTACGAGGCTGCAGGCAGTATTATCTTATCAAAATTGTTTTTTAAAGGATCACGAGCAAGAAGTATGTTGATCGTGCTAGAAGGAGAGTTTTGGTAATTGGGAGCTTTCTGAGTCAATGTTATTAAATTAAGCTAAAGGGCTTTATGTGGGAAAGTATGAAGCCTGTAATGGAGGAATGATATAGCCTATTCTATGATCAACACTTAGAAGGAATTTACTTTAGATTTATTAAGCGTTCCTGGCCAAGTCTGCAAGTAATGTTGAGGTAATAGAGGAATGATTTAAAACTGTTGGCAACACTCTCGACCACGGAGTTCACCTAATGTTCCGCTTAGAAGACATCTTATAGATCATCTTAGATCACCACGACATGATTCTTCCTGAAGAATAAAGTGGCAACGCCTGATGAATAGCATCACAAGACTGGTAAAGACGTGCATGAACAACTCTAATAGCTATTATTTACTTTCTCCAAGGATCTCTAGACAATCTAGATCTCTCTTACTCTAGACAAGGATATCCGGAACTTCAAGGTGGCAACCTCGTAGCCTATTTTCCATGATGCAGACATGGTTCCTGACATTCATATTCAACAGAAGCTTACCAAATATCGAATCAGAATCGGTAAATTGTGACTTGAAGTTGTTCGAGGCCAACATCGAAATGATGACCCAATTTTGATTTATCCTAGACGTGATTCTTGGAAACCAAACTGTCTCTAACTTCATCTAGCATATTAATTAACAACTTTACAAAGGTTTGATAAAAACGATTAAAACGCAGTAGTGTCTTGAGTCAATTTAGCAAGTTCTTGCAACATTTAAGAGGACTCTATCTGTACGTCTTAAAGCTCCTCGATTCTGGAAGTCCTCGATTCTCATTTACCAATCAAATCATACTTCTATCATCACGGTGGTGGAAGAAAAAAATGGAATCTATTCCCTAGATGAATTTTCCCATAGCCGTCCAAGTTTTTTTTTTCTCTTCCTCGATTGAAAAAACAATGGACCACGGCACAATCCTCCTTAGGGTAAAACATGTCCAATAGTAGCGCTTCAAAATTCCATTCCATTCGCCGTCGTGCTCAAACACTCGACGCTCGAAGTCTAAGAATTCATTTTGCCCAATGAAACCAAAAGCAAACAACAAGCAAAAAAACACATCCCAAAGCAATTCCGTCCGATGATCGGGTTCGGGGCCGGTTGATCACGGTTCACGATTAGCTAATCCGAGCGGTAACCCGTGGGGCCGTTATGGATCTCGAACTATTTGCTATTCACCAGTCAGCGCGCGGGAGCCGATTTTTCTTTGCCGATTGCCAAACACGGGCAGACACGAGCAAACCCCTGCCACAACGCGTCCCGCGACACACGGGGCGGCATCGCACCACCATTATCTGTGGACACGATTTTCAATGCAACTGCACCGGGGTCTGCCGTTCACTGTCATTATTATCATTATAATTGGCCAACCCTTCAAGCACCTTTCGATGAAAAGCGATTCACGGTGTTAACGTCTTCCACGGACAGACGCTGGGGACAGCAGGGACATGAAACCCGTAGGTTCGCCCCGATCGGTCAGTGAATCTTCAATTAGAATTCATCTTGTATCGCGACGAGATCGACTCTTTATCGGCTCTGTTTTGATTCCCACCGCACGGGAAGCTGTGAACGATCTGGAACCAAACGGCGAACGGCTCCAAGCATGCTTCTGTTTTCCTTCGTAATGAGGTGTACTTTATTCATTTCCAATTTGCAGCATTAACCGGCATAGTTCGTCCGCGACCTGATAAATCTTGCCGCCCATCATCGCGTACCAGCTCGTTTTGTTGATCTTCGTCCGGCGGCGGACTTTAAGGCGAGCTTAAGCATAAACCCACTTATGCTACCGTTTATGTGTAGCGATTTGCTTCTCTACTACTCGTTCTTTCGCTCTCTCTTATCCCGTAGGTGGTTTGCTGATCCATCGAACCCATCGAACTCCGTGCACTGGAATGGAATCGAATGGAATAAATTCCGATAAAATAAGTCAATAAATTATAGAGAGCGTGCTATTCCCCGTTTGCCCGGCGCTTGACATGGGCTCCGGGACAGAGTTTTCCTTTTTTTTTGCGAATGCCCTGCCGCTACACGGTAGCCCAGCCGATGTGACATTGAATCGGTTCGCATCCGCCTACGGGAAGTGTGAACCCCGGGAAAACGCGGCTTTTGCATATTTATTTATGCCTGACCCCGTGGATAAGTGGGTGTGGATGGGTGGGCCCACACCGCAGCAGAACTGCAACCGGCGGCGCGTTCCTTGCGTGCCCGGAGACTGGCCGAGATAAATAAATTAGGTGCTGATGCATTGAAATTAATTAACTAATTAATTATTCCAAATGGATGGTGTGAAGCGTCCACTAGCGTCCGAGGGACATAGAAGATGATAATGGGCATTAATGGGAAACCTTATAGCTTTGATATGATTTGGTGTACTTTTTTTTTCTCGATAACTATTAGTGATATCTATTAAACGATTGTTTATGTGACGCGACAGAGGTTTAGGGTGTATGGGGACGCAGACAGACAGATAAATAAAATTTCCAATTTGGGATTTGCGAACGGATGGAAAGAATTCGGACAGCAATGTGTCAGCTTACGGCGTGCTAATGGAAAGTAATGATGCTCCCGTTTATCGATGTACGAAAACCCATCAGAAACTCCAAACAGAACACGCATTATGATCATATTAATAGCAGGGCGTAATGTTACAGGGCGTAAAAATTGATTCTAGTGCTACGAACTTCTGTTTAACTTCTTTAACCATTTTAAAATCTTGCTACATGTAAAAACGGAGTAGGAATTGCTAATTCATTGCAGACAATTGTACCCTTCTACGCACCCTTCTAGCATCATTTGTAAGCGCGCATGTTTACATTACGCTTTCACATCATCCTCCCAGATGAAATGAAGCTAATAGATCTCAAGACTTCATCCTCGCGTTCGCTCTGTGTGTGTGTGTGGATTTCCAAAATTTAACGACTTCCCTCTTTGCTCTCTAAACGCCTAAAACCCTCCCTAAACCACACTGACTACACATCTCGTGCGTGAAGGTATGCATCAACAGCGTCTTGAGAAATTCCCGCCCGGAACATAACCGGAACAAACGGCAACAACAACCACCGCAAGATGAAAAAAAAATCACCCTTTTCCTTCCGCGCACACTCAATCGCCCCTCCCCTGACAGTGTGTATTCACCGGTGGGAAATGATTTGTCAAAAATTAATTTGTGAGCTACGGCAAACCCCCGGACGATTCGACTGCCGAAACCGAAATCCCCGCCGCCGGTGGTTGATTTATTGCAAACAGATTTCCCAAACACGGCAGACCGCGGAGCCCGATATATGGTCGCAGAATCGAAGATGATGATCAGCCTTGCGTTGTACCGGTGCGTCTTCGCGGTCTTCAGCATAACAATTCCTTCCGAAAGAAGCACCAACACAAAAAAGACACACCACCATTCACCCAAACGAGCTCAGGTTAGGGCGCGACCCGATGCTTCTCCCGAATACAAATGCTAATGGAGAGCGCTCCCTGCTCGTTTCGTTGGTTCGTTCTGCTTTCTTCCACGGCCGACTCGTTTTCCACACCCAAGCCATCGGAAAGAGGTAAAAGGGAAACGCACACTGCTCATCCCGTGGTCACGGCGCGAGATCGGGTCCCGGTCCCGGGTTCGTAAGTGCATTAGAGACTGACACTCGCCGTGGTCGCCCGGTCGCCACACTTTTCATCCTCCTGTGCCCTGTGGCCAGGTCACAAAACGCGATCGGAAAGCGGACAGCACAACAACCGTGGCCTGGCGGGGTTTGATGTTGTTATTCTTACTCATCAGCATCATCAACGAGTAAACATCAATTTCACGATCAGAAACGATCATAATCATAAAGAACGAGCCAGAGCGAATGTCCGTGATTTTCACATTTCCACCGTTCCCGGCATTCCGCAAGGTTTCTTACTTTTCCTACCGCAGTTGGTCGGCACAGCTTCGTGGCTCGTTATATCGAGCAAAAAGGTGGTGTCAGTCGGCTCTGTGTCGGAGTGTCTTCGTAGACGTTGTACGGTGGAGCCAAGAGCGGATGTATTAGGGAGGAAACACAAAATGTAGATATTTTTAGGGTTAGTTGTACAAGTAGACTAGCATAAGGAATCCAAAGTCACCAACTCGTGTAAACAAAACCAGCCGGACTACTTCATTTTGTTCCAAAAGGATTAATGGATGGGATTAACGCGGTTTCAGACTTCTAGAGAAGAAGGTACAGGTGACAATTAAAGTAATATAGTTTCTGTAATGTTCCGAGCACCTTAGAACGAACAGGAATTATATTGCCAATATAAAAGATGCATTGAAAACACATAATAACTTCGAAGGATCGTCAGGTCTTCTGGTTAATCAAATATATCTCTTTCTTTTGGGCAAGACATATCAGCAATTCGAAAAGAAAGCATTAAACAAGATATATTGAATGCCTGAGATATCCCACCATACGCTTTTGACTTTCAAGTTTCTTGTGCAATGAATCTTGTTTCTTCAATATTTTGATGTGAATGATTTTCAATTTCATTTCATTCCGTTTGTGTCCTTATTTCCAATTCTATTAGTAGATTAGTACTCTTAGGTAAAAAAATCTTATTCTGGAGATTTATTGTATTTTCTGTGATCTAAAATCTGGACTAGACGTTCTTATTATAAAATAACATTCCAAATTAAATCCAGTTAACCACACCGACTAACAATACTTCATTGCAAGGAGTTCAGCTGAATGGTTTGAACAGTAATTCTCACCCACAAGATCGGGCACACCAAAGACTCGGCAAAATGGGGCCATATTTGTTGAGCAAATGCTAGCCACCCGCGATCCCAAAGCCAAATACCTCATCCTCCCCCCGAACGCGTTAATTCCCAGCGGACCGTC
The DNA here is from genome assembly GCA_002091835.1 of Anopheles maculatus. Classification (NCBI taxonomy): domain Eukaryota; kingdom Metazoa; phylum Arthropoda; class Insecta; order Diptera; family Culicidae; genus Anopheles; species Anopheles maculatus. The sequence continues at coordinate 557,426 of KZ061549.1, forward strand.
GTCCAATAGCCCAGATAAAAAAGCCCATCTTCGATGCGGCACGATCTCTCGCTGCAATCCGTCCGAAGGTCAAGTCCCAGTATCTCCCTGGGCCGGTGAGATCCCGACCGGCATACACACACACACACACACACACACACACACACACACACACACACACACACAAAACCTTGGGCTGGGAAACAAAAACTGGGAAAAAGAAGATGACAGAAAAAGGTGAACACATCAAGCACCGAAAAGAAGTAGAGTGTTGGATAAATAAAGGCATACCCACGGGAGTGTGTGGTGTGTATCCACAATCCCGACAATCGCAGCCCGGGACTCCGGGAGGCGCAACCACTGCGCGCTCTGCCCTCCACCGGAATCGGATGGTATAAATCTTGATAATTTAAGAAACTAGGCCCCGGTCAGAATTGGTACACCGCAGAGAGCGCACGCCAATCACGCCGTAGGCCGCCTACAAAAACCGTCTTCGTTTGGTCGTTTGAGGCGAGCAGGATGGACCATGATGGACAGAGGGCAAGTAAACAAAACATTCGGCGCCCCGGCTAGCCCCACTCTCACTCTTGCGCCCAACCCAAAAGCTGAGGCCCCCGATAATTTACGAGACCCAAAAACCCGTCCCTCACGACGACGACGACGACGATGATGATGATGATGACGACGGTGATGCTGGGCACAACAGAGAGCCTCCACCAGAAGAACCACTTTCGACCAACGCCGACAAAAGGGAACGACCGATCACCACTATGACAACGGAGGATAGACGGCAGAGAGCCTCGGCTCGGAGCGAACAAGCCACGGCGTCCTCTACATAAAAGTGTTTTCGGATGGAATGGACCCCATGGACGCAACCGACCGCCCTTAATCACTGTGCTTGGTTGGTTGGTCGGTTTGCGATACACACACCTCATTCCCAAACGCAAGAAGGAGAAGCCGAGTACTAAACATAAAAAAAAACAAGTCAAACACTGAAATTATGCTTCATTTTTCGTGAATTCAAAATTGTATTTCATTCGATTCTGCTCTGTTTAGTGTTGTGTTTGTGTAGTTGTGTGTTTGTTTCGCATTGTTATTAACTTCTCCACAGTTTTTTTTTCTTTAATATTTCTTCACCTCCGTTCTATCTAACAGGTTTCGTTTTTTGCTTCTCTATTTATCTCCCTTCAAACGCGGTTTACGTTTTCTTCTGTTTTGTGCATCGTTTTTTTGTTGTATCTTCTCGATCGCTCGCTCGCTCATTCATCGCGCTTGTTTTGTAATAAATTATTATCTTCTAGTCGAAATGTACAAATTGGAGCGAGTTTTGTATTCTTGATGCCTTTCTTTGCACGGGAAACAGGCCTTTCGTTCTTTCTGTCTCTATTTGTGTGGTTTTTGGAGTTTTTCACCATTTCCTTTTCACGTGTGTCAATGCGGCACCACACAACCAACATTTGTGCCATTGTTTGTGGGTGGCGTGTATCTAATTTTCTTCTGCCCTTGGGGTGGTGGTGTGTTGATAGTGGTGGTAAATTATATAATTTTGTCTTTCCGTTTTCTTCTCGCGCTTTGTGCTTTTGTAACTTGTAACTCCATTCGGTCGGTAACTTGTTAATTTACATTAAGTTTGTTTTCCTGTAATTCTTTGCACTTGTCTCTCCGCTATGGCAATAAATGTTTTCCAGCTCTCTTTCAGACTCTGTTTACTTTTGTTTTCTTCTAAACTTTTTTCCTCAAATTGGTCAGTTCTGTTTACGCGTGTTTGTGGGGGGGGGGTTTAATTTGCTTTTCTCCGCTCCAAAATGGCACCAGCTTCTTTGCTTCTAATGTGAAGCTAATAGACGCTCATCATTACTACTTTCCCTTAACTTTTCCCAGGCTTACGACGACTGACCACACCATATCCAACGAACACATGTAATGACGCAAAAACCCCGGGGGGTTAGGAGTACAATTGTCAGAAACAGATTGGACAAACGTAAACGGTTGATGTTGTGAAACGGCAAAAACCTTAGAACCTTTCTTCCTCTCGTTACACATTAGTTAGACGAGCACTCCTGTCAGATACAACACACCACAGACTCACACACCTCACCTCCACGCAGCGGGTGTTAGGTGGGACACAATAAAGTACAATTATACATTTCTTATTTACTTAAACGTTAGGCGGTTGTGCTTATACGAATGTACGTTGTTTTGTATGTGAGTGTTCCGAGTGTTTAAGTCAGCGCTCCTTATAGCACGAGCACTGAAGGAGCGCACCGATGGAAGGCCATGTAAAAACTAGTATCACGATCATCATTTAAGTCATTTATGTATGTGTATATATATATTTAGTCCTATATAATCCTCTCACAGTACACAAGTACGACACATCTCCGCCTCTCTCTCTCTCCCTGGTCCGTGTGTGGTTTTTTGTCTCCCCTTACTTTGTTCGCCCATTAAAATACATTGAAATATATTTGGCAAATAAGATCCAGGAATGGCGCGGAATTAAATGAGTAACATTAGCCTAGCTCTCGGGAAGAATTACACCAGAAGTCCCTTTGACCAACTCGCACCAAAGTCGTACCAAAAGAGAACAGAAATAAACACAGCTCTCTGTTCTGCCTGGCCAAAGAGATCATCGTTAACGTTTTTAAGGGCGAGTGTACGACGCGCTACTAATCCTAATTCGCATTACATTAAGTTAAAAACTAAAAATCAACAAAATTGACTCTGCCTTTGTAATAGCGTGTATGTGTGTGTGAGTTGACTAATATGAAGTGTAATGTTTTGTGTCGTAACCGTTCGTATCGTAATATGCGCCTATAAGTTCTAGCTTTCATTATGTAATAGTAATTATGTACAAACGCACGATTTCTTCATTTTTTTTGGAGAACGAGGAAACACATGAAAAACATAGACAAAAGTAAAGAAGACCTCTCTACCGCAGAAATTTACACGAAATAAGCTCTTCCGTTGCGCCCCATCTGGGGCGTCTCCGGTATCGTGGAGTACACGTGACCAAGCGAGGCACTGGATCGGCTCATGTTGTAGTGCTGACTCATCGGAGCCTCGTAGTGTTGCGAGGATGCGGACGACGACGATTCGTCCTCCGTGTTGCAGGTGCTTTGGGATGGAGTGCTCTGCGGGATGGCAACCGGCACTGGGACGGGCCCACCAGGTGGTACGATTCCTCCGTTGCCTCCTTCGCTCGGGCTGATCTTGCACCACTGCTCCAGTGACGTCGGGGCGGGCGTGTAGCGCAGATTCGCCGGACTGCGGGTGATGTCACCGAGCTTGGTTGGTACTCGGTCCTTCGGCACGTCCGGTAGCGCATACCGCAGTTTGTCCCAGAACTTGCGCTCGCCCCAGCATGCCACAGTGCAGGTGCGGATCAGCAGATGCATGATTGGGTCCATCGACACAATCTCCACGGGGGCGGTAAGCACCAGCACGATCTTGTGACGTCGATGGGCGGGCCGAATGCTCTCAATCACCGACTGTAGTGCCACACGGAACTGTGGCTGAGACCATTCGGTTTGCAGGAAGTTCATCGAGACGACGAGCAGGAGTTTGCGGGCTGCATCAGCCGCACCCTGCAGCGAGTCGGCAAGGAACGCACCCGGATGGACATCCCGATGATGAAGACACACGGAATATCCGTGCAGTTGAAGCTCGGCACCTAGTAGTCGGCCGACGAAATCGCTATCGTGGACACTGTGCACCATATAGCAATCGTACAGACGGTCCGAATCCGCCTCCTTCCTACCAGCACCGACGATAATCGGATCTTTCACCAACCGGACACCGTAACGTGCATGTGCCCACAATCTCACATCCTGCCGGAAGACACAGGCCAGCGCCACAATCAGCGCCGTACCGATGATGGCAACGAGGATTGCCGCCAGCAGAGGAACGTAACCTCCGCCAATCAGTCCATGCCCGAGCAGAACCGTCCGATGGACAGCCGGCGGGCCTTCACCATCAACCTCACCCGCACCGAGATCTCCACCGAACGTTCCCGGTTGCCGGCTGTCACAGGACGCAATGGCATCGGCCACAACTCGACTGTCAGCACAGATCATTCGCTGCAGATCGAAGTTCCCACTGACACCACGAATCCATCGCTGCAACCGTCGCAAGGACTCACAATCACACCGCCACCGATTCCCATCCAAGGACACGCGGGCCAGCGAACCGGTCTCACTGGCCGCCGCAAACGCCTGCCACGGCCGGAACTCACTGATGCGGTTATCGCTCAGGTTAATCACCTCCAGAAACCGCAAACTCTCGAACGTACGCTCGCCGACAAACGCGATCGCATTGTGGTCCAGGTACAGCTCGTTCAGGTTCGTCAGCTGATCGAACTCGAACCCGCGCAGCTCGTTGATGTAGTTGTTCTCGAGATGGAGCACCCGCAGGCTCGGAATCCCGTTGAACGTGCGGTTGTGCACGTCCCGGATGTTGCTGCCGTTCAGATACAACACTTCCAGCTTTTTCTTCCCAATGAACTGATGGCTGGCAAGCTGCCGAAGCTCGTTTCCATCCAGATAGATGGTGGACGCATCCATTGGGATGTGTTCCGGCACCTCGGTGTAGTCGGCACTGCCACAGTCGACAATGTTCGCCTTCCACGTGTGATCGTGGTAACAGCTGCACCGGTCCGGACACGTCATCTTGCAATCGCACGCATCAAACTCGCAGCAGTGACATGTGGCGAAACAGTGCGTCTCGTACCGGCACAGGAAATCGTGCGGTCGAAGGTCCATAAGCGGACGGATGCTTGCCCCACGTTCGTGCTCCATCGTGCACAGCACCGTGTCCAGATCCATAACGCGCGGATGCTGCCGGAGATGGGCCAGTTTGTTGATGCCCTGCAGCCACTCCATCGTACAGTCGCAGTGGATTGGGTTATCGCCCAGGTAGAAGGCGGGCACTTCACGGTCATCGGCAACGCGGGTTAGAGCCAGAGCTCCGATTTCCAGCTTTCGCAGGTAGTTCCCATACAGGACCACTTTCTCCAGCGAGCGTTTCGAGAGGAACGTACCGGCAGCCACCTCCTCCAGTGCGTTGTTGTTCAGGAAGAGTGTCTCGATGCTGTCCGGGATGCATTTCGCATCGACCGACGTTAACCGATTGAAGGACACATCCAGCATCTTAATCTGCAGATTGTTTAGGTCGTAATAGTTGCCAAGCTCGGTAATATTGTTCTGGTGCATATCGAGCCACTCGAGCGACACCGGGAAATGGGAGTAATCGAACAGACGGATCTGGTTGTCGGAAACGTTCAAGAACACTAGCGCCGGTAGCGACGTAAACACACCACTAATATCTTCCAGATCATTGTTATCCAAACGAATCGCACGAATAGTTGGGTTGGAACTGAACGCCGACTGATCGATGTGACGGATTTGGTTCGATGCGAGGTTAAGCACGTGAAGGGATGATAACGTCACGAACGCATCACGCGAGATGTTCGTAATGCGGTTCTCCACCAGCCGCAAACCGAGCAGCTGCTCAAGACCCTCGAACGAAGCGTTGCTAACCGCACTGATACGGTTCTTGCCCAGGTCGAGCGATTTCAGGAACCGCAGCTTGCCCAACCCTTCCGGAATCTCCGTCAGCCGGTTGTCGTTCAGGTTCAGATCGTTCAGGTTGGTAAGATTCTCCAGCGCCCGGCCGTGCATCGATTCAATCATGTTCGACTCGATATACAGCTGGTTCAGCACGTAAAGCTCCGAAAAGTGATGCTGCTCGATACGCTTTAGCCGGTTGTGGGACAGTGTCAGCGCGACCAGATTCTTCAGATCGCTAAACGCATTGTCCGCAATCGATTCAATCTGATTCGCTTCCAGGTTTAGAATCTGCAGACTGTAAAGCTCCCGGAAAACGTGCCGATCAATCTTGGTGAGCGCGTTATGGGCAATCTCCAGCACCACGAGCCGTTTCATGCCGGCAAATGTGTTCCGTTTGACCCACTCGGACGTTAGCTCGTTGTAGGAAAGGTCCAGGATCTCTAGCCGGTCGAGTCCTTCGAGCATTCCCGGTGCAAGCACCGACAGGGAATTGTTCTGCAGATAGATCTGTCGCAGTTCGCGGGTCGATTGGAACGTTTCCGGTGGCAACGCCACCAGTTTGTTGCTGGACATGTTGAGCACTTTAAGCGAACCGAGCCCAACGAAAGACCGGTCGGCAAGAGCTGTTAGTAGGTTGTCCTGCAGCATAAGCACACTGAGCGAACGGAGCGAGGACAGTCCATTGTCGGGTAGGGCGAGCAGATCGTTGTGCGATAGGTCCAACACTTCCAGCCCCGTGTTACATGCCTTCCCGGGTGCTGTTGGCCCGTTGCCCCAGTCGGAGAACCCAAGCTGTGACACATCCGTCAGCCGGTTGCGGGTAAGGTTGAGATGGCGCAGGGAAAACAGCGGACAGAACACGTCCGTCGGCAGGCTCCAGATGTTGTTGTCGGCCAGGTCGAGCCGCTTGAGCTCCGTCAGTCCCCGGAAGCTTTCCGGGTGGAACTCGAGGTTCATCGCCGACCAGTCGGTGTTGTGCGTGCGGAGGGACAACGACCGGAGGTCACGTAGTGTCGCCAGCACCATCGAAGGCACGTACTTGATCTTGCAGTACTCAATCTTCAGGTCCCGGAGCCGGCGCAGCGATCCGAGAAACGCGCCGGAATGTTGGTTCGCTTCGAGCGAACTTTCGAAGAACAGGATGTCGCTGCACTCGAGCCGCAGCGAATTGATGCGCTCGATCTGGTACGAGGACAGATTCCGCATCAGCGTGTCCGTACCGCCGATCGTTTTCAGCTTGCAGGACAGCACCGTGGTCACGGTGGCCGGTGCCTCGTCTTCGACCGTCTCGTCCAACACACGCTGCCACTTGCAGCCACGCGGGGCCACATCCATACGGTTCATCAGGCTCGAACGGGCCACAGTCACGGTGACCAACGCCACCAACAACACTACCAACTTCAGGAACTGCATCATTACTGTGTGACTTTGGTGGTCCACCAAAAAAAGGGACCTTCTCTCTTGCTATACACACTCACTTTCTACGATTTCTATACGCTATGGCCGTTGCCACGGGAATATTCACACACGCACACACGTGCACACAAAACACACACAGCTGCTTTTATTTGTGTCGTCGGCCCTCTTATTTTGAAAATAGCACGAATTACGGACTGGTCAAAACTTTTTCTGCGAAACACGGCCACGGTTTGCTTTCGAGGTGGGCGAGGCACATATGCACACCAACAACACACCCGTATACATACATACACAAACACACACACACGCGTACGCACACAGGAACACGCGCAAGAAACACGGGAAAATGTTGAAACCCAACGCAGAACCGAAAAATTTCGAATAAAACAAAACAAAAAAAACGGGAAGAAACGAAAACCGCGAAAGGACGCCCAGAGGTGCCTTAGAAACTTTTCCTCAGTACGGAACGCTTAACCGCTGCTGCTGCTTCTGCTTTTCTCGTCGGTGTGTGAAAGGACGTCACCAGCACGGACAGCATCATGGTTTGTGCACCGGTAAACCACCAGCGCGCCACCGCCGGGTTTTCCACTGCTCCAACAATCGGTTATCACACGCGACACGGCCAACACCACCACCACCACAACACAATTCGCATCACTTCCCGCAACACGCTTTCTTCATTATGGACTTTCCGGGGTGGGTTTCCTTTTTCGTTTTTCTTTTTCTTTCTGCCAAAAAGGATTCGATTTCCCCCGTCGTACGTTTTCACCGACAGTACGCACACACGAATCCGGAGCACGGTCTGGCAACGCTTCACAGCATTGCTTGGTTGGTTTTGCACGATTCTCACCACACACACACACACCCGGGGGCGGTTGATAGTACACGAGCGCAGAATGTTCTGTGTGAACCGAGAAGAGTGTAGGTTCTGCCTTCTTTCCTTGCGTAATTGCGCGTGTGTTATGTTTTCTTCTGGGCCTCACACAAACGCAAGCTTTTTCACTGCTTTGCTAGCACGGTTGTTTTAATATACACAGTCACGAAACACGCCTAGCAGAATGTTCTTTAGAATTTCTATTCTATTCCTAGATTCAGTAACGTTTTGGTTTTCTCGTTTATGATAAAGCGGAATTAGCTTTAAGGCGGAGCGCAACAAACGAACGCACGTCCGCACCCGATCAGAGTTGGTTAACGAATGAATGTACCGGTGAACGTCGATCCGAAAAGTAACATTCGCGCGTGAACGCCGCACGGCTTTTCGGAATTTTGACCATTTGCTTCTATTTCTTCCCATTATTTTATCCCGGCTCGCTCTCTCTCTCTCTCTCTCTGTCTCGCTTGTTCACTCTCTCTAGAATTCTGGTTGTGTTCATGCGAGAGAAGCCGAACGCTGCGTGTGTTCATCCCGTGTACACGAAAGAGAAATTCATCCCGAAGCAAAACTCTCGCTCTCTTTCGCGCTCTCTTTCTTTCGCTCTCGTTCCCGCAGGCTCTCGCATCTTCCATCTGCAAAGTGCATCAGTTGCATTAGAGAAGGGGAAATATCACAAGAAAGGAAGATGGACATACGGAGTTAGACGAGAGGTTCATAATTTTTGGCCCGTTCCGCTTTGTTCCGTTCCTTCGCAATTCGTACGAAGGCAGTTTCTACGAAATCACAAAAAAAACTCTTGAAACATCACGAAAAATCGGACCTAATTCATTTTCAGAGTTCAGAGCACACATCACTGCATCCTTGTCTAGAGGACGCGGGAAACGCAAGGATAGCAACCGGCAAACCATCCTTGGCGATGATGCCTGCGAGTTCCAGGTAGGACCGAAATGCCACACTTTGAAGATGGAAACTGTTACAGTCTAGGAGTCTTTTTTTCTCTCCCTTTACGAGACTCATTTTCGGCAGGGCTCGGGATCACCCGTAGAGATCCCGGGAACGACAAGCCCGAAAAAGGATATGCGGGACACGAGAACAGTTTTGGAACAATGGACCATTAAATCCAGCAAAGAAAACAGGCCATTGGTGCCTAGGCGATGGTGGTAATTAAACAAAAACAACGAAAAATCCTGCCCAATCGATTCGGAACTCTAGCGTTTCTCATCCCGAAACTCTCGCGGCCGGACTCGATTGTGGTGATTGATTTGAATTTTTTATCACTTTATGGAATATGCAACTTCGGCGCGACCTCGAATCTAAACTTTCCTTTACTCCGTTGCGAGACGACTTTGGGTCCGTCTTTAGGGTGATGTTCTTTTCGATGGTTTCGGGAAGCAAATATTTTGATAATGAAGACGATAATTAGTCTGGGTGGCAGTGGTGATTGGGGAATCGGGACGGTTTATGATACCGATGATTTCCCCCGTCGTACGTTTTCACCGACAGTACGCACACACGAATCCGGAGCACGGTCTGGCAACGCTTCACAGCATTGCTTGGTTGGTTTTGCACGATTCTCACCACACACACACACACCCGGGGGCGGTTGATAGTACACGAGCGCAGAATGTTCTGTGTGAACCGAGAAGAGTGTAGGTTCTGCCTTCTTTCCTTGCGTAATTGCGCGTGTGTTATGTTTTCTTCTGGGCCTCACACAAACGCAAGCTTTTTCACTGCTTTGCTAGCACGGTTGTTTTAATATACACAGTCACGAAACACGCCTAGCAGAATGTTCTTTAGAATTTCTATTCTATTCCTAGTTTCAGTAACGTTTTGGTTTTCTCGTTTATGATAAAGCGGAATTAGCTTTAAGGCGGAGCGCAACAAACGAACGCACGTCCGCACCCGATCAGAGTTGGTTAACGAATGAATGTACCGGTGAACGTCGATCCGAAAAGTAACATTCGCGCGTGAACGCCGCACGGCTTTTCGGAATTTTGACCATTTGCTTCTATTTCTTCCCATTATTTTATCCCGGCTCGCTCTCTCTCTCTCTCTCTCTGTCTCGCTTGTTCACTCTCTCTAGAATTCTGGTTGTGTTCATGCGAGAGAAGCCGAACGCTGCGTGTGTTCATCCCGTGTACACGAAAGAGAAATTCATCCCGAAGCAAAACTCTCGCTCTCTTTCGCGCTCTCTTTCTTTCGCTCTCGTTCCCGCAGGCTCTCGCATCTTCCATCTGCAAAGTGCATCAGTTGCATTAGAGAAGGGGAAATATCACAAGAAAGGAAGATGGACATACGGAGTTAGACGAGAGGTTCATAATTTTTGGCCCGTTCCGCTTTGTTCCGTTCCTTCGCAATTCGTACGAAGGCAGTTTCTACGAAATCACAAAAAAAACTCTTGAAACATCACGAAAAATCGGACCTAATTCATTTTCAGAGTTCAGAGCACACATCACTGCATCCTTGTCTAGAGGACGCGGCAAACGCAAGGATAGCAACCGGCAAACCATCCTTGGCGATGATGCCTGCGAGTTCCAGGTAGGACCGAAATGCCACACTTTGAAGATGGAAACTGTTACAGTCTAGGAGTCTTTTTTTCTCTCCCTTTACGAGACTCATTTTCGGCAGGGCTCGGGATCACCCGTAGAGATCCCGGGAACGACAAGCCCGAAAAAGGATATGCGGGACACGAGAACAGTTTTGGAACAATGGACCATTAAATCCAGCAAAGAAAACAGGCCATTGGTGCCTAGGCGATGGTGGTAATTAAACAAAAACAACGAAAAATCCTGCCCAATCGATTCGGAACTCTAGCGTTTCTCATCCCGAAACTCTCGCGGCCGGACTCGATTGTGGTGATTGATTTGAATTTTTTATCACTTTATGGAATATGCAACATCGGCGCGACCTCGAATCTAAACTTTCCTTTACTCCGTTGCGAGACGACTTTGGGTCCGTCTTTTGGGTGATGTTCTTTTCGATGGTTTTGGGAAGCAAATATTTTGATAATGAAGACGATAATTAGTCTGGGTGGCAGTGGTGATTGGGGAATCGGGACGGTTTATGATACCGATGTGGCATAAAACAATCGACCAGCGAGGGGAAGACCTCGAAAGAAACCAAAAAAAAAAAGGTGAGTGATTAATCCTTCCTGAATTCTGATGCAGGAAGTGAGTAAACCCGATCGAACAGCTCGTGCTGCTTGTTGTGGTTATCCCAACCAATGGAATGGAATGTCAATGACGAAAATTTGCATATTTTATGTCATGCTCAAACCCCGCAGGGCAGCGAAACCGAAAATGTCGGTCAACGCAGAAAGCCCCAAAGAGGACAATAAAGTGCTGTTCTATCTCGCTGGGTTGTTTTTTCGGACCGATATAGTATAGGGGCAGACCAATGTGGATTGCTGTTTTTTATTGCTGCTTTGTTTCGTCCCGGCCGGGAAGTCGCGAAAAGGAAGTCACAGGACAAGGTGTTAAGTGTTTCCTTGGTGCGGAAAAAATGATATGACATCAGTACAGTGCCCAGCACTAACTGCTGTTGTAAAAATCGATAGAGTTTTGTCCGCATGGTGCAGTGTCCTGTGTTTTCGGGGTGGGAGACTCAAATTAAAATTATATGGTTGTAGGCGAGATTGCAGTTGAATGGACTATTTTTAGGTCTAGGGGTTTAAGTCCAGCGAGGGTCCGGAATGGGTGTTTGTGGTAGAGTGAATTTTGTCCTTTTTAAATGGCATGGTTTTGTGACGTTTTTTTGATGATGCCTTGTGGATTCTTCATTTTTTTTTTCTCGAATGACCCAATAAAAATTTTTGTGGTGTACCTTTAAATCATAGCTTGAAGTTTTAGTATGAAGGCAGGGCTTTTGAATTCTCTGCACCAAATTCGAATCAACATTAAAACATTGAAAATTTAAGGAACTTCTTCGAAAAAAGCAGAAATTTAAGAAGTTTAAGTCATGAGATCACAGTTGAAAAGTCTCTTAAGTACATCTAAAAAACCCCTGATTTAATATCGCAACTATATACAGTTGAGATTCGAACCCAAACCGAGGAGTGTTGTTCACTCGTAGCCTTACTGCAACTACTATTTACTCACCTGCGGATCACAATGTTGGAAGTCTTTAAAATGATTTGCCTGTGGAGTTTACCTGTTCATAGGGTCACTTAGAACTTATATCACAAGATACTAAAAAACAGTGTTAAAAATATGCCATTCTTTAAGGATTTTCCAACTTCTTTAAGGCAACCAATATGTCTCTTATCTTTCTAAAGTAAAAGAAACAATTGCTTCCGTTGATCCCTGATGCATCTGTTGTTTGCTCTTTGTTGCAACGCAAAAACCCATTCCGCAATCATCCTGTGTGAAGGTAACACAGTACTAGACAATTGTAACAGATGCGTAGTAGTGCTTGCTGCTTGCCTGTCTGTCTCGTTACAATACAATCGCTCAAGTGCTGCTTGTGTGATCGTATCGCAAGCAACATCTTTCTCGCACTCGAAAGAATTGCCCTCACATCCTGCATCACGTCACGCTGCACATCACCTCAATTGGCTGCGACAATCTGCCGGTAGAAGTGAAATGTGACCTGGTTTTCGAAACTTCTTCTCGGACGATTGAAACTCAGCCCTGGCAAAAGTTCTACGCTGCTGATAAACATCTTCAAACGCGCTTCACATGCGCTCGTCCCATCGTCCCATCGATCTGGTTTTTTTTGCTTTGTTGTTACGAAGCACAAGGATCACTACTTCATTGAATCGAATCGATTGAAGCGACGACTCATGCCGTGCAATCACTGTGACTGTGAAGAAATCGTTTCATATAGGGATAGTGCACCTCTACATCATTGTCGCTCGAATAATGTTGCATATTTTATTTGAATTGATTTTCCACTCTCTCTCTCTCCCCCTCTCCCTAGCCCTTTGGGAAAATTCTTTGGGAAATTCTTATCCCCAATCGGTTGGGCGGCTCATGCAACTATCGGCGCTTTACTCCATATTTAATTCATTGATGTGATGAAATCAAAACAATTTGACTTCCCCAGTGAGTGTAGAATTTTCTTTTGCCAGGGGTTTTGTACGTTCGCCGGTGTCGTACCGGTATACCGTGGCAAGATAGAAATTGATTGTAGTGATATTGTGAAATCGCTTACGATAATAGACGAAAAAAGCCGGACTCCCCAGACAGAAACTGTACTGCCGTTGGAGAGTGTTTATTTTTCCTTTTGCCCTTAGCCTAGGTATCTTCTTGCAGTGCGGTGCAGTTTTCCGGTAGCGTTGATTCGATTGAATGGGGGGAAAAGCAAGGAAGCAAGAAAAAACAAATCGTTGATCGCCGGCCCAATAGACTGGACTGCACCCTTTCTGTGGGCTACTGCCGAAGGTACTATTTTGGGGCTGCTCGTTGAGAGTACAGTTGGGTTGCTTGCTGGAGCCTAATACCGTTGGGTTGGTACGATGGGACGGGAAATAAATTGATCATTCGTTTTTATTTTCCACTCTACTTAGCCGATATTAGGTTACGGGCATTCGTATCAGGTTGAGTTGTATTTTGGGACTTGCGAAAGCTCTGGGAGAAGGTTTGCTGAGGTTCAATATTAAGATTAGTTGGGTCCTGATAAACTGGTGAGCTTGAGAATGGAAGGTACACCAGCTTCTATAGAGAAGAGTATACAAGAATTGTATAAATCATTCTTTCTCTTGGTAAACTGGAGGAGAGCTCTGATAATTGCTGTAACGGTTGTTGTTTGTTGAATTTGCTATAAAATCTTTTGAACGAGAAGTAAGATACCAATAATAATTACTGAACTACACTAATTTGAAGCTAGACTAAGAACACTAAAACTATATTCAAAGTATTAATCATACAGGTTTTATTTCCTTCCATTGTTTATCTCCGTTTAATTACAGTTTGATGTTCACAATTTTATAGCTCCTCTAAAGTCATCCTCCTATGCGTCATCTAATGACAAAACCCAGCAAGAGTTGTTGAAAGCATAACGCTTTAAATCCTTCCCTTTTTTCGATTGGCTCTAGCGCACTGGACCATAAAACTGCTCAGGAACTCAGGAACCGACGACCCATGTCCAGACGAGATATTCCACCAGGTTCCTCACAACTAGCAAACCGTATCCTGCCCATAGGTTGTGGGACACACCGAGCCCAAGAAACTCAAACAACAAGCCCACGTTTCCGCACAGCCCATTTGTTTGAGCCGTACCATCGCCGGGAATGGGAAAAGAGTTGCGATTCCAAACAGTCTCCCTTAGTCGCCAGTACCCTCACATCCTTCCTCGTGCATCCACTGGAATGAAAATGCATTTTACAGTTCCCCGTTGGTAGCAGGCGAGCGCATGACTCAATAAAAAGGACCAGGGGGACACACTCAGTCGGGCGTAAAATTGATTTAGTTTATGATATATTCAACGTGCGGAGCCGATGCTGGTGATGCTGGGCCAAATTTTCCCGGGCTCGGGACATCCCGGCTAAGGGAAGCAACGGCAGCCGGGGTGGCAATATTGAAACTCGATTGTTTTGTTTGCTGAAATCGAGCGTGTTATCAACTCGTTCGACCCGTCCGTGTTAGGACCCGGTGCGCAACCGGTTGCATCGGTTGGAACGGTTTTTCGCCTGCACTTTTCCAACGTGGTAGGACGGGTTGATGTTCGAAAACCTAATGTCATCGCCAAAATAGGCCGGTAATCTCAACAAACGGGAGCAATTTTCGGTCCGCTAATTGGTAGATGGAGCAGAATGCATCGCTAGAGCGTCACCAGCCGGGCCGGGTTTTTTGGGTTGTTGATGTTGATCGAAAAGCGATAAAGGAAAAACGCATTAAACTGTAGAGACACTTCATAAAATATTTCTGCAACATCGATTTAAAGCGCTTGTTTTCTGTTTTTGAACACGATATTGATTAGTATTTTTAGTTCAAAAAAACGATGTTGGGTCTAGCAGCAGTATTTAAGTTCGATTATAGTAGATGTAGAAAAGGTGCTATAATAAAGGTGCAATAGTAAAATTTACATTAAAATATGAAACAACACAGAAAAGGAGACTCTTTTGACAATGACATTGATAGATATAAAAGTATATCTTGCAAGTGTTTAAATATTGAATTGTGTTTTATAGATTCTGAATGTTCTAGAGTAGGGCTCTTTGGAGGTTTACCTTTAAAACTTATATCAATCACAATATTATTACTTTATATTAACGACTTTGACTGACAAGCAATGCGAATCGATGAGCTTCTAACTTCTATGTATAAACAGAATTGGTGGTTTAGCTATTTTAGTAACTTTATAGCGAAGATATTAGTCAATGCTATAAAATCGTTACATTTCTTTAATTTTTTGTAAGTATATAAACTTAATTTTAACACCAGGCTTCTCAGGTCAATATATTGCACATTATGACAAGATATATCTCAATTTATTTTAGTACAGGAGGCTCATATCGTAACCAGTAAATGAGAGTTAGAAAATATTGTTATAATAACACTTATAGCAGCTAATCTATACCATTCATTTCCGATCTATTTTTGCCTTGATTGTGCAATAAAGCAAAGTCCGGATGAAACTGCAGAAAGAAAGAAGAAAACGGACCCCAAAACCAACTCTGTCCAACGAATCCCTTTCCCCGATAACTGATTGCCATTAAACTGAAGGCCTCTGTCGCAATTGCTGGCACAAACTTTTTTGCTTCACTTTCATCTTGCCACGATTGACATTTAACCGGCGTATCACAAACCACTACGGTACGGTGCTCATTGTCTTCTGTCAGGGAAAAAGGAGTCAGCTGGTTTTTTCCTCCTGCTTAAGTTAGAATATGTTGAGAAGCGTTTTTTTTTTCTCGTGAAACTCTGGGGATGAAAGACGCCGTTCCGAAGAAAAAGAAAGGTCGCGCAAAGCATGAACTAGACATCCGATATGGTTACGGTATGATACGGAAGCGTGTTGTTTTTTTAGCGCTAAAATGTGCCCATCTAACTCTTCCGAAACAAATCGACGAAACAAGACATCATCTTAAGTTAATTTAACTCCACCAAATGACTCCGTTTGCTATAAATATAGCGCATCGTTAAGTTGTGCTTTGAAGATGAAGTAAATCGTCCAGAGAAAGTCCCCTACACCACCGGATGACAATCCACTTCAGCACAATCTGCACGATCATTACTGTTACGGTCGATTGAAGGCGGCGCTCGTCGTACATCGTTAACCGATCTTCCGAATGCCTGAAACGGTCCTGCTGAGCAGGATTTTAGCTCGGCATGCACAGGGCAAAAACAAGATATCGATTTACCACTCTTTCGTCAAATGAATTGTGCCTGACTGACAATGACAATTGTTGGATACTTGCGTTCCGAAAGTTGTCATTTCGATCTGCCAGCCTGCTCTGCACGCCCCAGCGAACGACGCTTTCCGGTCGGCCGGTTCGGCAAGTAAGGATATGGAATTTCGTTTCTGATTTTCCATCCATCCCCGGTAGGTTGCCTTTGGCTTCCTTCCTTATTTCTGTGCTTTTTTTGTTGTTGCTTGCCGGTTCCGCCAAAAGATTCGGTATCGGGCGGAGATCTTCAAAAGTGCAATTCTATCTCCGCGGTACCTCCGCCGACTTCTCTGCCGCCGGGTGTGCATGTACTTGATTTTATTTTTCCCTTCTGCTTTGACTGGTGATATGATGCTGCTTGTGAGCGTTTTTTGTGTGTGCTCTTGGTCCCTGTTGTCGCACGGTCCAAAAATCCCATGCAGGATCCAACGCCAGCTCAGGAAGCACTGACATCGATACCCAACATTAAAGCGCTTAGCGTTGGTCCGCCCTCTCCAACCAGCCTGTTGTTGTCGTCCCCGTTCGCAATCCCGGACGCCCCTTTTCGGCCCAATTCGTTTTCCCGCCGCTGAGCCTAAGTTCTGAATAGCGGAACAAGACGAGCGTCCCTGATGATACGGGAACTCGGGAAGATTTGAAGTTGTCGTGCCGGGGGAAAAAAAATCAACCCGGAGCTCTCATGATCGTATCTCGGTGGACATTTCGGTAAAAGTATTTTATTGTCACCGTTTTATCGCTCGTTTTTTTGCTTTATTTGTTTCAGTTTCATGATCTTCTGCTTCGGAAACCCATCCATCGATACTCATCCGTCTCGATATCGGGAAGAATTCGGACGACTCTGTGCAAAAAAAAAGAGCCATGCGTAAAAGTGACCAACCAGAAGCCGGATGGAAACGGTGCAGATTCTTCAACAAGTAAAAGAAGCTTTCCATTGAGGCCGAGATTTTGGGGAATCAAATTTCATCACCTTTCCGGGGACCAATTAATTTGAATCCAACCAAAAACGGACCAGCTGCTTGCGGACGCTCCACGTAATGAAGTTGTTGCCCGGGGTTTGCCGGTGGATTAATTGCACGTGGAGCTTTACGATTGTGCGCGAAACTCGATCACTCCGTACCCGGCCGATACTAATAATGTGTGAGAAAATGTTCGACAGAGCGAACAGGTCTTATCTTCGATGGCAGCAATTAACGCCCGGCGGTAAGTTTGCCAGTGGAGCAGATGCAACCGCAACCGGTGCGTTTATTTTATTGCCCGTACATGATACACGCAACGGATGCAGGTAGTTAAACAGTCGCGTAAGTCCTTACATTCGCAGGCTTAATGTTGCGAAACAGTAAACATGCACTTGCTCGTGTTTGATTAAAGGCAACGATCGTAGCAGCGCTATAAAATTGATCACCAAACGATCGGGAGAAGTTTTTATAGCAAAGCGAAGAATGGTTTGGTTAAATTCTACCCCCTTAGACGATTTCAAATAAAGCAACTTAATTAAGATTTCAATTTTCTTGATGGATGGGAAAGCAACGAACCTGCCCCAAAAAAAAAAACACTTCGCTTTAAACGCTTTATCTGCATATATTGATGCCTGCCAACAAATTCCTTTACCCTGCTTAAGCCCTGATAAACTTCGCTGGGCGATGTTATTCTTCCTTTACGTTAATACCTTTTAATCTGCCCCTCGGTAAGCTTCTACAGTTTCTAAAAACTTCACTTCGTGCTCCCTTTATCTTTACCTTGTTTCTCCCGAAGAAGCCGAAGTACTGCAAAAACAAAACATAAACATCGTTGGACAGTTCACCCTCACGAACAGCGCTCTAAAGCCAATCGATTTCCTTAATCGCCACTTGCCGTAATCTTTGAACATCGATAATCCACCCACCCACACACAGACACACGGGCCTATGTAAACAGGCCACCACGAAACCTAACCTAACAAGTCCGGGGGTACAAAACCTTGGAGATCCTTAAAACTGGGTGAAAAAAAACCTGGACAGCATATTCCCTGATTGACGGTGAGGTTAGCCGTGCTAGAAATTGGTAGATAGCAAGGCACTCGCTCTCTCGCTCCTTGTCCGGTAAGGGCGTTTCCACCATGGTCTAATGTTTGTGGAACTATTCTAGAGGACCTGTGTTCGGTTTCTGACCCTTTTGCGGACCGTGCGTTTGTGTGTGGGTTTGCCGCTACCCCTTTTTTCTGTGTGTCTGTGATGTGTGGCCGTGTGTTTAGATAAAAATAATCATTATTCGAAGGCAAACATTTACCTTTCGGAACAGCAAATGGGTTTCCCGGTTTCGGAACCACTTGTACGGGAGGGTGCCTAGGTGTTCCTGGTGTTGTTCTTACTGCCCGTCAGGACCGGGTCAGGTGGTTTTTTTTTTTGTTTTGGGATGTCCAACATCGACCTACTAGAACCTGTCTGTGGATGGATGTTACAGTTTGCCCTCGTACAAATTACCATCACGTTGGCGTTGGCAAGACGACGAACTACGCTTCGTTCCGGACATCAAAGACATTAGCCCTAGAACGGTCGCGTACGCGTCCAACGTTGATAGCTCCCCGGAGAGGTACAACAGGTACCCGAGTCTCGTAGATCAGGTTTCGCCCAGGTTTCGAATCCGTTCCCTTTTACTTTCCATGCTTTACTCCAATTCTTCTGGTGGATCCGCCCTTTTCCGCGGCGGGTGTTTTAGAAAACAGACACAAACACTTTGACGTAAGGTTTTGTGATAAAATGTTATGCCTTCGACTCGCCGGGGGCCACACAAACCTTCCCCGAACTTCAGCGCGTTTCGATCAATCTTCCCGGGTGATGGGTTATCATTATTATTATTCACAGCATTAAGGATCATCAGCCGAGCTGATCTTCGTCGTTCCCTTTTCGGGGGTTGTTGTTTGACAGTTTCAGGTTGCGTCTTTGGGTCAAACCCGTCACGGCAAAGATCCCTAATGCCAGGACGCTTTAATCTTGACAGGTTTTATTGAAGAAGATCTGTTGTGGATAACTGGCTGTGGGTTGTGTGATGAGGATGATGGAATTTATAACGCTCCTGATTGGGGTACGACGAGCGAACACTAATAATATAATATCCTTGAGGAATGTTATAAATACGGTGTTTCATAATTGAGAAACGGTTTTGCTTAGCTATTCTCTTTAGTGACTCGAAAGAGTTCCAGTACATCGCTATCGCCCTATCGTTTGCACAATCTGGTAGTAGCTAATTCCAGTCCCCAGATGGTTGTGCAGTAACCCTGGCAAGCCCTGAATGGCATGAACTTGAAAGTACGATTAAATTTACTGCAATTAAAGCTTGGCGGTGGGTAAACTTTGTCTTCGTTCGCCAAACGTTCGAGCTCGAGTTGGCTGTGACCCCTGCCCTGCCCTGTCCTGAACTATGATACGTACGTACACATTGTGTCCTGGAAAGGGCGGAAGGGGATTGCATAGTTTGGTGCGCATCAGAACCACGGTTGCACGACACACCGAACTATAACAGCCACCACTACCCGAAAAACCCAAATCGGCCCCCGAAGCGCCAAGTTTTGTCGTGAGAAAGTTTGGCCTAAATGCTTCAAAACCGAAACCACCAGGCCAGGGTTTTGTAGTGGGCCTGTCCCGAAAGCCAGGAGAGACGGGCGAGCGAGCGGAAAGCATGTTTTTGGCCAAAACTTATGCAAGATAAATGGCTACAGTAGAGTCTCGAGGGGAATGAGATTTATGTTGGGTAGTTCGTGGGGAGGTCGGTAGGGGGAGTAGTTCTGGGCAAACTCTCGAAACTAGACGAGGAGTTCTAGTTTATATTTGAAAATATTGTCTATTAAATGATACAGACCGAGACAGAGACAGAGAGCGAAACAAGAAGGTGCTTAGCGGAAGTTCTTGTTCGGTAAGTTGAAGCTATTCTGGAAGAATAGACGAAGCCTTTTCAAACGAACAAATGTCTGCTACTTCCAATATATTTTTCAAAAAAATAAAAGATTGTTTTCCCCCCTAAGGAACCTCGTAAAGAAATTTGAAAACCACAATAAAAAACCAACCAAAAAGTTTGAACAATTAAACTGTTTGGCAAACAATAACTCAACCCCCAAGGAAACCAGTATTTGCCGATCGACATTTGAAAAACTTCCGTACCCTCCATTCGGACAACGTGTGAACAAGCTTCCCTAGCATCGTACTTCCCTTCAGAATCGAAACCAAAGATAACTGGACAGTGTCCACACACACAACCGCTTTCGGTCTCTACAAACCGCTCGCATAATTGTTCCTCCCGGCAGGGGAGTTTTGTGCAAAGAAAAGAAAACTTTCTACTGAGAAAAACTCGTTCATTTGTCAAAAAGTCGACCACAAAAGCCTAGGCAACCGGTGAAAAACTGTGAGGCATCTAGTGCGGTACAGATCGATCGGAAGTTTGCACCTGGGCGGTCCCGGCTGTTTGACACTTTTGCGGCCGTGTGTTGCCGAAGAAGCTGTGGACTGCACACAATCGGAGCAAAAGGCTTCCAGCGTTGTTGTGATGCGGTCCCTCTATCGGTCCCTGTCGATTCCGGGTTTTCGGTACCGTGACATCCTTTTCCACAGTTGTGATTAATGCAATTTCTATAGGATCTGTCTGCCGTGGTGTTCCCCAAATGTTTTGACTTTGACGGCGAGAGTGTGGATAATGGCGTAATAGCGGCTGTGTTGTGCATTGTGTTCCCCCGGGCGGATGTGCGAAAGAGGGCCCGCATCACGACAATTGAAACAGACCTCAACACAGGACACCTAGAAGAATTGAAAATCCCATCCACTAGCGGCCGCTGTCGATTGTTTGTCGCATTAAAGAGCGCCCCGAACTGTCCCTTTTCGATTGACTGCAGGGCGGCGTTGATGATGATCGGTTCGGTTGTGGCTTTTTGTGCCGCGCTTGAGGGTTTTCCATCGGTCGCCCTGTGTGATAAATGGGACACGGGCCTGGAATTATTTGTTTATGGTTATGTTTCGGGAACCTTTTAATGTGCACATTTTGGGCATTGTGGTGGGTTTCGGTTGGACAGTTTAGGCCCAGTCCGATGATGCCTACCAACTTACCTACCAATCGACTGTAATCCTGTAGTGCGTAAATAAATCAAAAGCATCTGCTCTGCTCAAAACCACAGACTGACTCGCATTTACCGAATAACAGTGGACAGTAAAAATGCTGGACCCTTTCGCAGGGCCGCTACTTGCGGCTTCGGTGTGTGTATGTGTGTTGACAATAAAAATTAATCAGACGAAATCGAACCACCATATGCTTACGCGGAAATGCGGAAGGATAATGCACGGATGGTTGCTGTGGTTCGTTTGCTTTGGGTGAAATGCTGTGCATTTGAGGCTTTATGTACCACATCACAGGTAAAACAACTCCCAAAGCTTGGTAATTAATCTTCATTTCATCCCGGTAACAATCACTGATCATTAGCTTCGAGTGACAGAATAAAAGATTGTTCGTTTGTATGTTATCTGCTCGCATTAAAAGATTAAAAGTGACTAAAGTATAATGTGAAAAGCTCGGTTGAAGAAACAGGCAACAGTCTCTGTCTTTTTTATGTTAGAAAAAGGGGTTTGTAGTTGCATTATTATCGAGACTAGAGCATTGGATTTAAAATATGCAGGACATATCATTCAGCTTAAGGAATAAGGAAGTCAAGGCAGTCAGAAATTGTAGGCAAAGATCTCTTAATCAAACGACAATTCGCAATAACCTACCAAAAATGGACATAGACAAGCAGTTAGAAAGTCAGGAAATTAATATAGACCAGATTCCGACGTCCTTAAAGTTCTGCTCTAACTGAAGAGTTGGGAGTTCTTAAATACCCTAGCATTGCGTATAGACTCAGGAATTGGAAAAAAATGCTGATTTGTTGACGAAAATCCTGGACATAAAGGACTAAGGTGTGAATCTTTCAGAAGGAACCGCTTAAGGTCCTGGTGAAATTCCTGATGAGACTAAATTCGCTGTCGTGATCAGCATATTAATGATAGGACTTGGCCCCGTATGTGTAGAAGGACTCCGGCTGGTGATGTCATGAATATGGCACCGGACGACTAATTCCGTAAAGTTTTTGTAGGTCGTCCATATCGACAGAGGAAGCGTGGTGGGCCTAACTTGAGATGGAATGAGGGCAATCCCGCTATCTGTCCTCCAGATCCGTGAGCGGTATCACGGGTTGTTGCATCAGAACAAGTGGCAGTACCTCATAGTAATCAAGTGAGTCTTCAAATAAATATTTTAGAACTATATCCTCAAGATTTCTGGCTCTGATATCTTCTCTACCTTAAATACATAACCTCCAAACATTTTCTGGCTAACATGAAACAGCAACTGATCACCAAGGACCTTACATAGCAGCGTAATCCTATAATTAAGACTTGTTGTCGTAGAAACCTAATACAGCAGATCTACATTTAGTAGACTTGTTTCCCATTTTGCCTTCCAAAAATCCTTGTACGCCGGCAATATTTGTTCTAAAGGATAAGAAGCTATTGAAAAGCCTCTCGTAAATAGTAAAACACACAAATCGCACTCATCCCGATGACAAAGCATTTCAATGTTGCCGACCGGTTGTAAATCTGTGACATGTAACAATATTAATCACCACAGAGAAGCCTTTAAACGTAAGCAAAACCCACCTAGTCATTCCACCAGGAACGCCGGTTGGAAAATCAAATACGCTGCTTTCTCCCGAACAAAAAAGCCCCCCCGGTAATGATTGGCAACAAACGATTTTTCTCCGCTTTAAAGCCTTCTCCTAATAGTGCGCTTTTTTTTGTTGCTCCTGCTGTAAGTCGAGCTGTGCAACTCATCGTCCCGAAAAGCCCCTGCCACGTATGAAGGACCTCGTGCACAGCCTGTTACGATATGTTGCCAACGGCCATCGTGTTGTGTCGTTTCAATGTTTCCTTCTTTTTCTCTTGTTCTCTTCTGGTCTGTTTACCTTTTTCGTTTCGATTTTCGCATTCCGGAGGGTTTCCAAACATGAGTTATACATTTTTTGTGTGACTGTGTTGTTTTTTTTTGCGTGCGCACACACACACACAAAGACTACCTTCAATTTGATTTACCACCAACCGGCAGTGCATTAGAGGAGTATTTTGGGTTGACTTTTGAGGCGCAGCAGAACAAAACAAAATTCGGGAACCGAAGCCACACCACGGGTGGTAGTTGCGAAAGTAATTTTTAATGAATTGCTTTTTTGCCCCCTTCTGCAGTCCCACCGGTGTCCTGGTGCCTTCCACCGTTGTGGTACATGGCAATGCACTTTTGCGAACTGGAATGGTGGTAGAGAAAGGGCGACACGATAGCCTGTGGCGGAGCGGACCGTTTCGTTATGGGCGACTGTGACAAAAGGTGTGAAATTTATGAGCGATCAAAACACAGTGTCCAAATTCTCGTCCAGCTCATCGACACGACTCTACCGGTGTGGGTAGCTGCGTGTTGTTGGCGATGCGAACTGGACCTGGGCCCGTCCAGATGCACCCGGTAACCCTGTGGTGTGATTTTATTTTCACCCTTACGGAGCATAATTTACGAGTCTGTTGGCCAGCGCAACCAGCAGGATCCCAACCGATCTGGATGAAGTTTACAGTTCGCAAACAATTCCACCATCGTAAATCGCGTTGCGTTTGCTGATACGTCACCCATTTCGGGGCTGAAGTTTCGGTACACTACTAATTACTCGCCGGCCGGAATGCAGATTAATGGTTTGCATCCGCGGCACAACATCCAAACATCCGTCGGTAATGGTTTAACGATCCTCGGCTATGTTGCAGCTGCCATGTACGCATCATGCTTTGGCTGACGACAGCAAGACGACGGAAAATCGCTAATGATCTATCATCGCGGTGCGTTCGGGGTGCATTCGGGTGGCGAAATGTCACTGCCATAACACTGTCTTACCTTTTGATGTTGGAACCGCACATCGCAAAAAAGGCCGCAATCCTGTAAGGGTAAGCGAAGCGTATGTCAGCACAGAAGTTGCGCCAAATCGGCGACTTTTGAGGAGCGAACGTGGAATAATTATGAATTAATTCCTTACGAACATGATTAATGCTCAATTTGTACATGAGGTCGCAATGCACTCACCAACATCGGCACCAGAAAAGGAGGTTTTATTTTCGGGGAAGTCGTACATACGTTCGCTCTAAGCCTCTTCTGGTGGTTTCTGAGCATCCAAGAGTAGCAGGAACGATTAATGTGCGGGATGACAGCAAATAGCGCGGAAGCAAGCGGGCTTGCGATTACAGAATGCACATGGCTGGATTGCTGCCGTATGAATTTTATTGCCACTGTTGCGGTCCTCAATTTACCAGGACCACGGCTTCAGATATTCCAATCCAATAAAAACACATGTTGAAAATCGTTAAAACACCCAAAACATTATTCATCTTCTCCAGACACTTCGGAGAGGGGGTTTTTTTTTTGTCGGGCAGCAAGACAGAAACGCCGGCAGCAAATGGATTGTTTTTATTGCATCGCCATTTTTTTTTTTCGTGTGTGTTTCTCTACCCCGTGTCTCTATTGCATTCTTCGCTCCCGTGTACGAAACATGGCAACGTACGATGTGTTGCGAACTGCGCTGTCACCGAGCTGAAGAACGCGCCAGTTGTACTAGAGGCCGCTAGTAGCGACTACTTCTCAGTGGCGTGCAGAACACAACTACTTGACAGCAGCGGCAAGCAGCGCGGGCCCGGGCGTGGTTTGCACTGGTCTCGGTTGTTTGAACTGGCCGACAGCTAAAACAACTACGCCTGACAGCACGCTAGCACGTACACGGACCAGTCAAGTCCGACGCACGTTTCCTGCCCTGGCTGGCAAGTCCGGAGATGAAGAAGCCAAGTCTATCATCGTTTTGCAATGATTTTGCGCAGCGCTTGGCGATTTTTTTTCCCACGTTGACTGTGGGACCGCCTTATTCGGTGTGGGGAATAAAAAAGTGTTCTATGTTGATAATCAAAACATTTGATTAAATTATGTTTGTTTTCTTTTTTTAAAGCCGTTTCGTTTAATTAAAATAATCGAGGTATATTGAGAGTGTTGAGGTCCAAGGCTAAGGAAAGGCTGAACGAAACCAATTTCTCTTGATCCTTATTTTATAGAGTCTTTGATGAAGAAAACATCGATGTTCGGATTGTTGTATATTGCGTCTCAAAGGTCGCGCTTCCGATGTTCCTTTACTTTGTTGAAGAAGTTATTGGAACAGGCTGTTCAGTAAGCGTTCGCGCCAAAACTTTCACTCAGAGCTGGGAATTATTTATTGCCACGTTTTCCAAGACTCAGTAGACTTTGACTTTGAAGAGGCTTTGGGTTTGAGAATTTGGCATCACATCAGGAAAGGAATCCAGAATACTGGAGATAACTCTCTGTGAGAACTTGCTGCGGATAGACTGATTTTACAATAACTCTTAATTTCTTGACGTGTGCCTATAAAGAGATTGGTTATTTTTGAAGATAAATTCCACCAGAACTTAAACATGGCAATTCTAGTCGTGGTTGTAATTTCTGGACATACCTGCTATGCAGATTTCTGAAGTTAACAGGATCTAGGATTTCCTTATCGTCTTCTGTAGAACTCCACGGATGTTCTAAACTCTGGATGTCATATAGCTGTAATGTTTGATTTTATTTTAAATTAAAATATATTCACGTAAATAATTTAAAATCCCATTTCATGGTCTCTGCCTCTACCAGCATAATGTTCTAAGAACGCACCTCAAAAACACACCTGCCGTTCCAGACATTACCTTTCATCCTTTTTTTTTGCTTTGTGAGACATATCCTGGTGTGTTTGTCCTCACTACTCCTGTTCCTTCTTCTCTTTTACTTCCACAACAAAATCTTATAAGTCATTTGTATCCCATTCAAACGGTGTGATGTCGTTTGTTTTGTTTGCCAACATGTACCCCGAACCGGACCGAATTGGATTGCTGGTGGTGGTAAATTAGGTTTCTTCAGACTTCAGACCCAGCTGCCCATATAGCCCACAAAACAGGACCACACTCGACAGCCACCGGGATCGATCCCGTACGCCAAGATCTTGTCCCATTGATCACTAGACCCGTACAGCACCCGATCAAATGTTTGGCCTAAGATGACAAAAACCAAAGTCACACACGCATCTTTCTCTTCTTCGTTAGGACCCTCAATCTCAAGCTTCTTTAGTCCTAGGCTCGCTTTTGTTTGCACAACATAAAAGACAACCCGTATCGAAGCAAAACATTTGGATGAATCGAAACGACATCACATACCCGTGTGTGAGGTCTCCCGAACCATACCAGTAGACCACCATTTTGCGGTACGCTCACTCAGAAACACACGCACCTAGGTGGGAAGGTGAGCATAAACAAGGCGAAAAAATGTATTCCAAACTTTTCAATTCAACCTGATTGTGGATAGCGTTTGTGAGAAAATGTGAACCTGTGCCTTTGGTTATACGGATATTCAGTACCGGGCCCGATTTGTTGATGTTTTGTGCCGTTCCGGTTTTTGCTTTTATTATGCCAAACTTTCGCATTAAACTTTTGGTACATTTTTGGGTCGAAACAAATGGTGCTCTATGTGCCGTGGGCCCTGTTCTAAAACATGAGGTACGCCTCATGCTAGACAGAATGTAAATTGATCCTCCTGTTAAAGCCGAGGCTTGAGTCATTACATCAATAGGTTGGCCCTATTGCCGAAGCCTACCCGTTTGTTGTTTGACCGGGAAAAAGTTGCTCTTACACGACACGGGGCAGTCTGCCGTTGGGAAGTTTCTGTTTTCGCTGAGGCTTTTGCTTCATACAGGGCGGGCGAGTTTTTTATTTTGCTTGAGTAAGTTTTTCTGGCTGCGAGGGTTGTTTAAACTCCACGCAAGGGAAAAGTTTGCTCGGTGGTGTATTGTAAGAAGGAAAAATGTTAATGGTCATATTAATTTTAAAGTATTGATTGTTGTTGCGTTATGTGGATAAAATTCAATGTAAAATATGTTTGACTAAGTTTAATTTCATTATTATAAAATCAACTGAAGCAAATGTATTGCGTGACCTTCAAGTCTTAGATAATCCGGAATATTTGGAAGGAAATAAATATGAAATGACTATACAGCTATACCATTATTTCTTTATAACTAACTTTATAACTAACTCTTTGATAGGGATCACTCAGCTAATTCTGGTATATCTCTACCGACACGAGCCTTGTGATAGAAGTCCTCAAAGTTCCAAGTCTCTAAGTCGAGAGATAAGAACATAAACATTGTACTTTTTGGTTTATTAGCTATATTCAAATATCTCAATACAATGATGTGGTCTACCTTTAACTCTAGAGCGATCCTAAGACTTAAATTCTAAGATAATCAAGCGATCAACTATATACATTTCTGTGATTTAGTCGATATCTCTCACGGCGGATTAAAGTTAGGGACTCTATGAGATCATTCTTTACGTTTTATCATTGTGGGCTTAAATATTTAATGTTTTGTAACTCGAAACTCTCAATATTGTATTATAGAGCTACGAAACTGTATCAATAATAAACTATCACTGTAATAATCAGCATCCGTACATATCGACGACTATTCTCGAAAAAAGTATCAATTTCTTATCAACTCAAATTTACTTAACGTTCGGTTTGTCTTAATTAGCGCTTATTTTTCGTCCGACAAGTATCTAATGCTAACATTTGCTCTAAACTGTGCGCCCACCATAGGCAACCAGCGCGAACATTTTATCGAATTTCTGCAAAAGCCTCGGAGCGTACCTCGCGTGGCATAACTTTTCCGAGCGCGTAATCAATCGAAGCGGGCTCATAATGAACCACGAGCGGTGTGCGGTGGCGTGTGTGTGGAGGCGTCGGGCAGTTACCAGGTGGGCCCTCGAAAGTCACAAACCTTGGCTGGGTGGGAAAACAAACAGAACCAATTTTCGTAGCGCTTGTCGGTGGGGGGTTTTGTGCCGAAGAAAAGGTCACGGTAGGCGTGGGGATAATATCCTCGCTGACCCGCTTACTTCCGGCGAGTGGCGAACAGTGGGCTTTTGTGGCTCGTTTGTAAGGGCGGTCAATAATTCTTCCTTTGCCGTTTTGGACCGTTTCAGGGTACACGAAAGCGCTTTTAAGGACAAAGCACCGAACCGGACTGGACAATATGCCCTTTGCTGGTCAGGTGTTCCTCGTGTGTCTATGTGAAGTTAAAGTTGAAGATTTTGCTTCCATCCGGAACTGGCTCTCGGTGGGCACAGGTCACCAGGAAGCACGGAAGTTGAACAAAGCGAACAAAAACAAGGAACGAACCCACTGAAGGTTTTATCTTCGTTCCACGATGATGGTAGGCGAGTTGCATGTGTGAGCTACATTTAGAGATAATTGAAAATCGCTTACCCATCGATGCAGTCCAGCCGGCCGTTGATGTAGGTCAATCACGTGTAAAGGCGAGATGGGCGATGGTACGATGCAACCGTTTATCGTTTGGCAAAATGCACATTTCCACCAGGCTGCATTTTAGTGGTTGGCGTGCACGGCGATTGTTGCAAAATTGATAATTGATTTAATTACTTCAATTAGAGGAAAAGGAAAATTGTGGAAGAAAACGCGGCGCGCCGCTAGCGACGTGAGAAAGGTTACGAAACGGAGGAAGTTAGGAAAATGGGTAAATGGGGTTTTGGAACGTGAAGATCATCGAGATAAGCCGTTTTATGGATGTAAAATGTGGAAGGTAATCTTTTTGCGTTTAGCTATTTCAATGGTAATGTACGTTGTAAACTGATCGTAAAGGTTCGGTGAAAGCGAGTGAATTAACTGTTTCTACAGTGTGTACCATAAGTGTAAGGCAAATAGCTTTTTAGTGTGAGAACGCACGTTGAAAAATTGATTGAATTGATGCACAGCACGTTACGTTACGAAAAATATGGTTTTGATATGACAATTTTACAAATATGTTCAATTTTACAAAATATTATTTTACAAATGCATATAGAGTGGTTCATTAGGTGATGAGAGCGGCTTCGATATGTGCTTTAATAAAAATATTTTATCCAATTTAATATTATTAAACGCTCAACACCTCATTTCTTAATGTCAAGAGAATTATTCAATTGTTAAAATGAATACTTTAATTGTCCTATAGATAATTGGTATCCTTAAATTTGATTTCTTTTTTTTCTGCCAAAGCCAGAAGAAAAAAAGTGAAGAATTGTAGTTTCTACCAAAATGTCTGTATTTAGATAGTATTTTACCTAAGAGTTCTCCGTGGTTTGTGTCATACCTCTCGTCTTGACAGTTAAATAAAAGAAATCGTTCTCAACTGCGAAAATAATCACGCTTAGGATACTCATCCTACCGGGCGACCCGGTGGTAGATGCGGCGCCGATCTTCACACGGCAGGACCGGGGTTCGAGTCTCATCTGGGCCGTTCCCCCATAGTGAGGACTGACTATCCAACTATGCGGTAACAATAAGTCTAGTAAGCCAAAAATGGCAGGCATGACATTAGAGGTCGTCAGGCCAAGAAAGAAGAAGAAGAAGATACTCATAATGGCTTAGCTCAGAATTTTCAAACTGTTGAAAACAATGTTGAACTGTCAAATAATCTCATACATTTGATTCAACTTTTTCTGAGTTGTTCCGGCTCATTAAGCGTTTTCAAACAGAAAAACTCATGAAGAAATTTGAATTCTCACTCTCTACAAAAAGCAAAAGCTTAGCGCAAAACGACAGATTGTTTACATTTTGATCTGTCAAATGATTATCAACCAATTGTCAGCTCTTTTATCGTAGAATATATACATTTCTTGGGCAACATTCTTGACACTCAAACCCGTGAAAAAGTGAGTGCAGAGTATGTTTCCCTTGAGACTGCTCATACACTAACGTTAGGCACTGTATTAAGCAGTACGTTTGATGCCACTCACACACAGTTTGAAGCTTTTGATATCTTAACCATCTTTAAAAATAGTTTAATTAGTTGACAAAAATAAACCCTGAAAATGGAGTATTACCATACAAATGTTTTCAAACACTTTTTTATTTTAGAAACTGCATTTAACCCGCTAATGACACTCCAATTACCGACCCGCTGCACTCGAACTCGTCCGGATGACCAACGAACAGAAAGGGAGAAGAAAAAAAAATCACAATTTAAGTACAAAATGCTGTTTAACGTTCACGCGGTCGGTTGTTTGGTAATGGAACCTATAGTGATTGAGGAATTAATCAACTCGCGACATTAAGCTGCCCCATTCCGTACCCCACACCAGTTTAACTCTTCTCCCTTCTGCTTTAAGGCCCCACACCAAAGTACACACGTGCACTGCTGAAACCCCGAAATAGCTGCAACGACGACGTGTTTATGGGTACACAAATGGACGGATTTTTACTTACGGACGTAATGTTCGCGGGAATGCTTTTAACTTTTATTGATCGTTTGCATTGCTTGTTCGCTGCAGCCGACTGCATCTCGCGAGACTGCCCCGTCCCCTCCAGGCACAACGGCAGCTCATCATCGTACACGAGCACGAGCATTAATAAAGAAACGGTACGGGAAAACAAAACCCAGGGCTAGGCGGGAAGATTTGCGTTGCTTTTTCGGTCACGACGCACAAGCATCCGCTAGCAGTGCATTAATTTGTCAGCGGTCATGTTCGCCCGACTCGGTAGGAACAGGCCGTGTTTGACGTCTATCATCGTCGTCATCAGCCGGCATCCTTCCTTGCTTGGCCGGGAGCGCCGAACGTGCAGAATCTTGACCGTGTAATCGTTGCCACATAATTTAATTTGCGCACTCCAGAAGCCGGCGAAGGTGTGGTCCCGGTGGCAAAACAACGAGCTCTGACATTTTCCAAGCATTTCACCGTGCAGCAAGAGGCAATCCGTCAATGTTATGCCACAAACAAATAACCCGAGACGGAAAACACAACCAAGTACAACAGATTTTCGGTAAGCGGTTGATTTTTCCTCTTTCTGCTTGTGTTGCTTTACAGCCGATTTTGCCACAAACAAAAACCCACGGCCTCCCACATCCTTCCCTTAAAGGGTGGTTTGCGTAATGAATGAAAACAAAAGTCATTTTTATTACTCTAATATCAATTTTCCAGTACGCTGGCCGCGAAAGAGAGATACATTTTTTGAGGGAGTTTTTGCTTGCCAAACTTTCTGCCAACAAACAAACGCCAATGCCAGCAGTGAAACAGTAGCCCGGCGTTAGTACAGACACGGTAACGAGCAGATAAGCGGAGATCTTGGAAAGAAAAACACATTTAGTAGCTCCGGGTGGAACGTCGAGCGTTCGAGCAGCAGCGCGAGCAGAGTGTTTTCACAGGGAGGCATGATATTGTTATGGAAATCAACTTAACTTTTTCTGCTTGAATATTTTATTAGATAATAGAATGATCTCCGTCGGCGGCAGCTTCCAGGCTTCGAAAAAGTGCCTGTGGGGGGAGCAACTTGCACAGGGCGTAGGAAATATTGAAATTTACATTTTTACAGCAAACGACTCTTGGGCGAAGGGATGGTTGGCGAGAGAATACGTTCAGAATTAGGAGGTTCACGGATGGGGGAGACTGCTTCACTGAATGGAAATTCTATTCAGCATCCAGTCCCCCCAAAAGCATGGGCTGATACGGATGGATGATATTCAGAATTTTTGGCCAGCCGAGGTTTGCAACCCGTGCTCGTGTCAATATACGAAGTTGAGTTGCCGAAAAAAAAAAACGACCAACGAGATCACGATGATGATGATGATGATGAAGCGCGAACATCAACGCGAAGCACTCATCGACCTATCCTCCCCCCTTGGGTGCTGACTTCTCTGGCCAAGTATTAGCATAAACTCACCCATTCGGAACATTTTAATATTTTCATCATAATGTCCGGATATTGCTTTATTGATGTAAATTTAATTGTTCGATGAAAAGGCTGCACTGTGCTGCGATGCGTTGATGGATGGTAAAATAATGAATCGTTGATTTATGATTGCTGTGTGAAGAGGGGTTTGTTTAGATGCTTTAGTTTAGATAGCTTCTTTCTATCATGGAGTTTGCTTAGAATAATGATTAGTTGAATAGATATATGAAAGTGAAACAAATGTGATATAAATAAGCGAACAAGGGACCTCTTTGATCTAAAGATCTTGTCGTCCAGGAGATCTTGTTATTCAATGCACCAAGAGACCACGCAGCTGGCTGTTCAGAGCTTATTCATTCAAGAGTCCTCGCCTAAAACTTGATGTGAAAAAGAGACGTCTACTAAGAGACGTTATCGTCAGGGAGTCTTCGTCATCTGAAAGTGGTAAACCATCAATGGACTCCTGTTGTTCAAGAGATCTTATCGTCCATGGAATAAGGACGTCTAAAGGAAATTGGTTGAGTTTGGAAGATGAAAGGTGCTCATGGATGAAAACTCTGCCTTAGATAAGTGTCTGATATTCTTATTGACCTTCTACTTGGTCTGCTCAGGGTTGAACACGTCTCAGTGACATAGACTGATTGCCAAACCTTTTCCAAGAAACACGGATCCAGGACATCACGCCTCTATGGAAGACTGCATCCGATCTCCATCAGGTTCGACACTGCCTGATGAGCATCTTCCATATGGGGCATGAGTCCAGTATCCTCATCATGTGCCCTAGTCATCATACCCTTCCGAACTTGGCCAACGTCAGGATATCTGCAGCTCGAAACAGTTCCACTTGCTCTTGGTTGTTTCTCTAACTCCAGCTTGCTGTTCGCACACACTGCTAACGAAAGACATCGGTCAACATAGTCTGGGGCGTGCCTCTAAAGACGAGCCTCTAATTTATAGAAAAGTCAAGCTCCTGAATAAAGAACTCTATTGGATAGATGGATAGTACTAGAAATGGGATGATTTCCAAGTTCCAGTTGCAGTTCTTTCAGACGCCATGATATTAAGTATTTGAACAACTAGTGCACAGTGACATAAAGTTAGTGGATTTTTGAAGAATGGTGAAGTCGTCATTATAAATTAAATATCAATATCTAAGTTACAGATGAAGGAATTAGACAATGAGAAATTCTATATCGTTATCAAATTATTGTACCCTTTTTCTAAAAATCATTCTGTTATCCTAGTCCAGCTATATTCAGTCGAATGTTATCCCGTGAACGATGGCGTTATTTGAGCTGGAATTGATCGTAAATTAAGCTTTCTCCTACCGTGTAATACCTCAGCAAGTTTAGTGACCAACAAAAACGGTGTTTTACTGTGCTTGTGTTGGTTTTTGCTGCCTTCAGCTCTTCCCCCAGTCTTATCTAATTAAAGGAGTAACAAATTAAAGAGACCAAAACCCCAATTGGCTTTTTTTCCCGTGTGCGTTGAAACCTTTGTCACAAAAGATAGTTATGGCACTCTTGACTTATCCAATGAGCCAAAACATAATACATCTTCTCCATCCCTTCTCGGAGGCCAACGCTACAAGGACTTGAATGTTTTTCCTTAACAAACACTCGCACACATAAAGAGCAAAACACACGGTGCTCTCTGGCCAATGGGTGGAAAATTAACTTCCCGTAATTAACGGGCGCTAGTCGAGACAGACCGGGGGCAGCCCGGCAGTCAGTAAGCCGTGATAATCAAGTGCCCTTTTTTGTGTTGTGTGCAAAACCTACTCCAGTGTGGCATTTTGTGTGCTCACGAGTGGCGCCTTTCCCTTTCACTGTGTTACGAGCAACGAGTTGGATGCTTTCAGGATGTTTTCAGCAAACAAGGAAGCTCCAACAAAACAGCAACCAAAGCAGCACTCAAAGGTCCCCGCAAACGGGGATGAAAGTTTGGCTACTCCGAGTAAACACATTACTGCTGCTGTTGCTGACGACGAGATTCCTGCCGTCAAGCGTACTTGTGGGTCGAATAATTAAAGCAGGATTACTGTGTATTGGATTAAAAAGCTATAACGATCCCCGAGACCGGGGAAGCACACGCACGCCTGGAAGGGACAGGCTCTGCTTAATCCTTGGGCATGAATATCAAAACGAAGAACTGCGAGGTTTCGTCGGTGGCATTATTAGAAACTCCACAGCAACTTTGAACATCCGGACGACTAAATACATCGTGAAATATGTTGCGCGCCGTCGTGTTCGGGGGAGGGATGGCACACTGACAGATGGGACGGATCTCGTTTTATCGGTCCGATGAGATCACCGGGTGCGCATTAAGGCCTCTGGGTCAACGTGGGCATTGTCGGGAGATAATGAGCGATGAAATAAATCGGATGGATCACTCGCAAATCACTACCGGAGAACAGATGGTCCTATGGGTAAATATAGGCAAACCATGGCGAATATGTAGTGTCAAGGTTAAAGGCTTGTTAAAGCGGTTAAAAGTTTGCTATAAATATGCTATAAACAAAGCCTTCAAAAACACTAACTTATGACCAAACTAAATCCACTGCAACAAACGACAAAACAAACAGCCCAGATAGCGAACACAATTTCTCAATCAAGTCGAATAAATTTCGAAACATCTTACTATCGGCAAGCAATCCTTTTTCCGATCGCTTGATCGATAATGTCATGGCAAGTTTGTGGTTTTTGTTGGAACATTAAACAGCACGAGGAAGTTAAGAAATCACCAAACAAAAGTGAATTTATTCCCTTCTCGTTGGAGGTTTGTTTTGGGGGATTCACCAAGCTTTCTGTTCTGTTCGGTTCTAACCATTAATTATTCCACCATGCATGATGTGGCCCAAATGAGGCTCAACTTTGCCCGAGAGAACTTTCCATAAAACCGATCGCTTTTTTCCCCGGTCCAGCAAATGGTACGAATTTATTTCTTTACCATTCAAATTAATTCTCGGCCCATAAACAAATCGTAAACAAACGTGGCCAAACGTTTGTGGACTAGCGAGGCAACAGAGATTCTGCCTAGAACACACGCGTCTAATTTATTCGTCAATGTGCCCAACGAGCTGTTAAGTCATTCGACAAATTAATGGTTCCGGCAAATGGCGCCGAGTGTGGAGTTGGGAAGGTTCGCTCCCCACAAAACAGCGTGACCGATCATGCGAATCGGGAACGGCATTCGCCGTTTTTCTGTTGGAGGTGTATAGGAATTTATTTGTCCGGCTATTATGCACAAGGTTCGGCAGGAGACTGGCGCGATGAAAGTGACGCACACCGGGACCCGGCCCGGTGTACTAGATCTTGTAAAGTTGGGGTGCCCAACGAGTTGTGTAGAGCCCGTGTGCTGCATTAGTGGAGTGCAGCATTCCGGTCCGTTGCATCGGGCATTGTTTCCGAAACTGTTCGGCCGAAAACTGCCAGGGCCGAGAAATCCTCATCAATCAAAATATTTATTCATTCTTGACAAGTACACACAGGGCACCCCATCGTACCCCGATCTGTGCTGTGCTGTTACAGGGACTTGGGTTTTTCAGCCACTTTAGCGGACATGTTGTATGTGTGGGTTATGGGCATCGTTTGAACACTCCGAAACATTCGGAACATCTTGCGGTCGGCAAGGCTGATGAATATTGTCAGCACGTTTCGGCCGGGTTTCGCACTGTGGACCGACTGTGGCACGAGAACTTGATGCTGGGTGTACCGTGCTGTCATGACGGTTTTTGGATGGATCGGATACGTCCAGCCAGCTGGCTCTGCTGGAGGGGTTTTTTTTGGTCGGTTGCTTCCTTCCTAACCCTGGTTGCGCCTACTCATTTAGCTTCGCACGCACGTATGCTGGGCACCGGATGCATGTACTGTTGCCCAGACCACAGATCGTAGTAGAAATAGAGAGCGAGATGTGCTAGGATCTCGGTCGGGTGAGGTCCGGGAGATAGCTCCGGGATCGGGGCACAGTTTTCGCGTGTAGTCCTCCTGCCTAGTTAATCAATCATCAGAATGTCAATTTTTGATGAGCTTGTTTGCGTAGCTGGCGTAGCAGCGAAGGCTAAAGCTTTGTGCATAATTTATGAGCACTCTAGAGACAGAGAGAATCACACACACCGCCCAGACGACCTTCTGTGGACGAACGAGAAGAAATCTTTATTAACATATAGATCTCAAGTACAGCTCAGTAAAACCCGGAGGGTTTTTATCCTGGATTGGATTTTGGTTCGGTTTTGCTTTAGCTTAATGAGAAAAAGATTGGCTTTTTTTTTTGGTTGGGTAGTCTAACCTTAAAATTCTACCCGTCTCGAAGACTCGCATTGACGCACATGTCGGAAGGAATGCCCCGGAAGGCATTGCGCAATATTCTACTTTTGTACGACCGCACACGACCTTGACTGTCAAGCAATCCTGCCAATCGATAAAGATCACGATCCTACTGACGATCGGGTGACATAAACTCGGCAAGCGTACGATCGGAGCTGCATCCGAACGTCCCAAAACGATGCAATAAAGTCACCAAACCTTAAACCTGATGCTCCGTAACGTCACACAGAACTGCGTTTTCCGTTGATAATTGGTACCATCGGGATGGATGCAAGTTGGTACGAAGTTGAAGAGAAGAATACGCAAGCAAACGCTAAGCTCACCGCGATCGCTGGTACTGGTGAGTGCAGCCGAAGAACTTCCAAAACACTTGTGCTACCCTTGTGAAGTCGATGGCGTGTGCATCTCATTTTAAACCTTTCGTTAGAAATTCGATACCATTCGAGTCGTCCGGGCTGTGATGGTGCCGTTTGCTTTTCTCCGCCCCGGGGTTTCACTTTAAGTGTTGCGCCGCCCGGCACGCATCGCCAGTTGGTGTTGTGTCTATTTAATTTTTGAAAATTTATGGTTATTTGATTTCCAACAGACCTAGCCGAAGCTGGCAGTGAAGAAGATGGAGAATCGGGTCGGGTTAAGCGTAGGGTGCCGCGAACCGCGAGAGTAACAGGAGACATTCGACGGGGCTACTAAATCTAATACAAAACACTTTCTTGTAGACACAGTTCCAGTAGAACAAGAAAATGTCACTAGAATACACACACCCCGTTTTTGTTGGGAAAACGAACCTAGACCCTTGGACGAGAACCCCACACTGGTGCGCTATGGTTTGCTGGGATCTTCTCACCAAGAACTCTCGTCCGAAGCGTTGGGCGATACGAAAAAAGACTGGGCAAGATTTTTTCTGGGATCAGATTTTCGAAGGAACTATACCCGCGTACTTACTGTTGGAACGGCAAATAGCATCGAGCAGCGCTTGCGCTTGATTAATAACGGTCATTTGTTTTTATTTCTCGCGCTCGCGGTGCATCCCCGGTGCGGCAGAACCGGGTGGTTCGTCTCGTCACATTCGTGCACTTGATCTCCAAAGACTTCGCAGAGACCTGCTCGATTTCACTCATCCCATCGTAACGAACCAACATGGCCTCTCGCATGTTGGGACGATGGGGTTTCAGTTTTCCTATCGCGTGTGTTGAGCCGTCAGCATCGGGTAACGGATTTCCGCTTTGACCCCGGGCTCAACCTGTGGCCGTGCGTCAAAGCTGATCGAACCGGTCAGTCAGTCAGTCAGTCCGGCTAGTCCACAAAATGTTACAAGTCAATAAATTTAAAATATCCGTATGGTGGAGTGCGCAAGAAATTTATTCGACTGCGAGCCGTACGATGATGGCTGTTGCATGGGGATGAAAAAAAGAAATCATACTAATAACGGCCATACCAGCGCTCGCCCATTCTCCAAGGGGATGGTAATGGTGGAAGCGAAACATCGGCCCACACGGATGAGAACGGTGCGTTCCGTATCAGATATTTATTTGATTCGATTTCCATTCAAATTACGGCACCTCCATTAAAACATAAAACTTCCACAAAACAAACAATTCAGCCTATGAAGAAAGTGCAATAAATAACACCGACTGTCGAGCGACGGTTAAAGGCAGGGTCCCGATGCATGTAAACTGTACAATGGCGACCGTTACGGGTGTGCAAACGACGGTGGATGTGTGTGTGTGTGTGGTTGAACAATTTTCGGGGCGCTGGCAGTTTGATGTCCATAAACCTAGAGAGAGCGATCAAAACATTGAAACAGACAGGATTGTGGAGCAGTATCCTGGAAATCAATCCAGATTCCACGTCGGTTCTGTGAAGCGAGCCTGTCGTCTTACGACACCGGGTGACATCACACCGGTAAGTGACCACAGAGAACACAGAGCTCTTGAGAACTAAAACCAGTTGTTTGGAGGACCCCAATTTGTGAAGTACAATTTGTTCTTGCTTTTTGGGTTATAAAGGGTTGTAAAGGCATAAAAGGTTGGAAGGTTTCCTTTTTATAACTCCATTTTTGAGCTACAAATGAGGCTCTTTTCGAGGAGCTAGGCTTAGTGGAAGGGTCCAGTTAGTGAATCATCAAGCATTAGAATGAGTGGAATCAATTAACGGTTAAAGAAGAAATCAAACTTGGAACTACTACTCCTGGTAATTCTCTAAAACACATGAAATGGATCTCAACTGATACATTCATTATCTCAAAATGATTCGAATTCCTCAACAGTGACGAAAATATCCGTCCAACATAAAGACAGCTCCACTGCAACACCGAACGCGTGCGTGGGGATATTTATAATCGACATTATCGTGACATTCCGTGCCCGATATCGATGCTCCGGATAAATTCGTATCCCCCCCCCAAAAACCACGAGGCACGTCCGCAGATCAAGTAGCAGCTTTAAGTGAGAATATTATTTTCAACACCTGCCACTGCCACACATTCTTCACGAGGCTTGCTGCTCATTAAAATTCACAACCTCAACCAATGAGAAGGAAATCAAGAAACAAAAGCAAAACAAAACAAGAGGTCCCCAAACATGGTCATCATTCGCACTGCAGGCATCATCATCGTGTTGCGCTTGAAGCATTGCCACTAAATCCCACGGCGTAGCGCTTTCCTTCAAGCGGCCACGCAACTACGCAAGCCTACGATGGCTAGCTTTTTGGTGGCGTTCGTTTTGGGGGCAAAGAGCGTTTTTCAGCTCCAAAAACACAGTCGGACAACTTAATTTATTCCCGTACCATACCGGAGCCGCGAGCGTAGCAAGAAAACACCAAAAATCCTCCGTTACTGCAACACATACGGAACGCTCGGCGATCCCTAAACGTGATCCAGAGCGGGGATGGACAAACGGCAAGGGAAGCGGAGGAGCGCGCGATCCAAATCCAAATTCTTGCCCATATAAATTAGTAATTCAAGCCGATTTTCAGTTGTCTTTCGGATATTTGTCGCATCCCCTGCCCCTGTCGCTGCTGCCGCTGTTCCTGAACGTGTGAGAAACGTGTGCGTGTGTATCGAGCGCTGGAATTTAGAATGTCGTGTGCACGATGGTGACAGTTAACGTCGGAGTTTAAAGTTTCACACCCCAGAAAAACCACGAAAACATGAGCGAAAAGACAAAACAGAAATAGACAGCCAGACATCACCATCACCAGGAATCGGTGAGGCGGTTTAAGCGATTTGGGCGGATTTTTCCTCCAACAAAATTAAGTCATCGAAGGGCAATAAATTCACGACCATCAACAATCGGCCATCAATCGGGCGGTTTTAGGTGTCGGTGTTACATGGCGAGCCTCAACGACTCTGGACCGAAGTAAACTTTGCCAACCCGTGAACGGTTCAACGAACTTTTGTAGTTGTCGGTTTGGTGGAAATGTCCAAGGACACGCCAACAAACTGCCAAGCTTCTGGTGCCAATGTGGAACAGTTTTGGCGACAGTTCGTCGCGGTTCCGTCCATCGCTGACAGTGGTGTGCGTGCAAACTACGTACATTATTATAAATGATGCCTGAAAAGTTGGCAAACTATCGGTGTAGCGGTTCCCGTATCTTGACAAATAACTTTCCACTTGCTGTCATGTCCGGGGATGCAGAAACAGATTGCATCGCTGACAGCACCGGGCATGAAGTGTGGTCCCCGAGTCCGGACGAGCCAGCCTCCTGGGGCGGCCCCAGCAAATGGGAGGATGAATTATTTTTATCCAATAGCAAGCAGCACCCTGTCGGTTCGGACCGTTTTTTTGAGCGATGTCTTCCCGTGGTGGTGCGTTGCAAACGAATGCATCCAGATCTTTGGGCAGTTCCAACACGGGGACACCCAGCGTTGCCAACAAATTGCTCCAGACGATGTACTAATGGAAATTAATGACAATGAGAAGGAAGTTTAAAATCAATTCCCATTCCACGGTGGTGTCCACTGGCCACAGTACACAGCCCCAGACGATGATGCTCCGGACTCCGGTGGCTTATGGTTGCGTATGTGGAGCATGTGTGTGTGTTTTGTTGGTGGAAATGAAAAATATCACCAGTGTCAGTGGTGATTAATTTCTGATGCGAGAAATGAGATGATTACTAAATCGATTTGCTGAAATGTGTTTATGAGTTACTGCTACCCGCTGAGAGAATGGGGGATAGTGTGGGGAAAGGGTGGTTCCGTCGGCATGGTTCTGGTGTCAGTGGCCCGGTTTGTTGAAAAGCGGGCTTATGCTTAAGATGGATATATTTGCATCAATTATTCATTTGAACCATTTTTCATCGCCGCACATGAGTGTGCACTAGACCGGGTGAGTCTTGGTGTCTGCGCTAGGAAAGCTCGTGCTTGACAGGAAGTGTGCGATTTGCCATCATTAGGCTGGGCGAGCTAATGATTCTGTTTTATCAGATGTCTCTATAGAGACTTGTTGGAGCTGGAGGTGATACATGGATCTATTCAATTGTATATTTAGATCTCTTGAGACCGTAGACACACAACTTAAAATTCAAGTGAAAAACTCGTGAACTTACAGCCAGAAATTCAGGACTCATCTTCAAAGCTTACAGCTCGTCCAACGAACTCATCCAAGCGCACAGAACGTTAGGCAAGACAAAAACAAAAGACTGATCTTTGAACATGTTTGCTTAATTAAGCCGTACCCGTGCACAAGAACGTCCGAACGTCCTACGTAGACTTCACGTAGATGGCATGTCTATTTGCACCTTTAGCTATCCACATTCCTGGAACGCACTCACACTGCTTCCTGCTCCTTTCCAGACACTCCAAACCCCGGAACCGGTTGCATACTGACTCACGGATATGGTTCGCTCGATTCCGGTTCTTGGCCGGTGTTTGATGGTTTTTGTTTTCGGTTTTGCGGTCGCCAACAGGGACTTGGTGTGTAGTGTTTCCCTTAACTCTTAGCCAGCGGGCGCTAATGAAGAAAAATTTTTGTTTGAATTACGCCGATTCGATGCGGCTGTTATGGGAATCAGTTAATTGGTTGTAATTAGCACCTTTCGCGTTGTCTTTTTTTTCTCTCGCTCGGTCGCTCCTTATTCAGGGCGGTTTTTGTTTTTTGAAGCACAAAAGCTCAGAGAACAGGAGATACGATCGAGTGATCGCTACCTTTTATCACCTTCGCCGGACGCGGAGAGAAAACCACTGTTTGCGTGTTTGTTTCGAACAAACGGGGCATCATCCTTTGGGCTGTTGCGTGTCCGTGCGCGGCCCATTGGTTCGATCGGTTACGGCGATTCGGTACGGTTTGTTTGGGGCCAGTATTTAGGCACAGCGCATTATCGAGTCCTCTCGTTCGGGATGTGGTAACGCACTACCGTAAAAATGCATCCAATTCCAATATCCGTGACAGTTGGCGATCCAGCGCACCTGTAGCTTGGTTGTGGCTGTGGGGTTATAATTAAATTTTGCTGGACCCGGTCAAGGGAAACATTTTTCACACCGTACCATCAAAAGCCGGCTGAGCACGGTTCCGTGAAGTTGGATAATATTCTATCGGGTGGCCTGAATCCACCAGCGAGACCACCAAGTAAGACGTTAGAACGCCCAAAGTGTTGAAGCTCTCGGGGGAAGTCAATTAGGGTGGTGGAAGTCCACGCGAGAAACGCACCGAAACGATCCAATTTATTACTCGAGCAGCACTCCAGAACCTGTGGAGGACCTCATGTAGCCGCAAGGAACACCGAACACCGCGAAAGATGGATGACGGGCAGCAAGCTTTTGATCCTTCATTTGCACCATCGGCGAAACGATGACGCTGTGATCAATCGTCCGTTTGAAAGGGAGAGAGAAAGAGAGAGAGAAGTCAATCGAAAAATTGGCAAACCGTTCCCAAAGTGTATCGCAAACGACTAACAGTAGCCCCTGGGCTTTCGTTTTTTTCTTCTTCTCCTGTTGATTCACTGATGACTGTAAAAGCGTTGCGAAAGCCAGCTGTCTCGTGTCGTACATGATGGCGTTGAGAGGAGTGACCCTTGAATCTGCTCAGTTGGAGATGCATTAATTGGGAACTGTCGGATTAAGTGCAGAATCTGCAATGCAATTCTGAGCGGTAAATTGAACTTCACTATATTTGGTATGTTTTGTTGTTTGTTTCTTATGTTTTATTTATTGCTTTGTTTGCTTACTGTTGCTTATTTGTATTTGTTTATTTATTGAGTTTTTAATGTTTGATTTCTATTATTTACTTTATATTTCATTTATTATTATCATTTTTCTTCTTTTTGAACTACTCAGCCATTCAGTATTTGCATTGTTCTAATGATTGTTTTTAGAACTTATTAGTTTGTTTTTCTATGTTTACTTTAATTCTATGTATACTACTGTAATTAACTTACATTTTGATGTACATTTATTCACTATTTAAATCTACTAAAAAACGCTTGCATATTTTTATATTTTATTTGTTTATTATAAATCATGGAGCAACAAATTTTTCTTTGATGTGTTTCCATATTCGTTCATATTCGTCTCATTTTTATCTCAAAGTCTTACATCTCTTAGCATCATTTGTCATTGTAATGATATTGGATCGTTTATGTCTGTTAATCTTTTCGTTTAATTCTTTCTTTATTGATTGTTTTATTGATTTATTAATTTTATTGATTGATTTTATTCAAATTTTCATATTCGTGTTTTTCATATTTTATAATACTCCTTATAAAGTCTTTTTAATTTTTGTTTGCTTACTTTAATTTTTCTTTGTTATTATTTTCCCTCTTTTTTCTTTTACTTTAATTTTCTTCTCATTTCCTGGTTATTGAATGACATTTCTTTTTGTGGGAAAAAACGTTTTCTTTATGTTAGAGTTTCAAACTATATGATTCAAACATTCTTCTCGTCTGTTACTGGCATGAGAAATAATACATAGCATTGTGTCTTGAATTTGACAGATTGCATGCCTCGATTAAACTATCGCCAACGTCACTTATTTGATTCAAAAACCCCCCTGGGAGAAGAAAAAAAAAACATAAAAAATTACATTAAAATAACAGAAAACTCTCTCTCGAACACTGGCCAGAACTCTTGTGTCGTTTGCAGGGCCCGAAGGGGACCACTCCGCGGGCACAATCGAATTCTTTCACCCAAAAAATTAATCCACCACATGGGGTGATCTCATCGAACGCTGACTTTTGGCAAAGATTCTAACCATCCTAACGAACGCTTACCATTTCATCTCATCCCAATCTCCGTGAGCGCTACTGGAGGATGCTGTGAACGGAGCTGTGAAAATCGACAGGCGGTCGGTGAGTTTTGGTTCTGTTCGTTCGTTTCTGTCCGTTCCGTTCGCTGCCGATCAAACAATGTTTGTTTTGTGCCGGCGGGTTTGCACTTTGTTGCAGTTTGGTACAAAACTTTCCACTCGACCGTTGAGTGAACGAGCATTAGCGTTGTTCGAGTATAATGCTATAAAGCATGTAAAGAAAATAGTGTGCGATGTGTAAAACGAACCGAACCGTCTTCTGTTTTATGCAGCCAAAAGGACGTTTTTTTGGTTTTGCTTTGGCAGATCTATTGCGTCAAATTCGTTTACTTTCCGATTGCCTGATTTTACCGCTTGATCCATTTCGCATCGCTTACCATCAATAAGCACGGTCGTTCATTTATGAATGGTATTAGGCGGGTGATAAAATAAAGCACGCAGCTGAAGGGTAAAACAACATTGTTCTCCGTTGAAAGGATTGTGCCGTAGAGATGCCTTAAGACCAACACGGTCCCGGCTCCGAATAGGAATGGTTCCCAAGCAGCA
Organism: Anopheles maculatus; assembly: GCA_002091835.1. NCBI lineage: Eukaryota > Metazoa > Arthropoda > Insecta > Diptera > Culicidae > Anopheles > Anopheles maculatus. The sequence goes on from KZ061549.1 coordinate 601,528, forward strand.
AAGGATGTGCATTCGGTGTCTTATCTTCCGTTCCGTAGCTTCCGAAGACTGGCACGGTCCACGGTGGGCTACGCCATTTTAACGAGATTAGTTTTCACCCGAGTTTTTCCATTTATTTTTTTGTGTGGACTCCTCGATTGCCAGGAGCTACCGCTTTTCTGTTGCAGCCTGTGTAAACATGGGCATGCTGGGGCGAAGGATGAGATATGCCACCCGAAGCGATACGTCATGAAGAAACCGACCGGAGTTAAAAAGTAAAGTAAAACAGCGGAAAGATTGAACTGCGCATCTTTAGAGCGAGCGAGCCGAGTATCGAAGGCACCAAGAAAGAACAAAAGCTTCAAAGCTCATCAGTCAGGCGTAACGGAAAGGATTGTGCTGCCGAAAAAGCGAAAAGGACTCCCGCTCTTCGATCCCGTCGATGAGACGCTGAAGGACGAGTCGGGTTTCCCCGTTCTTGCCGGGCGCGATACGGTCCGACGATTTCAAAGGGCTGCCATTGCAGCGGTCAAATCAAAGAGAAAATGTGAATTGGTAGCCGTGGTGTGGTGGCAATACCATTCGATGCCCTGATGCCTGGTGGAATGTTTTGTTGGAGCGTGTTGAGAAATTGTTGGCGGAGTTTTATTTTTGGCCTGCCGAATAGCTGCAAGACAAATTTGCTTTAATTTTATCAAACCGCAACCGCGTTCGATTGTGGCTGGCGAACTAACATTTGAAAAATCTTGTTAACGAAAGGTCCTCCGGTCGACGCCTTATGCGCGGCTCCTTTTCGACTCGATTTAATTTCCCGGGCGCATTCGATCGGCAAGTTATGCAAACGGAACTGGTGAGGGTTTCGAGCCAAAGTAATTTGAAGAATTGTTTCATTTTCCATTCTCCAGGAGTGCTAGTTGGTGCGTATTTTACATGGAACGAATTCCACTCTAACAAGACTAAACCTTGAAGCGAGTAGTACAGCAAGAAGGGTTCCATTTTTAGAAAATGTGCTCAAAAACCGTGCCTCCTTTGTTGGCCGGGTTGGCACATTACAAATGGTTGGATAATCGGTGTGAGTCAAAAATATACACCACGACAGTTCCAGCACAAGGGACTTCCAAAAAATCTTCCACTCGAAACCGTTGCCACAGATCCCAACTTTTGAGTGGCGTGATAATTGCTCGGCACGATTGCAGCTGGTCACGACGCTTTACCATTGACACCCTCGCAGACGGATTTTGACACCTCGAAAAATCTTGCCATCATGCTCGTAAATTTGTTTAAAAAATTTGTCACCGAGAAGACCTCAGTGAAATCCCGAGAAACTCGCCCGAACATCCCTTCCCGCTGGATGGATTTCGCGGAACCCTACCCAACTACGCGAGGCAATGTGGAACGCGGGTGACACGGCTAATGGGACCTCACCCATCATACTGCAGCCCGTAGATCGTATCGGCGCATCTTACGGAACGGATATGGTGTAGATGATGATGATGGCTACGACTTCTGCCACTGCCCGATAGTGCACCGGCGGATGCAAGCTGCACTGGGCTCGCTTGTTGGATATTATTTATGGCGCGATCCTGGCACGCGGGTCCCGAGAGTTTCACTGTGGGCAAAAGGAAATGGCTCATATGCTCAAATGATTACTGCTGCATGAGGGTGCACCACAAACCGAGCGATAACGAGCGCAAGTACCGGCATGCCACTGCTTCACACCGCTTGCGACAGACATGATCATCGTGCGAGTGGTTTTTTTTTTCTTGAGCACTTTGAATTCTGCACCTCGCACTGCACTTTGTAATGTATGTTTTTTTGTTTTCTTCTTTTCGTTCTCTTCTCACAGATCTAGCAGACACTCTAAGGTAGCTGGAGAAAGGAGCATAAACAGTCATATTTTAGGGAATAAGTAGCGTTGGTTATTTTTTTTCCCTGCTGTCATTGTGCCGTTTGGTGCTCCGTGCATTTGCTTGTTCCATTTGTTGCGCGTGTAAACATCGTCCAGGACCATTTTGTATCACATTTCACTGCTACAAACATTAATCTGTACTTGAAGAACCAAAATAGAGTATGCGACGGGGTTGTTTTTTGTTGCTTAAGCGAATGATCAGTAGCTGGAGTTTGTTTTCTTTATTGTTATTACACAACCTCAATGCTCAAACAATATGAAGTTTCACCGCAACTAATCTTCATCTGACTTCTGCAGACTACACGATTTAGCTTCAGAACTTTTAAGGAATTCTCTCTAGAAGCAATCACATCTAGTAAAATTAAAGTCAAGATCGACCACACCGAAATCTTTTTATCAATTTCTGTGAATAACTGGCTGTAGGCTCAATCTGTAGTTTTGAATAACTGGCTCAAAACAAGCGTCAACGGTAGTCACGGTGATAAGAGGCTGACGAAGTCTTTATACTCCAGTAGGCACATAAATGTTTTACGAGGATAGCAGATAAGGAGCACTAATATGTCTTGTTAAAGGTTCTACTGTTACGTGGCGTTTCAATGCATAACCCAAATAAATCTTCATCTCGCTTCATCTCGGCAACATGTCAAAATTCCTTCAAATTCCTCAATTCTTGTGTCTTCTAGAAAAAGAGAAAGAGTCTAGGCTAATGTCACATATGCAATACAACAAATACTACGAATCATTATCATGGAACAATCTGTTGGATCTTAAAGTTAATCTTAAGGTCTAGGAATCCAGTACGTATTGACATTTATAGTGTAGCCGTAGAGCAAATTTTGAACCAGAATTTCTTCATTTAAATAGTTCACTACTAAACAAAAATGATTTCTAACCACTGGAGACTCTCCTGATAAATTCTGATTCACGTAGTGGTGATCGCATAAGATATCTGACTCTGACACATGGACACTGTCCAAAACTAGGATTGTTGGCCCCATATTTGTGAATGCCGCTACAATGACGAGTTCTACGAGTTTCCCAGTTGTCATCATCGTGCAGCACTCGCGAGGCTACGGTGGTGATTCACCCAATAATGTCTTGCTAGGTCTATGCATAAGGACAAAGGAGATCCAAACTGAGATGGATAGATGACGTTGATGCGTCCGCCATAACGGCCGGGATATTGGATTGGTAGTTGAGGGCAATATGTCGTGAGCACTATCGAGGATCGTTGAAGCAGGCTTAGGTTATGAAGTGTTTGTAGCGCCTGATAGGTAAGTAAGTAGTCTCTAAAGTGTAACTTTTTGTTGATCAACAAATTTATAGTTGATTTTTTTAAATCTAATTATTATGTCTAAAATTGGAAGAATTTTATTTGAAAATGTCTTAAAGAGCGCTTTAAAGAATAAAAGAGCTATAATATCTGAACTAAACATCGTTTTCAAACAAATGAGGTCACTGGTACAGTCGCTCTAATTAAGCTGGCAACTCGCTTAATGAACTTTTACGACGAATTAGGCAACAACTGCTGGTGCAAGTCATTCCCACTATGCCTGACAGTTGCCCTGGCACACTCACTCGCTAGAATAATCAGCGACCGGAAATCGGAAACGAACACATCGTTTCACCGCACGGCATGTGATTCGTTTATTAGGCTTCGTTTCCTGTTGAATGCATGTCTTGCATCCTGCATGTGGGTGGATGGGTCGTGTAAAGGCAAGCCATTTTTCTCCCACTCTGACACACAGCTCGTCCCCGGTCCGGATATTAGAGTGCTAAATTAGGATGTGACCGTTTTCGGCTGTGAGTGTATGAACCGCTGGTGTGAACTCCGCGCATTGAGATGTCCTTGGGGAATCGTAAATCCTGGCTGGTTTGGAAGTGTTTTGTTGCTGTTCGAAGAAAATGCACCGGGACAATGCAAACACGCATCAAAGGGAGAAAAAACAAACACTCCATGACTCTGCGGGCCAACAATGCGCTCTTGACTCGTTCGCGTGGTAGAAATGTGAATCCGCCGCAGTGCAGTGCGCGTCAACTGTGCAACCGGAGACGGATGTTGTACGCCGGACACAGCTGCCTGCCGTTCATGCGCCAAGCGCCGATGTTTGTATCGCCTAGCGCCTTCGATATTGGAGATGAATGCCTTCCCCGAAACCCTCTGGGGGGGTTAGGATTTTCCAATGTTTCCTTTTTGTCTTCTCTCTCTCCCAAACCTTGTGAAACGCTCCGGAGACACGTGTTGAAAATAGCGACTACAAATTTAGCCCCTTGTACAATCCTTCAACCCGAACCTGATCCCAGGCAGATGAAGTTGAAACAACACGTCAAGGAATGAAGAACAGAAAAAAAAGACTTGGCCCGCTAAGGGCTTTCGCGTCTCGGTGGTGATGTTTATTTTTGTTTCGGTAATCGACCATCCGGACCGGCGCAAAACCGTCTCCGTAACCCGTTCCTTTCGGCACGTCATTTTTATTAATTAGCTGCCGAGTGAAAAATCGACCTGCACGGTAAAGCGGTAATCCGATTCCACCGATGGGATGAGCAAACGCACTCGATGGATTGATGGTTTTTGACGGTTCGTAAACGTCGTCGGGAAGGTAAGCGAAGGGCTCGTCCGCTTACAGCCGAACGGACCAATATTGCTATTCCAATAACCGACGTTTGACGCAAAAGGGCGTTTGTAAACACGGTGTTTTTCGTGCGGCACATGAAACACGGTTTCGATTTTGATGGCCCTGCCAGAACAGGACGGGGCCAAAGGAGTTAAGTGGATAATGTGCTGCGAAAGATTATGACAATGATATGCAGCCGTTTGTCGGCTGGGTAGGTTTCGTATTTCGTGGATGCTTCATTTCGTTTTCCGTTTCAAAATAGTCACACAAATCTCCCCTATAGTCGGTAGACACAGATGCAACGGAATTCTTGCATCTTGAGACGCTGAGCCGAGACCTCCAAGGATCGTTGCTTGTGGCAAAGACATTAAAAAGGATTCATGCTTTCTTTGAACGGTTTGTTATCACGGTGTGAAAAAACCGGGGATCACTGAGTGAGTTATTACGTTTATGTGTTCCTAGGAAAACATGGAAATGCATTAATAGTTCAAGACGCCTCAAGAGGAGATCAAGAACATCTGCTTGTTGTGCAGCGATGCAAGAATAGAAGTGCTTGAGCGTATTTGAGCCTTGTACTTAGCTCTAGTGAGAATCAAAGCGAAAAAAGCCTGATCAATTGCTCAAACAAATTGTTAGTCAAAAGAGATTCTTCAATTTCTTAAGGACACTACTCAGATATACACCAGCATTAAGTTGTTAGATTTGTTTATGTTTATTGTGGATCAGTCAATTTGATTAAGAGTTTAATGTTGATATTCAGAAAGCTCACGCCGTAAGCTGTAACTAGTAAGCTTAAGCCTATTCTAAACACAGTTGCAACAGTTGTGCAGTACAGAACAACAGCCAAGCAGCGTACACTACCTAACATGACGAGGACGCCTAATCATGGTGCTCCTTCTTAACGTTCACCCACACCTTCACCGGCACGTGCTTGTGCACAATGTATGGCTTCTCGACCTTGTACGGGACGGGCTTTTCAATTTTCACCGGCACCGGCTTCTCCACCTTCACGATTTCCTTCTTATGGACCTCCACCTTGTGCGGCACCTTAACCTCGTACGGCTTGTCCACGTGGATGATCTCGTGCTTTTCCACCACAACCGGGAACTTCTTCTCCACCACGATCGGCACAACCTTCTCCGAGTGGACCGTGAACGGGACCTTGATCGGTACGAGCACCTTCTTCTCGACCGTCACCTTGTACGGTACCGGGACACGCTCGGTGACGGTAATGTACTTGATCTTCGGTTCCTTGTGCTCCTTGTGCTCCTTGTGGTCGTCCTCGTGTTCGTAGGTCGCATCCAGATGAAGTTCCTTGATCGGTTGTTCCTTCTCGCCACCGTGCTGCTGATGTCCGTGATGGCCGTGCGAAGAATGATCGTCATGTCCACCGAAACCATGATGATCGCCACCGTACGAATAGCCACCGTGTCCTCCAAATCCGTGGCTATCGCCGTGGGTGAACGCTTGATGAGTGCCAGCATCTCCATGACCTCCGAAATGTTCGTGACCACCGAACGATTCATGATCGCCGAACGATTCGTGTGCTCCCAGGGCAGCGTGTCCTCCGAGATCGCCGTGCCCTCCGAATCCACCATGTCCTCCGTGACCACCGAAATCACCGTGTCCGGCAGCTTCGCCATGTCCTCCAAAGCTGGCGTGTCCTCCTAGATCGCCATGGCTACCATGTCCCTCGAAGCCACCATGTTCTCCCAGACCACCGTGACTTCCGTGACCTCCATGTCCACCAAGATCACCGTGCCCTTCGAAACCACCATGCCCGCCAAGTCCTTCGTGTCCTGCCAGCTCTTGATGTCCTCCGAAGCTGTGATGTCCCTCGAACCCGTGCGCCTCACCAAATCCGTGATGTTCTCCACCCTGACCACCGAAGCCGCCCTGCTTGCCATCCGATTCCCCATGCTCTCCGCCATGCTGGAACTGTTCGCCAAACTTGTGCTCATCCCCAAGCTGTCCATAGTGTCCGAAGGCTTCCAGTGGCTTCCAGCTGTGGTAATCCTCCTGGTTTGATTCGTAATGGCCTAGCCCTTGGGTGGTGGCATGTCCATGCTCGTTCTTGCCACCCTCCTCACCACCACCGTATCCTCCGTGTCCGTCCGATCGAGCGGAGAGCCGATGATGCATCGGGAAGAACTGATCCCAAACACTGCGCTTGCCAACTACTTTACTCGCACCGGAGTCAGTAGCAGTGGACGCATCGGCCACCAACGCCACCACAAAGGGAACAATGTAGAAGAGCTGCAAAAGGATAGTAAGGACAGTTCCTGATCACTTCATGCTCTTGCGAGTGCCTGTCCCAAGACGCGTTTACCTTCATCTTTCCAAGCTGTATTCCTATTCACTGGAAAGCACAAACTAAACTGATGCCTTCCGTACCGTCGGTGGCGCATTTTATAATACCAACCTGCATCGGTAGCCCATTCCCACTCTCGGTGGTGCAGTGTAAGCCCGCGAATTGCGATGGCTCATTTGTCATTCGGAATGGTACAGTAAAACCCGGGAAGTGAGGTTAATTCGAATCACATTCGCATAGCCCCAAAATTCGTCCAGCTGCGTTAGTTTCGGACATTCGGGGGGTTTTTCCAGCCCCAAAGCTTTCAGCAGCTCCCGTTTTTCGTTTGTTTTTTTTGGTGCAGTTTTGTCTTCTTGGCGCAGTCGCGCAGTGCTGCAGCCGGGATCGTCGAAGTAGAAATTGGCCAAAATGTCTGGTGCGCGCGCGGTAAAACCAAATGAAATTTAGTCAATTTCATACGTTAATGTAAGTGGGCGGGGGGGCGAGAGCATGCAGGCGAAACGGGAACACAAAACCCCATTAGTGGAAATTGGACCAGGGTGAAAGGGAAATCCCGTCGCGCATTAGGAGAAATGCGAGTTCTTCTATCGGATCGGTGCTTTGGTCGGGGCGTTTGTTTGAACAGATCTGTTTCTGAAAAGCTGAATCGGCTTACTAACAGCACACATTGCATAAGGCCAGGTGTATTGTTACCTGGCTGGTGATGTTGTTTGTTGTTTGATGATGATGATGATGATCGTGATGCGGTGGATGTCAAAGCTTTCTTTCGGTGTGGCTTTGCGTAACCAAGAGTATGTCAAATGTAGTTTAAGCCATGAATATTATTTGTTGCTCATGATCTAACGTCATCTTCCGTGACAAACGTGATTTAATTTTGTTGGGTGGCGTTGAAGTTGGCTCTGGGTGCCAACGCTAAATAGGTGACGTAAATTGCAGACACCAATCTTGGGGAAATTATTTTTATGAATCCACTAAAAAGAGAATGTGTGATGGAAATGGCAATAGCTTTGGTCTCTTTTTTCCAGTGAGATAGTCTGTAGCTGAGACATAGACGACTACGACTCATAGCTCATAGAGAGCTCATAGAAAGTCCCTTAAGTTTATCCATGAGCTTCAGCTGAATGTATATTAACTTAACATTAACATACAAAGAATAAATCTTTATCCTGATACATCAATATCCCCTATACTTCAATACATAATATCTTCTTTAATGTCCAATATCCATTCATCCCTGCAAAGACATCATCTCTCGCATCAGGAAAGCACCTTTAATGTCTGTCTAGACTTCAGGCGCCACTGACCATCCACCGTCTGTGCCGTCAAAAAGGAACAACTCCGTATGCGAATACTTGAGACACGTCTACCTACCGACCCAAGCTCAGGGATGTTTGCCTGACGTCTTTAAGGTTGCACTGGTTAGCAAATATTGACCGATGCCCGCTGGCCGCCCGTTTCCTACGGCTCGACCACGGCAAACCTTCCGTCAAACCTGTTCCGTTCGCATATCAATAATGTACCGAACGGTCCGGAACTGGCTTTTCCTCGACGCCATTGATTGACTTCCGGTGGCGGTAATCTTTCGTCATAGCAGGCGTATTAGCGCTCGCTGCAAATCGATCGGGATAAATAGCGCCAATATTGTGGGGCCCGAATCTCGCTGCTTTCACCAAACAACGGGGCCGCTGTGGCGTGCCGAAACAGGACTGCTGCTGGGCTGGGTCGAGCTGGTCGGGTTTTGGAGACGTGTTAATTAATTTCTAATTTCCATAAGCGAATTATCCTTTTAACATAATTACCGGGGGACATTATAGGCAACGGCGAATCGAATGCGTGCCATTGAAATTTGGAATCCGATCCGCGAATGTCCTGCGTTTGGATGACCTTCCTGTTGGGAGGGATGGACTGGCAAACTGGGGAGAGGCTTGATGCGCACGGTCGATGCTACAATAATCACAGTCTATTGGCATGGCTCGTGTTTGAATTGGATTTGATCGGAACGGATTCATTCATCAAACATTCACGAACGTGCGCTGCACTGCACATTGCATAAGGCCAGGTGTATTGTTACCTGGCTGGTGATGTTGTTTGTTGTTTGATGATGATGATGATGATCGTGATGCGGTGGATGTCAAAGCTTTCTTTCGGTGTGGCTTTGCGTAACCAAGAGTATGTCAAATGTAGTTTAAGCCATGAATATTATTTGTTGCTCATGATCTAACGTCATCTTCCGTGACAAACGTGATTTAATTTTGTTGGGTGGCGTTGAAGTTGGCTCTGGGTGCCAACGCTAAATAGGTGACGTAAATTGCAGACACCAATCTTGGGGAAATTATTTTTATGAATCCACTAAAAAGAGAATGTGTGATGGAAATGGCAATAGCTTTGGTCTCTTTTTTCCAGTGAGATAGTCTGTAGCTGAGACATAGACGACTACGACTCATAGCTCATAGAGAGCTCATAGAAAGTCCCTTAAGTTTATCCATGAGCTTCAGCTGAATGTATATTAACTTAACATTAACATACAAAGAATAAATCTTTATCCTGATACATCAATATCCCCTATACTTCAATACATAATATCTTCTTTAATGTCCAATATCCATTCATCCCTGCAAAGACATCATCTCTCGCATCAGGAAAGCACCTTTAATGTCTGTCTAGACTTCAGGCGCCACTGACCATCCACCGTCTGTGCCGTCAAAAAGGAAGAACTCCGTATGCGAATACTTGAGACACGTCTACCTACCGACCCAAGCTCAGGGATGTTTGCCTGACGTCTTTAAGGTTGCACTGGTTAGCAAATATTGACCGATGCCCGCTGGCCGCCCGTTTCCTACGGTTCGACCACGGCAAACCTTCCGTCAAACCTGTTCCGTTCGCATATCAATAATGTACCGAACGGTCCGGAATTGGCTTTTCCTCGACGCCATTGATTGACTTCCGGTGGCGGTAATCTTTCGTCATAGCAGGCGTATTAGCGCTCGCTGCAAATCGATCGGGATAAATAGCGCCAATATTGTGGGGCCCGAATCTCGCTGCTTTCACCAAACAACGGGGCCGCTGTGGCGTGCCGAAACAGGACTGCTGCTGGGCTGGGTCGGGATGGTCGGGTTTTGGAGACGTGTTAATTAATTTCTAATTTCCATAAGCGAATTATCCTTTTAACATAATTACCGGGGGACATTATAGGCAACGGCGAATCGAATGCGTGCCATTGAAATTTGGAATCCGATCCGCGAATGTCCTGCGTTTGGATGACCTTCCTGTTGGGAGGGATGGACTGGCAAACTGGGGAGAGGCTTGATGCGCACGGTCGATGCTACAATAATCACAGTCTATTGGCATGGCTCGTGTTTGAATTGGATTTGATCGGAACGGATTCATTCATCAAACATTCACGAACGTGCGCTGCACTGCAGTCCGCTGCAATTGAATGCATTTTCTAATGCATTTTCGCGTGATGTGTGCGTTGAAATGACTAGCCTGTGTGTGTTTGTGGGTTTGTCTCACAATTTAACTGATTCCGGGAATTGTGATGGCAGGAAAATTGGATGCAGCTTCTTGAACGAGGAGCTGTTTATTAGAGTGAAGGAAAATGATCTAGCTTTAGAGCAATACTGCCATGTTAAGTAATTTAATATTGAATTTTAGAAACATATAAAAAATTGATTAAAATTGAAACACCTTCAACACTAACAGCTTTCAATAATTTTCGAAGCTTCCGAACAAGTCTCCCGCCAGGGAGTGTCCTTCCCATTTTAACCCAACATTAAAACAAACCATCCCTTACCAATGGTGGCAAACACTACGCAACACCGAATAAATCATTCGCTATCTTAATTAAGCTCACTGCTAGTTAATTTTCTGCTCACGGAACCCGCACACTTTGGCACGAGTTCGGTACTCTAATTATGCTTCCAATGTCGTCGTCGTCGTGCAGTCCGGGGACAGTTCCGAGGATGCACCATGTCCCGCAACCAGGAACCAAATGATGCCGATAAAATATTTATTCAATTAAGCTTTTAAGGCACTGACAACTATGTATGCAAACTGTTCCATAAATCATTGAACACTTTTAAAATGCTTCCAACTTCCACGGCCAGCTGGGAGTTGGTTGGACGTAGCGCAGCTCCAAATTCCATTACCATATAAAGCTTAATCTGTCTGTGTTTGTGGGCGCCTGCTCGAGCCGAACCCCGAAACCCGTCCGAAATAGATCCACCATTCTAAAATCGGGCTGTGTTTCCTCTTAATTATTAAGATTAAGTGATGTGCCCCGGCCAGCTTTTCTGGCCTCGTGGCTGTGTCGATGAGCGATGGCCATAAACGGTGCACGATCTAACGCGCCCAATGTGATTCGTTTGGATCAAGCGCCTAGCATCGGTAGGATTCATTCGCCACGGTACGCAGACGGGCTGTTCTGGAAGTTCTGGAAGTTCCAACCGAACATCCCGAACAGCCCCAAAACGATTGGGATATCTCCAGGCAGACAAACAAAGCCTGCACAATTGTGAAGGGATCATTGGGAGAGATTTTTCCGTTAATTAAAACATCAAAAATATCTGATGACCGTTACGAACCAATTATCACTGCCGCCGTCGACCGGAGCGGAGGAGCGAGAACGACTCGACCAAAGCTGACCAGGGTCCAGTCTCCGCAATCGTGCACTGACTGAGATGTTTGTTTTGGGGCTGTTGTTTGTGGCCCTGTTGCCTTCGTAGTAATGCTTCAATTTCGTACCGGTCATGCTTACCGTAAAACGTAGAACCCATTTCGGTACGGTGTCCGTTTCTCGTTCGACGTTCCATTTACCCGGCCGGTGGTTGAGCTTTGCACCGGGGCTCAACGAGAGTCTCGATGAAGATGTGATACACTTTGTAATTATCTGGCCCCCGAGATGCGCCCGACAAGTCGCAGAAGAATCACAGCACAGAATCGGGGAGCGCGCGCGAGATCTGATCTGATCAAGCGTGACCGGGCAAATCCCTTTTCCGCGATCGTAGGCTCGTATCTCGTACGGCTGAGTTATTGGTTTTTGTAATCAACTTTTTTATGGGAAACATAACTCTCGTCGTCCGTGCGCTTGAGCAGAATATGATTGATTGGTGTCCGATCGTTCGGGTACGGTGGAGGGGAGGATGATGAGGATTAGGATGCAGATGAAAGGGAGAAGACTGAAGAGAGATCATCTAGCAGCATCCATCAATGGAGGGAACACGAAAAGAGTCAGGTATTATGTCGATAAATGAGTCAAATAAATAAGAGCCTTTAAGTTGCTCCTCTCTTTTCGGTGCTTGTTCAGGTAAAAGAGTCTTCTGTTGTGGTAAGATTTATAGGATTATTAATGATTATTTTATGTGTGTTATACTAGCGAATATTGTAATCTTATTCTAAATTATTGTTAGACCTAGAAGAGCATCGTTTTCATAATTAGGAACGAATTCTAATTGCTTCGCTTCAGCTCTCACTCAACCGAATGGCAATCATTAAAATTGATAATTTGTTAACTGTGCCTCAAGGTAAAAGGTTAGCAAAACTAGCAAACGGATCCTTTTTCCCTTCTCTGCTGGAGGCCACTTATGCGGAAAGTTTTGGTCGGAATTGATTTTTAATTTAAAAATAACATACCCTCCAATGGGACCCGCCAAAAAGGGACGACGCTTGGCTACCCTGAAACGAAACCTGCCAAAAGGTCAACCGGAACCAAAAATTCGGGTTTTTGGTTATTACCGTCAAGGATTCGTCTGTTTATGCAGATGCACAGGTAAGAAATGTGTAGTTTGCTAACTGGCAGTGAATGGAACCATTACTTTTTGTTGGGTAAAACTTACGTAAAGGTTTAGGGCTTATAGGGAAATATTTTTAGCGTAGGAAGCTACAAAAATAATAATATCTTTGAGAAAATAGTAATTTAATTTCTAGATTTTATTAGCAGCAAAAAGCGCAAGGGCTTTCACGTGAAGAAAATTCCAATTAATGTATGATATTTTTAAAAAAACTACATCGAGGAAATGAAGCTAAAAAATTTTATGTATTCACAGGTTTTGTTATTAAATTGTTTGTAATAATTTTGAATTGAAAGCTAAGACCTTATGGAACCAGTCAAGACTTCTAAATTAGATCAAATAGAGAATTGTAATAATTATCTGCATAGAAGAATTAGGTACAGAGAACAATAATTATTACTTTGAGATGAAGAAATTAGGTGTCTTCAATAATCTTCAATTGAAATTTCTAAAATAGTTTGATAAGCTCCTTTTAATCCAGCAATAAAGTAGCCAAGTCTAACGTAAATCACAAAATGGATTTATTAGAACAATCAATTTCCATCAAATGTGTAGACTAGTGATGGGAGCTACGGAGTGGATTCGCGATTCCACTCCGACTCCACATGTTGAAACCCGACTCCTACTCCGATAGAATTCCGGAACCGACTCCGGAGCTCCGGAGTACTCCGATCGACTCCGGACCGACTCCGGAGCTTCATCCACTCTGGAGTACTCTGGAACTTCATCGACTTCAGAGTACTCCGGAGCTTACATTATTCCGGACTAACTCTATCCAGAAAATTTACTTTAAGACAACATTAAACAAATTCGATCGATCCGACTCCGTTATCTACTTAACTTTGCCAAGAAATACACAATAAATTAACTATCAAGATGTGTTGGAACACTATTTAAAAGAAAGCAAACTTCAACGGCAGTTACAATAAAACAACAGGATAACGTGATTAGTAAAATGATACAAACAAATGTGTCATATGCCTCAGGAAGTTGACATGTAAAAGTTTGGTAATCAATAGTTTAAGTAAGGTATCTAGATTTAGCTTTATTCAACTCTTTATTTCTGTTTATAGACTTCACAAATGCTACTGCTCTAGCTACTTTAAGCAACTAGTTCTTAAAATGTTTGAATAACATCAAGACACTTCGAATCGGAAGCAGCCTTTTCGGCTTTCCTTATGGCGTTTCCACCGAATTAGCATGTCATCTGCTCGAGCATCAATGCATCGCCGATCGGATCGTTCTGCCCTTGACTTCACGCTCCGGTACCCAGCGTCTGCACCCGGCCTGCAACCACACCTTGCACATGCACAAACACACCACCACCTTTACTGCTGTGCCTTCTTTCCACTCCCGATCGCTCCCGTACACCGTACGGTCCCGGTGGCCGTTGAAGTCGCGCACACTGGATGGGAATTAAATTAACCGCTAATACCGGTAGCTAAACGATTTCCCATAGAATTTTACGGTACGGCATATGTTTGCCAGGGTACCCGGGGACCACCGGTTTCGGTACTCGACAGCCCGAGAACGCACCACTTCATCATCCAGCACATCATCGTGCGTTGATCATCATCCATGTGCCCATCAAACACCGCACGCACATCGTCGGTAATCGTCGACGTTGACTTGCAACTTTTGCTCCTTTCGACCGCCGGCGTAGCGAACCGGTGTGCGTGTGTGTGCGTCAAAGAGGTGGGAATATTTTCACCCCGAATGCCGGCACCATCGGCACCATCGGCAGCAAATCAATTTCACCCTTCCCAATTGGCCATTCACTGCGTCCGCGATGGGGGCACCGAATGCGTCTAAAGTTTTGCTGCCACTCTAATGGCGCAATACCTTCTGGCTGCACACAGGCGTAGTATTTAATTTCCGAAAATCTTCCACCTACAACCGAAAAAAAATGCAACCATTTATTGATTTCGATTTAGTTTGGAAGTGTGCTTTTGTGTAGCCTTTTTTCCATTTCCCCACACTTTTCCTTGTTACCTGCGTTAACTTGTTGGGATGGAAATCGTGCACTAGTTCACGAGTTTGGGCATCGTTTGGTGTGTGTGGCGTAACAGAATGTTTTCGACTTCCAGTTTGGGGGGTGGAATGTTGAACTAGAGAGAATGTTGCATTGCAACGGTTGCACCTTGTGTACCATTCAAGGCCGGTTCAGATTGGTTTCGGTTAGAAGAGATCACAGAGTGTGCCGACCATGTGGATTGAAATTAAGGTTAAGAGAAGTAAAGCGGTATTCATATACATTTATTTTACTTTAACTGAAAGCAATTCCTATTGCACTACCAGAATAAATAATTAAGATATGAAAATATTATATAGCTTCTTGTTACATTTACTTCAGTTATGTGTCTTTCAACGTCTTTGTTCTTTGTGCTCTACGACGTTTTTTCTTTCATTTTATATAAAGTTTTATATTTTCTCTTGTATTTCTTTATTTTTATATAGCTTATTAAGAGTGATGGTTTCGATTCTATTTATTTTCATGCTTTATTTTTCAGTTTATAGATAAACTTTCTAGGGATCAGGTGATGTTTGTGGATAAGTTTATTTGTGTTCTTTGCTTTAGGAGCAGTTGTGTTATATTTATTTATTATTAGTTTCGTTTTCGATTGGGTAACTGTTTTGATTGGTGTTTAATGACCATCTTTATAGTTTAGTTTCGTTTGCAGTTTTTACTTTCTGATGCTGTATTTTTTATGCTGTACTTGTACTTTTATTTTAATTTTTTACAACTTAAAAATTGTTCTTCCATAACAATTTTATTTAAAGACTTTTTCTTCACTTTTACAATTTTGTTATTTTCGTAATTCTATTCTATTCAATGTTTTCACAAAGTTTTGAACGTTTTTCCATAAATAATACTACTTTTTTCCATGATAGTTTTAGTTTTCATGACTTTTTTAGCATTCGTTTATGTATCTTCCTGGTTCATCAGCTGCTGTTTCGCCGTTTAAGCTTGGAATCATTTGATTTTGCATTTACTTTATACATTTCTATATTTATGTCAAAGTTGAAACATAGCAATTATATGTACTTTTTATTGATATTTTTTATTTTGTTATATTTTTTGTTTTTATTTATTCCTCTTATGCTTCTTCTGCATGGGGCTTAAGAGTGTTTTAAAATACATTATTATTTTTTCTAAATCGATTTATTGTGTGTTTTGATTGGCTATTCGGGATATTACATTAATAAGTCATAAAATTTATATCTTTTTCATGTTTTCTTTCTTTTTTATTAATTTATTAAGGACGATCTGATAAAGTTATATCTTACGTTATCTTCTTTTGTTATCTGATCTTAGTTTTTTGTTTTATAATGGATTTTTATGTTGCAATTGATTGCATTTGATTTGTTATCTTTTTTAATTTGTCTCAAATATCAGTTACATTAACGAATGATTGCGTCTCAATTATTATAAATATATTTTCGTACTCCATTATTACATCAGCTCGGTACGAGGAGTAAAAAACACATTAAAAACAAACATTCGCTTTATCTTCCAGAAAAAACAAAATACATTTCCGACTGATCAGATCCGATGATATATTGTAACGATTTTTTATTCTTACTGCTTTTGGGTAATTTAGATAGCTTCACGCTTTCTCTTGGGCTGAAACAAAAAGCCAAAAAGCCACGCAAACAAGATTGGTTCATTGGTAATGAAATCTTTTCACCAAAAAAACACAATAAGATCCATCCGATCGTCCAAAATCGAAAAAAAATGGCCCATAAATGCATTCCAGTAACATACAAAAAACAAGACACGCAGCGAGATATCGAAACGTTAAACGTTCTTCCATGATTTTGAAACAGGCACTCCAAATAAAAACAAAAACCCACCCAGTAAAGTATGATCCTTTATCTGTAGCACATTGGCTCTTAAAGAACCAGAATCCCTGTGCGAAATGTGATCGGACGATTTTCTCCTAAAGTTTTCTCTGTAGCCCTGTTCTTTTTTTTCGGGGGGAAGATTTTTGTGTTGAATTTTGTTTGCAATTAAGATAGTATTAATCTTGTGTGTGTGGGTTTTTTTTTTTTGCTGTCGTTGTTATCCTCTACAGAACAATGCTTCGGTCCGTGAGTACGCTTACGGGGTCAGGGCTCATTGGCGATGGCATCCGATCGCAAACAAGCGCATCCATTGTTGCAACTCGTTGCGTTGCACGACACTGCCGATGCACCACCACCAGGGCTCGAAAACGCCACCACGACGCTGACGACGATGAGGACGAAAATCGATCTACCGAAAAGTTTATTATTTGAACAGCACGAAACGAGTCGTGATGGCCCGGACCCGTGAAACAAGCGGCAGGAGATAATACACCGTTCTCGATGGGGAGGAAGAGCTTGCAGAAAAAAGTGCATCTTGCATGCGCTGCAGTTCCGCAACCATAACGACACGACTCGAAGAACATGGCCCGAAACCTAGACGGCACAGAACGGTTGCGAAAACAGTGCGCTTGAAGAAGTGAACATGACGCAAAAAAAAAAATGGCAGAAAAGATTGAATGAAGTCACCGGGCGAGCGTACAAAACGCCGAAACCGTTTGCCTTGTTTGGCCCCGAAAGGGCCGTCGGTTCTTATCGGTTTAATATCTTCATAAAAAGCGAAATTATAAACAATTTAATCAATAAATTATTATACTTTATATAATTCCACGCCGGAACGGAGGTCTCTCTCTGGTACTCTGGTCTTGGGTAGTTGCGCGCCGGTAAATAATGACTGGCCGGGACGTGCCGTGGTTGTGGCCGTCTCGAGAAAACTGCTCCAACCCTGCAAGAACCCAAGCTCGTTTCGTAGGTACGCCATGGCAGGTGATAGCTGGTTGGTTGGTTGGTCACCGTCGGACGGACGGTTAAAGACAAAACTTCGCAGCCGAGTTGCCCGTGGCCCCTCCCGAAACCGAAATGTTACGGTTCTCGGCCCGTCCTTTCCGAAAGCAGTGTGCCGAAGCAGACGGTGCTGGGAAGAAATGCAGGAATTATGATTGCGATAAGGGCGTGCGGCGTGAGCTACGATCGGTAAGTGGTTTTTATTACGGACCAGACACTAACGTACGCTCTTCGCTGCACTTCATTGTTGTTTGTTTAGTTCGGATGGAGGGGGAGTGAGGTTGTTATTTTGGGCGGTGGGCTACTCGTAGCCCTCTGGTGCACTGTTGGCGAAGTAAAGGTCAAATTTTAAAGCTATACTTTTTTGATCTGTGATCTGAATTGGAGAGAATTAAAAATTCAATTGTCACATCATCGTCGACTGCAATTTATCATGCGCTACAATATGTCTCCCGTAGTTCATCTGGAAGGGCCTCCAAGAAACGAAATGAAGAACATTTCAAACATAAAATCTTTATCAAACCCCTGTAGAACTAAGAATCTTTTAACATGGTAGCATGCGCAACGAATCTGCTAAAAATTAAGAGCAGATTTCTTGAACAGGAACTCACTAATGGACTTGGATTAAACCTGTTGAAACCCTGAAGTGAAAGAAGGGCTTCTTTTTGCGTACTATCCAGATTATTTTTTGTAATCAACAAGACTAGGTGGCTAGATATAGTGAACTAAGCGCTCCAGATGTTAAACTGTCTAATAGGAAAAATAAGTCTTGAAGGACAATTAAGAAGCTGCTACATTAACGAGGTCCTTTGTCTGGGACATCAGTTTCAGACGGCTTGTAAGACTTTCATTTGACCCCAGAGCCCTGTGCATGGGCTGATCGTAGTATAAGAAAACTAAACAGATGCTTGGGGCTCGAATTTCCTATGGTAACGTACATATCGTCAGAGATGCTATTTTTTGGGACTTGTGGCCACAAGAATTTAGGAAACCCTGAACACAATAAGGGGACCTCGTATAAGGACATCATGAGCACGATGTCTCTGCTTGACATCCGTTTTTAGGTCTGTCAACGAATTCGATGTGTTAGGTTCCCTCAACTTTTATTCTGCTGAGGGCTGCTTGATCCGCCACTGACCCTGTGATCTATAGTATGTCATGAGAATAGCACTGGACGATCTGATGGACCAGGAAGCGGAATTTGAGCAGATTAAGATGAGCCATAATTCTAAAACTGTGAAGTAGTCAAAGTATTATTAGGAAAGTCACTTGTTGTCTGTGATGTCATCTTTTTAAAACCTATCAATGTGTTGGTACCATGCGCTATAAAAATAAATAAAAATTGGGAATATTTCTTGAAGCTTAAATTCCTCAAGATTTAAAAATTTCTGCCGATTCTTTATAGCTCACCACAAACGCTCATAGTGCTCAGATGCATCATTCTAACGTTTCGCTTACAATGTAGTTTACACCGTTACCGTATAAGGCGCTACGTATACGCCCTTCATTTGATTTAACTTCATTTTGCTCAACACGGCACGAACCACGACCCAAGCCGCAGCGATTCCTGAAACGATCGACAAGACATTTGATAGCGATCGATGGTACGCTCCGCTCGTTCGGTGAGTTTTCTTGCTGTCCGTTGTTGTAGCAATGCAAGCGCCCCATTCCATAATCATGAGCTCTTGCCGAAATTGCTTGGTAGAACTTTTTCCTCGAGCTTCGTACCGTCGTGCCACACTGACTGCATCGATATCTCTTTAGTGGTAATGAAATAATTACTGCAGCTGCCGTTGCTTCGAGGGCAAACGTTTAGCAAACAATGTTTTTCGGTGCATTAAAACCACGCACGTAATAAAGAAATTAGTTACAATGTACACTATAGCTGTCAGTTTTGTGTATCCGTGTGTAATATTTTAATGCATTTTTAAAACATCCTCCAAGTGCTCGTCTCATTTTCTAATGCCCCAGCAAATGACTGTAATTTATTCGCATCCCAACGACAATGGTCACCTTAGCCGGCTGGCAATATTGATACGTCCGGGTGTCCAGCTACGAGACCGGCAAGCGCCACCAAACCATTTGACCCGCGCGTAACCCCGAAACCAAGCGCCGGCCCCATCGGAATGATAATCCCTTCAATTTAATTAACGTTAGCGAAACCGAATGAATCATTTACTACGGGACGTATAATTAGTATCCAGCTCGGGCCGATCGTTAGGCTGCGCTGCTGCAGTGATGTGCAGAAGAAATCTCGTCCCAAGCTGGCCGACTGACTGACCGCGAATTGGTTTGGAGCCGCATGCATAAAGCAGCATACCGGATTGGGGTCTCTTGCAGCTAGGAGTAATTACAGGTATGCTTGCATCATGCAATCAGCATTTAATCGATCACATCGGTCTCCTCTCATGAATGGCAAATGAGGCCAAACGGGCGAATAGATGTGCAAGGCAAAACGTTTTGCAGTTTACCTGCAAACGCGTGATTCGTGTCGCGTCTTCCAATCGCTTCTTGTCAATGCGGTTAGAGATGAGATCCTGGCGGTGGCCTTCAACATTGCACGCTCGCTTGTGATGTAAGCGCGCGCGCGGAACTTATCTTCTCGATTTATTATTTTTCACATCCATCTTCTTATCGGCCGTACGTGGGTACGAGGCTGAGCACGATATCTTTTTGCTACAATCGCTGGTGTGTGTTTGTGGACCGGTAATGCCTCCGCTGTGTGGCAAGTAACGACCGTAACTGACTCACCAAGCCGAACGATGGCGTGGGGCTTAATCTTATGGGCATTTACGGCAAATTGCAGTCATCGTTTAAAGTAAGAGACTTTGGATGAATGAGATTGAGCGGGGGAGAAAAAAAATACATACACATACACACACACACACACACACACAAAGACATTGCGAAATCAAGCTAAACGGTTGCTATTTGTGGAGGTCTCGGGGAGTCGACGTCATAGCATCAGGGCCAACTATACCACCCGTCGGGTTGTAAAGCGAAGCAGAGAAACGACTACGAGGACTGTCCACAATGGGCATAGAACAGGCTTAAATAGAACTAACAAAAAAGTTGGTTTTTATAGCAACTTACTATTCTGCTATAAAACTAATCTACTTGTTGTGCTTCAATAGGGTAGAATAGAAAAAAATGTTTAATAATCTTTCCTCAATATTTATTTCACAATGCTCACTGTGCTACCGAGACGTGTAGGCAGTAGCTGGTCAAATGCAATTCTGCAAAGATTGGCCATTAATTGAACGTGTATGGAAAAGAAGCTGTCCGACTAGTGGATTAGCTGAGGTAAACGAGATTTACTATTTACATAGATGATTTTTAACATTGTTAGTATATCTCTTTAAGCTTGAAGATGGTCTACACGAAGAATTGGATCCAGTACAATATACTTAATGCTGTCAGTTTTCGTCCGTACTACAAGTGACAGTTTCCTTTGTATGTTATCTTATTTGAAGAGATTGATTTTGCTATAAAATTGCTATCAATAATTCTGTCACTTTTCAAATCTCTATAACACCTCAAACTGCTGTCTTGCATCCTTCTTCAAATACGGGAAAGAATTCCTAGACTGAACCTCGCGACATCATAAGCAAACTTAGCACATATTAGCACTAAACAGTGCGTTAAAATTTAATCTTGTACCTAGCAAATAAATTCCTCTTCACAATCCACATTAAAAGTAAATTAAACTGCAGCTGCACTAACGAATTTGATCTTCCCACACCTACCGTAACTATACCGAGAGAGCGAGAGAGAGAGAGAGAGAGATGCAGACTTGCCAAGCGAGATTGATTTATGTTAGTTTTAAGCCCGTTTTACCAGTTTTTATTACGACGCGCGAGCCAATATTCGTCATGCCGCCAGCTTGATGACTGCACCGAGCCACCCTGCGCACAGGACGACGAACGCCGACAGTCTCCCGGGCGATCGTTGAGGTCACCCAAACCGCACGCCAGTGCGGCTCGCTGTGTGGCGTGGAAATATGCAGCCAAATAAACCATTGGCCCCGGGGATCAGTAATCCGGCCGTGTTAACAACCGTGTACTCCCTTCACTTCGAACCAGCTGGTGCCGGGATGAAGCTTTTTTTCTGCTCGTTTCAGGTCCGTAAATTCAATCGATCCGATCGACACGTCACAGGGTTAAGGAGAGGTCCTTTGATTTAGGTTTATGGATAAAGTTTCCACGGAGCAGCGCACGGAGCGGGAGATTCTGCGTCTGCAACTTTGAGCTCGCTTTTTTTTAATTAGAAACCAATAAACGTCTGCGACGACCGTTAAGCAACTCCATAAAGCTGATATTAATTGATGCCTTATCAAATAGCAAAACAGTAATGATGCGGCGTTTGGCACTAAGAGGGAGGATATTGCAATTGCTGTTGCAATCTGGCTAGCCCTGGGACCTGTGATCGCGCCGTGAAGGCAAAAAATAATTCATACTTGTTTAACACGAAGAGGTGACCGCAATTTAGATAAGATCGTGGATACTTTTTTATGACGGTTTGACGGGGTGGTTTGTGTCGTTCACTTGCAAGCGCGGAATAGAATCTAGACAAGATAACCCTGTCTAGGGTGAATAATTTATAGTCCAATTTGGAAAATTATGTCCATCAATGGTTGTAATAAATGAGCTTTTCTCACATTTGAATTTGATGTAGTGGAAGTTAGGCGAATGACTGGTTTAGGGTTTATTGAGTTGGAATTCAATTAATGTCCAGTGTGAGGAAAATATTGAGAACATGGGTAATTGCGAGCTTTACATGCTTGTCTAATTTGTCAAATAAAGTTGTAATTATATAAATATGATTGAATAATTAGTATAATGCGAAGTTGCGATAGATATGAGCATGTTTTCTACTATTTTATATACTGTTCATCTTACCTAACAGATCACTTGGTAGAAAATGTCCAGGACTTTCATAAAGATCGCTAAAAATATAAATAGTAGCAGGTTTCTCATACCCAATACGTCCCCGATTACTGCTCCAAAGGTAAAAGAAGAGTTCAGAATAACCCCTCTGCAGAAGTTCACGTCAAATTTTAACGCCACAATGATCGACATCATGGATAACTTGTTCTTAACCAGTCAATTTCTTCTGGTGTCGAGACAATCTATTTTATCCATGACTATGCGGATGTCTAGATTGTTGTCTTAAGATCTATCTACCATTAACAGACTCAACTGGTCCTCCTACTCAATATTTCTAGGATATTTTTAACATCATTGCATGTGCTCTGGACTCAATGTAATGATCAATAATATCTTCAGACCATTAGTTTTCGTAGTCGACATCTGCTGAAGGATTCGATCTTTTGACGACTTCTCAAGAATAGTGAAGATATTGGAAAGATTTGATGTCCAGTCACTGACAGCAATAGAGATTTGAAGAGAAACTCTGCAATAATTTGAGATGTTTGCAATAATTACATATTTTAACGTTAAGATTGAAACTGCACAACTTTATTCCCCGGTTTAAGATATTCTCCTTAATCAATTTAATAATTAATTTCAATTAAGATGCAGCATCAAACAGACAAACGCATTACAACGCTCACATATAACCTTGCTGTCGTGCCCAATTGTGCCATTCGGCTCTTATCTGTTTTCGTAAGCTGCACGCAAGTTTTAAGAACATGTTCAACTGCTATCTATACGATAAGAACCATCAACACCTTTTCGATGGCTCCAGTGGATCCTGAGTGTGGCGCTGCCGTAAACGGAAGCATGATACAACGCGAAGATGCACACGTTTCGTCCTGCCACTCTATGGATCCCCCACTCTTTGACCCATGCTGTCAAAATGTATCGAGTACGGAATGGGATGCAATGGTGCGCAGCTGGAACTGGTGCCCGGCACATCCAATACCCAAGGACCTAATTTAAATGTCATATACAGAAAATGCAATTATCTCCCTGTCTCGCTTGGGGTTGGGATTTTTTTTGCATAGTTTGCCTGCCAGGCTTGGCGTTGGCATCGCATGCGGCTTATCTGACGCGCCCATGTCCTCAGCACACCGGAGCCGGTGCCCGTCCAGCCTGCCTGTATGAGTAGCCGAAAGGGTCGGCCTCCCGTGACAACTAAAACCTACATCTTAAGCAGCGACTGAAAGCAAACGGAATTGAAATATCTTCGGAGATTAATTTAATCCCTGCAAGATGCCTACATACTTACGTTTTTTCGGTTTATTCCGATGTGTTTTTCTTCTCCTATTCTCTGTTCTTTCGTTCATCCGCCACACCAGTTCTTCCGTTGCTGTCTTTGTTTTTTTTTTGTTGCTCGCAATATCCTCACTGGCGAATTTTGCGTCTTCCTATTTGCGTTGTGGGCCTCGGTGAAGTCTTGGGCCCGGTGCAAAGTAACTACCTGCCACACACTGGGGTATGGGATGCTACGGCACTACCACGGTGGAACCTACGCAAATGGGATAAGTCGAGCATTTCGACTCGGCAGATTCACTCCTCGTTAAACGGATGCCGTGTGAAGTCTTCAGGTCCCTGCGTGGCAGGAACCCTGCGAAAATCGAAAAGCAAATAATAAAGCAGCCACCGCTCTCAAGGGCAAAACGAACCGGGCAGAGGTTCGGCGTAATCTGTTTGATTTTGACAATTTAAATAGGGAGATTTCGCCTTCGTTGCGAGTGTTTTTCGATTAGTTTCATGTTGAAAGATGCTGCCTTTTTTTTGCTGTTGCCCGACCCGCTCTCCTTACTGTCGGCAGTGATCCTTAGCTGCTCTTTTACCACGATTCGCCCCCTGATGATGCGCTTCCCATGTGCAACTCAACACAGATTAGGACCAGCAAAGGTGGTGGGACGGACTCAGGAGGCCTGTGCGCGTCAAAAAAAGTTAAAAGTCAAAGTCGATGACCGTGGCGAAACCTCTGGACCGGGGGGTTTTGATGTGATGAAAGGTTCACTTGATCTCACACGCCACATCTCCACATCTTCTGTGCTGGTGTGGTTTTGCGTTATTTTTCACATCCCTCGCAAAGCGAAAGGATAAGCCCGTTGTGAGGCGTTTTGTGAGTTGCTGTCCGAGCCTGCGAGGCTGCGAGGGAAAAGCCATTCTGACAGCTTTTGGTTCGCAGGACCGCCGGGGAAGATTATTTTTGCCAGAATAATGTTTCAATTTGCGTTTCCTGTGCAGGAAATCGTTTCGAATTGTAACTTCAGGTTGGTTCCAGGTTCCAAGGTTTCGGAAGGCGTATATGGACAAGAGCAAGCGTTTGTGCTAAATAGCTGTGGCTAATTGAGTCAGGGAAATGGAATTTATGATTGTGACGTGTCGTTTTTTTTTGAACGATCGAAATGCTCGTTATGCTGATGGTGTTAAGCAAATAAAGCATTTTAATAAGATTCTCGAATGTGTTGAGTGTTCGATCGCTTCACACGGTCTGATTTGATTGGAGCTGCTTGGAGGTCCTTGGAGTCTCTTTATTTTGCTCTTGAAGTCTTTGCTATCCAGTGCTACCAATAACTAAAAAACCGAATATCTTGGGAACATATTGGTCTCAATTTCTGATAATTTTAACCAGAATTTTTCCTGTAACTTTTCTGTATTTAGAGACTGAAATGTAGTTTCTCAATTGCTTATATGTTAAAGATCTCTGATTCATTCAACAACTGATAGGATACACTGATAGGAGTATCAAATCAAGCATAAAACCTCTCGTCAATCATGACAGAAATCTATCAGGAATCGTTTCCTCTGTAGTACTCTGCTATTCTATCTAGTAGAATTGCTCGACAGCCTGCTAATTTTAGGGACTATCAGTATTAAATGTTTACAAGCGCCGAAAGAAACATAAAAATTAGGAGCTGCCGTGGATTTCGCTAAGAATACAGATGCTCAAATGTGGCGTCTTCTTCTTAGTCTCCGAGAATATTGATAGACGATTATGGTAATAAAAGTAACAGCTCCAATTAATACAGAAATACATATATTCGAGTTATACAATCACACTGTACAAGACATGCTAAAGTACAAGAAAACATTCGTTTTACTTTTCAAAACGACCTCAATTTATTTATGGCAAGCAATAGAGGAGAAATATTGAAGAGACTATATGCCAACATTTGCTGTTTATTGTGTCATTTACGCCAAGAGATCATCCCTGAACGATATTACGAAATTCTACAATGATGTACATTCTACTTTAAAACCCTCAATAAACATCAATGTGCACAAAAGTGTAATAACTCAACAATTATTACTTTCCAGTAAATGAAACAAAAGCGCACAGCAACAAGGTTTACGTTCTAAATAACCGTTCCATAAAACATCTTTCTTTCTTTTCAGTTCGCCCACTCTCTCTCTCTCTCCATCTCTCTCACAACACAATAAAATAAATAATGAACAAACATTAGGCAAAAAAAGGATTTTGTGAAAGATAGCTGCACATACCCAAGCTACGTGCAATCGTTCGCGCTGCTAATGGCATCAGTAAAAGTAGCAAATGCGTGCTCACTTTACGACGCGACCGTTCCGATGATCGCTTTCGCATACATACACGAGATTTCTTCGATCGGGGTAAGCACATTGGCTTATTGGCTTTATGGCGCTATAAAACAACTATTCTCCATTTCTCATCCTTCGACAATTGCACGACACATTTTAAATGCAGCAATCCCACCGAAAGGACACACAGAAGAAAGTGCCAATGTACGGTTACGGTGGTACTGGTACCATAATAAAAGAAAACAAAATTACGAACAAACCCATTTTTATAGCATCTCATCCTCCGTTGTGACAGCATTTGTTGGCTGACAATTGTTTTTGAGCTACCTTTTGCGCTGTTCGCTTCACTGTTTGATCTCACCTCAGAGAAGAATCGGTTGTGATTGGGTTTTGTTTTGGAGGTAAAGCTGTGATATTTTTATGACATTATATGGCCAAGTTAAAGAAGAGTTCCTGGTTTGTGTACGTTCAAGACTTTGTCCAAGTGGGTACGAAAAAAAAGCACTGCAACCTGAAGGATGTCCAACAACGATTTACGGTCAGCTACGGTTCACGATTGATGGGTTGTGGATAGATTTGTTGGCGATTGCCTGCCAAGCAATTCAAGGAACGGCACCACATCCGCGTGCGATCCGAACGGTCGTAAAGCTCGATCGTTAAACGCTAAGTGACACGAATCGAAACGCACGCATTCGTGAGCGTAAGACGATTTTTAGCACAATTCAATAAAAATCACTCCCGCCAGACGACCTGGCGTGGCGTGGTGGGCTCGAGACGATTGAATATCCACCAGCGAGCATCGATGCGGCTGATGCTGATGCTGCGTTGCGACTGTTGGGGCGTAATGAGCAGGTTAACGCGACTAATGTGCATTTATTAGTGGTAAGAAATTGCCATTTTATGGAGCTCCATAAAACGGCGATTCTACCACTGTGGGAGGTGGAACGGATCTACTCGGTACTGGGAGGCTTTGAGGATTAAGGCAACGAAGTATGGAAGCGAATGAAGAGGTAAGCGAAGCTCAACATCTTCCTTGAGTCCTTGAAGATAGCCACCGGTGATGCTGCCAACTTACCGAGTCTCCATCCCAATTAGCATCTTCCACCGTACCGATGGCGTCATAAATCTCGACTCCATTCGCACATCCCGAATCGGAACGAATTCTTCCTGGGTGTGGAGGGGACCCACAGAGTTCGGCCATTCTCGGCGAAATAGTTTGGTTCCGCGCTGTTGCGTCTAACACCTCCGCAGGGTGTCTTGAGGTGTGAGATGCGCTTCCGACGAGGTTACAACGTTTGTCCTTGCTGTCCGACCACCCCATTGACAAGACACGGCAGGCGATCGTACCTGAGTCTTCGCTCCCACATAGCGTGCTGCAGTAGCTTCAGCTCCTTTTGGCGAACCTTGTGTTTTTTTTTTCGTTTTTAGTGTGGACATAACCTTGGCGGAAAGATCTCCCGTCAGAATGTTGGTGATCGATAGACACTCGGCTCGGTGGGATATCGTAGATCAGCGTTGTAAGAATGGTTCTCCCCAAGAGCCAAAGAAAAAAAAATATCTGAAACCGGAAAGTTTTATTGCCCACGCGGGAGATCTTTGGTGCGAGAGAACTTGGAAACCACTGTGGCTTGTGGCTTTTTGGGGGTGAAGAATGACGACCGGTTTTTTTTGGGAAGCTGCACGGAACGAATCGCACAACAGTGAGCAAATATTGGTTTGTAATGAGGCGTTGAACCATTACTGTCCAGCCTGACCTTGGCCGCGCATGGAAAGGTTCCAGTTGTTTTATTATTGTACCGCATCCTTTTAACGAACCATAGCTGCTGTGCTTGGGCGTTTTATAGCAGAACAAAATGTGGCCAAAAATGGCATCCGCACCCTTTACATGATGTGTCCGAAAACGGGAAGAATTCGGCCGCTTTACGCTTACATCGAATGCATTTTAGTGCGGCGCTTTTCAACCCACCAACGTGCCATTTTAAATCGTTTCATCCCGGTGATTTTGCGCTAAACGATTCTGGTTTCGTGGGCAATTAACCAATAACCGAAACGCCGGATCACACGCACGCACACCCAACACGTACGCGGGGCCCTCGCGTTAAATCCATTACCATTAACAAAACTCTTGATCCGCACGATTCGAGCGATAATCGTATCGCTCGGTGCTTGTGTTTTGTTGCCTCTTCACTGATTTGCTTGTTTTATCTCACCTTGCTCTATCGCTTGTGCCGAGCGTGGCCAGTGTTGCCACCATCCATCACCTTCAGCCGAGCGATGTCCCACGAAGCCGACACGGAACTGCTTTATGCTAAGTATGCCCGCCCAGCAACCTCTCCTTTGCGATCAGCTTCTTGGGAGGAAATGGGAAAACAAAACCAACCAACGAACGAAAAAAAAAGGAACGTAATCCATCGAAATCCAAGATAAGCGGGCTGCAGTGGGATTTGATTTTTCTTGTCGGGCCATTCGGTGGTTCGGCCCGTTTTGTGTCGAAAAGACGTGCTTCAAATGCACAGGGAAACATTAAAATGCACATAAAACAGACTGTGCAAAATGCTTCGGTAAACGATGTTATACTTCTTTGCTTTTTCGGTCGGTGGGATGGTTTTTAAGCTTCATGATTTGTTGTCTTTTTTCGTCTACTTCTCTTTTCTCCGTGTTTTTTTTCGGTTCTTCTGGAGGGTGTTGCTGAATGTGTCCACGATGTTGATTTGTACGGTGGACTTAAGCTTGATGCTCGTCGGTATTTTGTTTTCGAGTTTGCTTTTTTTGGTTTGCCGAGACACGTAGGACATCACATCCGCCACCACTTAAAGCAAACATTTAAAACCCAGTGCGATCAAAATTAATTTTTGATGTTAACGAAATGAGAGCGAAATAATTCTTGCGGAATTAAGCACATCCGAACGGTTGGTGATGTTCGGTGAGTGGTTTTCGGGCGGGACTCGAAGGATGCTAATGGACGGTGACCAGCTGAGGAGAGTAGACATTAAGTTTCATCTTGCTTTTGCTGGTGGAAAAAGATTAAGCAATCGGAGGGAACGAAGTCTCTGCATTTCGCACGAATTGCATGTGACTCAATTTCTCCCGCCTTTTTGCATCACGATAACGATCATGTTGAGTAGCTTTTTTGTTGAATGATTTTCAAACTTTTGACCAGTTGATGCATAAGAGATTATGGTGTTACATGAGATGACGTTATCTCGACTATGGTTGCTGGTGACTGTTTCCTAACGATAAGTATTATAAAATAGCCACAACTAAGGAAATCTTATTCTGTGGGCATTTAAATCTGCTTCAAAGAACATATAAAGCATACGAAGAACTTTGAAGCACTTTAGGAGAAACGCCGGATCACACGCACGCACACCCAACACGTACGCGGGGCCCTCGCGTTAAATCCATTACCATTAACAAAACTCTTGATCCGCACGATTCGAGCGATAATCGTATCGCTCGGTGCTTGTGTTTTGTTGCCTCTTCACTGATTTGCTTGTTTTATCTCACCTTGCTCTATCGCTTGTGCCGAGCGTGGCCAGTGTTGCCACCATCCATCACCTTCAGCCGAGCGATGTCCCACGAAGCCGACACGGAACTGCTTTATGCTAAGTATGCCCGCCCAGCAACCTCTCCTTTGCGATCAGCTTCTTGGGAGGAAATGGGAAAACAAAACCAACCAACGAACCAAAAAAAAAAAGGAACGTAATCCATCGAAATCCAAGATAAGCGGGCTGCAGTGGGATTTGATTTTTCTTGTCGGGCCATTCGGTGGTTCGGCCCGTTTTGTGTCGAAAAGACGTGCTTCAAATGCACAGGGAAACATTAAAATGCACATAAAACAGACTGTGCAAAATGCTTCGGTAAACGATGTTATACTTCTTTGCTTTTTCGGTCGGTGGGATGGTTTTTAAGCTTCATGATTTGTTGTCTTTTTTCGTCTACTTCTCTTTTCTCCGTGTTTTTTTTCGGTTCTTCTGGAGGGTGTTGCTGAATGTGTCCACGATGTTGATTTGTACGGTGGACTTAAGCTTGATGCTCGTCGGTATTTTGTTTTCGAGTTTGCTTTTTTTGGTTTGCCGAGACACGTAGGACATCACATCCGCCACCACTTAAAGCAAACATTTAAAACCCAGTGCGATCAAAATTAATTTTTGATGTTAACGAAATGAGAGCGAAATAATTCTTGCGGAATTAAGCACATCCGAACGGTTGGTGATGTTCGGTGAGTGGTTTTCGGGCGGGACTCGAAGGATGCTAATGGACGGTGACCAGCTGAGGAGAGTAGACATTAAGTTTCATCTTGCTTTTGCTGGTGGAAAAAGATTAAGCAATCGGAGGGATCGCAGTCTCTGCATTTCGCACGAATTGCATGTGACTCAATTTCTCCCGCCTTTTTGCATCACGATAACGATCATGTTGAGTAGCTTTTTTGTTGAATGATTATCAAACTTTTGACCAGTTGATGCATAAGAGATTATGGTGTTACATGAGATGACGTTATCTCGACTATGGTTGCTGGTGACTATTTCCTAACGATAAGTATTATAAAATAGCCACAAGTAAGGAAATCTTATTCTGTGGGCGATTTAAATCTGCTTCAAAGAACATTCAAAGCATACGAAGAACTTTGAAGCACTTTAGGACAGCGAAGTTGCGTGAGAAAAACTTAATATGTGCTAGTTAGTTATACCTTGGAGAAAATGACGGAGCAGCAACGACACTCCTATCATCTCTTCATTGATTTTAAAGCCACATACGATAGTATAGCCAGGGTAAAACTATACGACGCAATGGGATCGCAATTGAAATCCTGGCTAAGCTTACCAGACTTGTACGGATGATAATGACCAACATTACATGCCAGGTAAAGGTGGATGGGTAAACTCTGAGGGCCCTTTGTTACCACCAAGGGCCAGCGAGACTCTTATTCAACCTGGCACTAGAGTGGGCCATCCGAGACTCGGAGGTGGAAACCTCGGGGATCATCTTCTACAAGTCACTCTAGATCTTGGTATACGCTGATGACATAGACAACCAGTCATACTACAGCCTGAGGAATCCTCTCCACTTAAAATACCTGTCGCGAAGAACGAAGCTGGGACTGTATAGATCCTTGATAGTCCCAGTACTCTCACATATGCCTCTGAGACATGAACTTTGTCCAAAACTTACGAAAGCCTCTTAGCCGCTTCTCCATCGTGTAGCAAATTAGGCTCGTCAAGCCTAGGTGGTCTGGTCATGTCATGAGAATGGCACCGGACAACCTAGCCCATCCTTTTAAGTCGTCCACGTGGATAAACAGGGAGAAAAAAACGATGCGATACCACAAATATAGGAAGCATGTATTAACTCTCCTTACCTGCTAGGATTTAATGATAGGACATACATATGGCCATTAGTTGCCGGTCCTCAAGCATCGATAAAGGCTACGGAGCAGTCAATGTTCCTACAAGCGGAGTAACTTGGAAAGGCCCAGGAAGCTGGATTTCTGAGTCGTACCGTTGGCATACCTCACTGAATAGAAGAAGAAGAAGAAGAAGAAGAAGAATTTAATGATTCTCTTTAACATGCAAAATCTTAGAGCAGTTAGCGCACAACGGAACTTCTATGCTGTTTAACTGGCACATCACTATCGCTCAAGCTTGATCGCTTATTAAAGAGCGCATTGTATTAGATATCATATAGAGCTAATCGTATTTAATCTAAATTTTTAGAAATGATTTTCCATAACAGATGTGTTAACTTTTTCGTGAAAATAAGGGAATTATGTTAAATTATTTTTCCAGAAACAAAACCAACGAAGTTTAGAATCTTTTTAACCCTCAAAGAGCTCTCGTTCGAGCCTTTCTCGCTTATTTAAAGTGCTTATAATTTTGATATTTCTAGTTGTTTGTAAACGCGTTTGTTTGTTTTTTGAAAAAGAGATTAATAATGGAGATTAACTCTGAACTGATCATGACTAACTTACGCCTCGCTCTTTAGAACACTCAAATTGTCTGCTTCAACCTCAAATCAACAAACTCTTCATCAGTTTTTCAGTTCCACGTAACTATCAGAAGCCAGATGTCACCGTAAAAGACAAAATAACACACCTCCGAGCAATATAATTGTATAACTTATCATACATCAGCAAAAACCAAGCACTGAAAAAAAGAGCATCCCCGAAATCGTAAACAGCATGCTCTACATTTAACCACAAATGGTGTGACAGATATCAAGTAAAAGCTTCACCCTGTCGTCAATACGACCCCAAGCACCACCACCAGCGTCCGCTTTTACAGCGCTGCCATTCAATCACTCCCGCACACAACGCTGGCGGCACGTTAATCGAACCGAAAATGCGCTAAACATCTGTACTTTCCGGTGTCAGCATCCGGCGGCGACACCGAAAAACATAAATCCGCTTTTCCGGTAGCAACCAGGCGACAGTCGGTGGCCGCCTCTTGAAGCCCGGGACCTTTCGTTCGTTTTGTGCGAGTTTTCCATTCCCATGCCACCGGGTGGATGAGTTTTTTCGGGGTCGAAAGAAAGCAAAAAAGGATTGAATTCGATGACACCGAGCCGGCATCGAGAGCGCAAAAGGTTCGAAGGATCGAAAGGCGTGTCCGTCCAAACCAGTGAAGCGGCTGGCCTTCCTCGAGGACAGTTGCCGTCTCAGCACTTTTTCCCGGTTTGACATTCGACGTTCGCCGGCCTGTCAACGCCGATTTTCGAACGCTTTGGGGAATTGCGAAGGCCACAGCGAATGTTCCCGTGGGAGTTGGGCGCGTCAGGGACAACCGATCAGGGAGTTTGTCTGCAAAAGTTGTAAATAATCGGCCCCGAAAGCCTACCGCCGATGGATGCTGTCGGTACGGCGTGCCAACAATCGAACGGGGAAAAGGCACATTCACCACGGGAAAATCAAATCTCCCGTGAACTGTGGCCATCGATGATATCGATAAACAAAGGCAGAGCCAACGGAAAGGAGTTAAGGGCACGAAGCAAACCCCGGCGAAAGCAGGGCAAACAATTGTTTCTGGGTTTATTGCATTCGGTTTCGCTTTTTTATTGCATCTCAAAATCATAATATTTACCACATTGCTACGCTTTTCCAGGACGGGCCCCGTACTACCCCGGGCGGTGGTACATTTGATTCGCTTTTCGGGGGTTTTTTGCCAGCTTAGCTCTAGATTTTTCGAGGCTCGACCCGCAAAAAAACCAGAATAAGCAGCAGTGAAAGCAGAACGAGAGCGAAACCGAAACCAACCGATGATAAAACGGAAGCCAAAAAAAAGTAAAACTCGGAGAGATGGGAATAGCAGAACCCCGAGACCCAGAAAAAACAAAACACCCAAACCCAGACTAGCGATTGCTTCATGAGCATAAAAATATCAATATATTTTCCCTTTTTATCTGTCACACTTCGGTCTCGGGGGCAGAACCAATTTGCTGATCCATAAAGATAGAGATGAAAACTGGCCCCGCACGGTGTGCGAGAATGAGGGTAGCCCATTTTACGACACTCTGGTGATATTATGGCCATCTAGCCGATGGCGACTTATGATGCGAAAAAATGGCCGATAATATCATCGTTTTTCGGTGGACATCCGGTGCAGCCAGGGGTTTTTGTTCTTGTTTCTTCGGCTCATTTTGCGAACGGTTTCGATAGGATAGGCGTGATGATTTAACAAGCCCAGTTTTGGGGGCTCGAAGAATCTTATTTGCATGCTCGTTATGTGTACCATTCGATCGGATAACGCGAACGAAATGGAAAGCGGACTTTTGTCGATTGGAGTGCAAATAGGAACATCATATTTTGTAGCTCAATTGTAAAGATGACACGGTTTTGCGGGGGGTTGCACATTCCTGAGGGTATAAGAAAATTGGAAAAGGCATCTTTTTTATGAATATGTAGAAATAGTAACATAAGGAACTTCTAGAAAGATGGAAAAAATTGTCAAAAGGGGGGACAAAATATGTAAAAAGATAAGGATTTCAAGACAAGAAAGAAAGAAGAACGTAAAAAAAACTTTATATTTATTTGGACAAAAAAGTCCCATTAAATGTTTCACAATTACAAAACGAAAAAATATGAAAAAAAAACTAGTGAAAAGAAATAATAAGAAACTTAGCATAAAAGAAATATACCAAAGAAAAAAATCACAAATACATGCAAAGAAGGAAAAAGCAGTATCACAATACCAACATATTTGTAACCCGAATGTCTCATAATTATGAGAAAAAAATGAAGAAAAACAAGTGAAAACAAATACTAAGAAACTTGACTTTAAAGAACGAAAGAGAAAAAGAAGGAGAGAGCACATATAGAGCGAAAGAAGCATTAGAAAACTTTAGTTCCAACCAACTCAATGAAGAAAAATCAAAAGTTTGATAAACATTTACAGAAAAAAACGTAAAAAAAAAACTATTTGAAGAAGATTGATTCTCTTTCACCTGTCAGATACAGACTGGAAGACAGATAATCATTAAAATGTTGAAATAGATTGATTCAATAAGATTGACAATAAATTTTATACTTAAAAAGAATACTAGAAAATGCAGATACATTTTGTAGTGCACATATCGTAGATGATAATTAAATATAAGAAAACCAATAAATATATTTTTCTGCATTAAGAACAACTTAAAATAGTTGATACAACAGAAAAGTTTCATAAACTTTAGAAAAGGAAAAAAAAATCCGTATGCAAAAGCACTATAGAGATGAAAAGAAAACAAAACGATGAAAACAAAATCAACACGAAACAAAACTGATGAACCAAACAACCCTCGCAGCGACAAGAAGCAACAAAGAATGTAACACGCCGCTACAAGAAGCAATCACATGCAACAAAATAATGAACTGCAAATGAGATAAAAAAATGGAAACTCATTTGTTTGGATAAATGTCTCAACCTGTTTCGCGAGGCCGTGGTCGCCGTTCGGAGGTGTTCACGCGGCATACCAATGCACAGCCTGATAACTCATCATATGCTCAACCGCGCCGGTCCGATTACACAACGTAATTGAGTTTTTGTTTCTACCACGGCTCGACCAACCGCGGCACAACGGGGCCTCCGATGACAGTTGGGCTTGGGTTGAAAAATGAAATTCTTCACCACTGAACCCGCCGCCGCACGGTACTTGCACACCTTGCGGAGCTCATGCTGAGCATAACTGCCGTGACTAGTACCCACAGCAGGACCCGCACACACACGGGGCAAGATTTCAACCGATTTACTCATTTACGGCTTATGTTTTACCACCGGCAGCATATCAGGCAAGCGAGAGAGCGAGAACAAGATTTGCACGCTCCATCGAGTTGGCCCCACACCGCCCATCTTGAGGGATTAGTGCCCGAGTACTGGCCCAGGGATCGGGTGAATTAAGATGTTTTAAATGTTAGTGTAATGATTTATGAACGTACCTAGTGCGAGTGAACGTTTCGCCGTTTGCTTGACAAGTCGTTTTCCTGTCGCTGCACACAACGACAGACGGCTGACGGACGGACTGGTCGTCGGTTTTCGGGGGCCCGACCTCGCACAACCGCACCTCGGGCGAACGGGGAGGAGGGCTCCCAAACGAGATGTGCGTTCAAGTGTATCGAGTTCGGGATGGAGCCTGGAGTTGCTGGCAGAGCGTATATTATGACGAATGCATGTACGACGGCTTCCGCCTCAACCGCGGAGACTGCTTACATGACGGAGGCCGTCAGTGGCGTGTCAAATTTTTGTACTGCAAAATATATTTTCGCAACTCACGTTGCACTGTCGGTGGTGGAAGTGCCTGCCGGCTATGCTATGCTATGCCCAGGTTTGGTGCGAATGGGAAGCACACACGGTTTTTAGGTCACAGTAATACAGGGCTGTGCAAAAGGTGCATGTGCACGTTGGTGCATTCCAGGGGGCTCCCGATAATGGGGCGCTGTCGACCCTTTTGTTTTGAAGCGTGTCCAAACGATGTTAGGAAGTTAGGGTGGTGGTGGATGTCCGTGCAAAGGCACCAATGTTTGTGCGATTGGTTTTAACGAAGCATTAAGAAGGTATAACAACGTAATTATGCTTCTACTTTTTTTTAACTGTTTAACATATTTTACCTTCGAGGGTAAATCTTAAGAATATTTTAACCATTGACCTAACCATATACATATTCTGATGACTATATTTTAGAGACAATTCGTTCAAAGTATTTACAAATTCTTCTTCATCTTAAAACGCGTTTCAAAAACTCTCAGAAAAGGAATCAAAAACTAGTCGTGTCAACTCAACGATATCTTGTCCCAGAAAAAGGAGAGATCGTAGAATAGACTCGAGAGAAACTATGGTGTTGTCTTACTCAAGAAAATACTCTCAGAAGTTTCTCAAGAACCAAGAAATTCGTCCAAGAAAAAAAGGCAACTTCAAAGCGTCAAAATTACAACAGGCTTGGATTATTCAACGGAAATAGAACCTGGAACTTGGAATTTTAAGTTCAAGAAAAACTTTTATGCAAGGATGCATGGTCTACTGTAAAATAAGCAAACTAGACTTGGCCTTACACCTAGACATTCTCATGGCAGTAAACAACTGCTCAAATGAAGGACACAGTTTGACAGGTACCATATAAAATCTGTCAAAAACCTTCTTTTAAGCACTTGATTCTTCTTCTTCTCTCTTGGCCTAACGACCTCTTAGGTCATGCCTGCCATTTCTGGCTTACTAGACTTATTGTTACCGCATAGTTGGATAGTCAGTCCTCACTAAGGGGGAACGGCCCAGATGAGACTTGAACCTCGGTCCTGCCATGTGAAGACCGGCGCCGCTGTTGCATCTACCACCGGGCCGCCCTGACTAGAAAGCTTGTAAGAGGGGTTTAAAGACAGAAAAGAAACAGTTGTTCTGAGTTGCGGTTTAACGAAATGATGAAGTCTCCTAAAACAATTTTTTTAGTTGAAAGATTCGTGCTTCAGTGTAATTAACAAGAACCCCTCAACTTTGGAAGCGATTATCGCTAAATGTAAGAATATTCTCGTTGCAATCAGATCTGATCCGATATCTGTCCTCTATCATCACTACAATTTGGAGACCACTCTAAAACAAACAATCAGCTGCCATGTCGACATGTCCCAACAGACGCAACATAATAACATTAGATTCCACTCAATCAAATCTAAACGTCTTCGGTGTATCGGCAGGTGCAGCAACACACACACACACACATAATTGCTGCAATCAGTTTCTTCCGCTGGCCGAATCAAAACTGTCTTTCTGTCTGTCCGTCTCCAAGTGCTTCCCTTCCATCACTCCTCGCACCTTAAACGTCCAAGGGTCCAGCAAATTAGCTGTTAATCTTCCGCTCTTACATAAATATACACACACATACTCTGCAATTCTGTGCCAGCGATCCTATCATCAAATTATAATCATTATCATGTACCTCCGCATGATCCCTCACGGTCCACGCCATGACCTCGACCTCGCGACTCCCTCCCGTCGTACCCTCACCAGTTATGCAACCCCCGGTCCCCAGGCACATCAGGTACTGCAGCAAAATTACTTGCCCCATGCCAAACGTTCGGCAAAAGCTGGACGAAGTCGGAGGTATCGGGCAAGATCTCTTGGAGCAATGAAAAAGGTTTTCGTCCGGGCAGGCATCCCTGTAATCATCGCTCGAATGGGAAGGTGCATCGCGACCAGGAACTCTACCTGAAGGATCGCTCCCTCTTGCTCGTTCGTTTGCGCTTTTAACTTCCTTTTTGTTTCTCTCTCTCTCTTCAAAGTCCTCCAGCCCGAATGTGGAGGGCTACATAATTAACGTCGAATTCTTTGCACGAAGTCACCCCGCGGTGGTAACAGGGCAAAAGTGGATCGAAAATCGAACGACCGAAAAAAAGCTGGACGAGGGCGAGGACACGATGATGGTCGGTCGTTAAAACAAACATCCAATCCATCCATGCCATCCCTCGTGGACGGGGTTTGGTAGCATCTTTTCCGGGACCATCGCAACAGGGTGACTGGTTTTCGGAGGCCTAAGCAAACATTGGCTGTGTGGGAGCCGGGATCAGCCAAGGAGCGGGCCAAAACCCGGGCAGGTGAAAATGATTTATTGTAGATTCAGCCATAATTTCTTCCCAAGCCGGGCTACATTTCGTTTCGTTGGGAGCTTTGCTTGCAGCTCCGAGTTTGCTTCGATAAATTAAAGGTTATGCAAGGTACCACCGGTACATGCACGACCCTTCGATGCACGGCCAGTGGGTTCCCCGCAGTCCTCAGAAGCAACGGTCCCTTATGCTTATATGGCCGAAAATGGTGCAGACAACGGCGAAGCGAACACAACTCAATTCTCGCTAATATCCACCAGACAAGCGAACGCGCGCGCGCACACACTGCTCTGGAAGCTCTCTAACGAGCCTGCAAGCGTCGACGAGTGGCCGATCTTATCGGGGAACATCCGAGACACACAGCAGAACGAGAAAACATGAATGTAATATTCAATTAAGACTACTTTTTCGCTGTCCCGCTGTCCCGCAGAAGAAAACAAACATCACGCGCGGTGTCTGCAGTGGCTCGAGGTAGCAATTTATTGGCTAATTTCTGAGGTCTGCTTTGTGGGAGAGTATCGCGCAGGGCGGTTTTTGGATGATTCGTTTCGCGGGAGAGTGCTAATGCATGGTGGCAGGTGTGTGGCAGGCTGTACGGTCGTGGTCGAATGATCGTAATGACCGATGATCTCACGGTACAACAGCATTCTGGGAGTGGCCGCCTAGTTAACTAGCCCGAACAGTGCAACAACCGATCACAACGAGCTGGAACGAATGCGATTCTAGGGTCGACCTAATCGGTGTCACAAAGACGCGCTAACCGGGGGCCGGGAACACACTGTTGTCACACGACAAATGATCATCCGGCTCTGGCGCTGCGGCTCATGCAATATCCGGAGGGCGTTGGCATTGGAACTTAGTAACCTGTATGGCATGGTTGGAGGTGAAGTTATTGCAGTTGTATGATGTATGGTCAAATGAATTGAAGGTGTTGAGAAGCACTTAGTATATGGAGAGTGACCTTTACCATGTTTGAAAATAAGCTTAAGATAGTTTGCAATTTACCGTGATGAATTGCATTCATTACAAGCTTAAGAGGCAGTGAGCTATTAATATTGATCGTCGTCTTATATTTTTCTTAGTGATTTACTGGAGATTCCCTAGTATTTTATGGCCAGATGTCGAGGTCGAACCACGATCTTCAGTGTACTGAGAAGGTTCACCAAAGTTCCTATTTTCCTAAAGTTTTAAAATTGAAATTGCAATGTCTACTGCGACAAATCTGGTGCCATTTGTGGGCACATTTGTCGAGATCTCTCCGAGCATCGTCCGATGTTCCTCAGGGCAGCATTCTCGGGCGATTATAATTCCCCGGATGATAACTTGCTCATATATGTGGACGACGTTAAATCTTGCTCAAATCCATACGCCAGAAGATCATCTTCAGCTTCAAGGAATAGCTGGACTAGGTAGTTGTGAGATCCAGCCAACAACTAGCACAGGTTACTAACATAATTCGTGGGCTTGTCGAGGTTTTACTCCTTTTGTACATTGCTTCGCTCGTTGATTCGATCGCCGATGTAGTATGTGTGCATCGTGTGGTGGTCTCCTTCCACGAGGACCTTGACGCGACTTGAAACTATCCAACTTCAGGCCACAAGCTCTGCGTGCTTAACATCGTCCTCTGGAGTACAAGATCACGTGCCTGCTTCTTGGACTACTGCTTCTTGACGACTGTATACAACATGGTAGATCGATTGCCCAGCGCAGCTCCAGTTGGCGTTCCTATATGTAACTGCCAGGACGCTCCGGTAACGGGCGATGCTATCGTACATCGTCAGACCACTTATGGCTCTCGCAATCCTCTGCATGTCTGCATGTGCCGCATCTTCAATGCAGCCATCGAGGCGTTAAAACCAGATTTTTCAGTGACAGACCAAAGAGATTAGTTAGAGTTTTTAAGTTAAGTCCCAACATTGATTCATCAAAAACGGTTAAGGATTCTAAGCGAAAGCAAATAGTCGCCTGTAAAAGGCTCACTGTTCGAATATTGAATCACGCTCGTCTATAACTACCAACTGATGTCAGAGCTTATTTCAGAACTCTTGTATATAAACACAAAAAATCAACTGATTGTTTATTCCAATTATTACAGTATTCAAAGGTCTTCTTTGATTTAATTGTTCTAAGAAAAATCCCAAACGCTCCGTCCACCATCTGCAACAACCATTTCTCCAAACGCTATTCCCTTTGCTTCGAACCTTCATTTCCCTGTGGACAATTATTCCCTCGTACAGCTCTAACAAAGCAACCCTAATAGCACAGCACAGCCTCGAAAACCCACCCTTAATCCTCCGAAAGTCAATTAATAAACCAAAAAAGCCCAGTCAGCCCGCCCAGGTACGGTGGTTCACCTGGGTGCGGAGTCGAGTGCCAAAAGTCCATTTCCTTGCGAGCGCACGATTCACAAGAAAACCCGCCCGCTGGCCAATACCGACGATCGTTTGTTTTTCATCATCTGCCCGGAAAAGCTGGCTGAACGGTGAACGGCAATATCATCGTGGTTGCGATTGTATTTGTGGCCGGTGCGCTACTGGTGGTGGCGTCGCGACCAAATACAAGAATACAATGCATTTTGACACCTTGTTGATGGGTTTTTTTTGGCGAAAGGAAGGAACAAAAACTGAAGTCTCTTAAACCGGGAGTGAGCTTTCGTTCAGTTGTGGATAGGATTTTCCATTCTCGTGTTCTGTGTGCCGTGTTTCTTCTCCACAGTGGCCTGTTGCTTTCTAATCCTTGATTTCTTCTATATACTGTGCAGCCTTTCGTTGTTTTGTTATTTCTCGTGTAGCACACACAATAAGCGAGATTGACACAAACGAAACAAAAACCGAAAAAAAGATCAATTTCATGTTTTCCTTACAACCGAAGCATGCATCTGGAGGGGGTGAAAAATGCATATCCCATTTCGGAACACAACAACCGGCTCAACAAGCTTTCCCTGGCCGTCTTTTTTTGTGTGTGTCCTTCTGCGTCAGAAAAATAGGGACAAAATAGTTATCCTTGCCCACGCTGCTGCCACCAGTGCAGCCTTTGTTGGCCCCGCAAAACCGCAAAATCCGATAGACGGCTTTCGCCCCGGTATGCAGCCGACAAGTCAAATATGCAACATGTAATAACAATGCGCTGCGGCCTAAGCCCGGTGCACTGGA
The DNA here is from genome assembly GCA_002091835.1 of Anopheles maculatus. Taxonomy (NCBI): domain Eukaryota; kingdom Metazoa; phylum Arthropoda; class Insecta; order Diptera; family Culicidae; genus Anopheles; species Anopheles maculatus. The sequence continues at coordinate 642,666 of KZ061549.1, forward strand.
GGGGGGGGACTGCAAAAAAAGAATCTTAATCCCATCAAGGCGCACAACACTGGGCCATGCAACCGACCGTCTCGTTACCGACATTTGATTGGATCGGGCGTTGAATAATGGAAGATTCGGTTTCAATATGATGTGCAAAATTGATATGAGTCCCAGGGCGGAACAATGCCGTCCAGCAGCATGCATCGTGTGCAGGCGGGCTCGGGTCCGATGGTTTGTCGTCCCAGCAGCTCGTTCCGGATTGATCTGACGCTGATAGGTGGCGCGTATCAGATCGGTAGACATTCTTTCTACGCTGCTTGTAGTGAGGGTTTGGCTGTAATGAAGTTTCTCATACTGTTGGACAAGTCCCAAGAATAGCATCAATGTAGATGTGACCGTGTATGAGATGTTTCAAATCAAATACAAGAAGTGTGGTGCTACTGAGCAGTTATTATTGTGTGTGACAACCTTCCGCGCTGTGGCTGGATTCGATAGTTCTGGGACCGTTTGGTGCTTACTGCGATGATAAAATGAAACAAGTAAACCAGCAATGCTTATTTTAGTCAAACATTATTTGAAAACTTACAACAAAATTAGTTAAACAAAAAATACAGAAAAGTACTTGGAAATCTTATTAAAAAGCTGCAAAGAAGAAAACACTTATGAGTACAAGTGAAAAAACGCCATAGAAATATATGAAAAAACAGAAAGATAATAACTCAATATAAACGTAGAAATATCTGAAGAAATATCAGTGAGACCAAAAACAAAATAATAAAAGGAATAAAAAAGACAATAAAAGAACTCGAAAACCAAATAAACTAAAAGATTTATCACAGTGAAAGTTATACAAAGGTTTTTAACACTTACACGAAGGAAAATAAATCTGTCGAAACAAATGATTCAAAGCTAAATATACATAAAATACAATCGTAAACAGACATGGATAAACAAAATTACAGAATAATTAACAATAGAAAGAAAACTCAAAAAACTAAGGATGAATTCTTAGGAAAACCGACAAATAAAACTAACAATATGTAACAATAATATAAGTCTGAAAAGGAAAGCAAAAAAAATCAAAGTAAGAGCTCAATAACATAGAAATGAATGAAAAAAACTCTAGAAAAGCCTTAGAATAATTATTAAAAAAGCAAATAAGCAAATTATAAGACATTGAATGTGCAAAATGAGTATCCAACAAAACAAATTTTAGATTTTATACATAGATAGATTAAAGAATGTTTATTACGCTGATATGTACGATAAAATTTCTTTCTTCCAACTTAATAATAAATAAGACAAGTAAATGAGATAATAAAAATGCATAAATGAACGTTGTGCAATTAAATAAACTAAAACTAGATAAAAACAAATGTAAGTAGAAAAATTTAAACGTCTAAAAGATAATGCAATCAGTCATTCAACAGTAGAAAGAGAATAAGATTATAATGTACCATAAAGCAGATAAAAACTAATAAAAAAATTAAACAAAAGATAAGCTATCAACTAGAGTATTTGAGTAGTGATAACGCAAATGGCAATCACAAAAAGAAAACAAGAAGAAAAACTTATACAAAACAGGAAAAAGGACAAGAAAGAAGAAAACAAAAAATGTGCATACATTTAAAAATTGTTAAGCATGTTCTCGAAAAAACTAGAAAAACCATGAAAAATATTGTTAAATGATTAAAATTTTACTATACCAAAGAGAATAAATACGTATACTCATAGAATATGATAATTTCTTATACAAAGAAAGTTCGAAATCTTTCTTCACTCCCATAAAACACTCACAATCGATCACGACACCAAACATCTGTCTGCTAATGTATCCAGAAGAAGCATCCCATCACATCACATCATCAGATTGTCATCAATACGGGTACATCCATTTTTCATCCTATTTACTAGCGATTTGTGTCCTATTTGTGAGCTCCCGTTTACCAAATCTTTAATGAAATGCATAGCTATCTTGCCGCCCCAACAGCCGAAAAAGGGGCCCCCTAGTAAAGGGGCCGAGCCTCCAACGTATCCTCACACCGCCAAAGGTAATCCCATTAATCCGGAAAATTGAACTACGTGCTCCGACGGAACCGACCGAAATTACCTCCCAGATTTCCCAGAGAACGCAAAACAAAAAAAGGCAAAACCCTTTTGCTGTTCCCCCTTTTTGTGGGAAAGAAGATGATAACGGTAGCAAATAATAATTGTATATGTGCCGAGCGGCAGCCCTCGTAATCCATGTCTCCGAAATCCAACAGAACGTCGAAGAAGAAACCGCACCGAGAACCATTACGCTTTCACTTTCGCACAGCCGAGGGGCGATGGGCGAACGTCCCGAAACCAAACCAAATTGCGACTTGATGGTTGTGATTTCAGCCGAAGGTAAGCCGACACATCCCCAAACTCCCCCCCGGTTTGGTAAATCCTTTCGATAAAGTTTCCCAATTTACCACCCCGACTGGAGGTACCCGACCGGCTTCGTACGTACGCTCGGGACTGTTGGTGAGTTTAATCGAAGAACGACAGTGTTCGACTTCCGGTGGTCGATCTCTCTGGGCTGGTGTCGTGTGCCGGAAAATCGTCACATTCGTATGTACATTGCGTGTATCAAAAGGCATGATAATAATGATTGCTATCATCGTGCCGTGCCGCATCGAGCCATGCCGTCGTCCGTCGGTGTAGATGCTGTCGGATACGGATCTTGCCAGCGCCGTATCGATAATCATCGGCGGCACATCACTGCCGTACCGTATGGCTTTCCCTATTCCCCGAACGAAACAATTCCCCCGTGGTTGCGGATCGATGACACGCTGTATGTGTACATGTCCCCCAGTCCTCCGTCTAAGTGGGAAGCTTTAGTTTTCTCCGGTTCGGTTCGAATTTTCATCTAAAACGTGACTAAATTATATTTTGTGTCTGCAGCAAATTATTCCTATCCACGGTGTGCCGCTGGTGGAAAAAGCCGAATGGTGTAAGTAGGGTGGGAAAACATGTTACAGTAAACGATTGATGCAGGGAACTGTCGGTCGGCAGGGAAAAATTGTGATGAAAATTTGAATAGTTTAGCAGACGATTGTGTGTGTGTGACTGGGGCGACGGAATTAGTTTGACAGCTTTTTTCTTTCGATAATCCTTTTTTTATTTTGTGTTGATTGTCGCATGTCCATGTCGCAGAGCAATGTACCGGAATGTAGCTGGAATTGAAGGAAAATCTAGTTGGAATTTTAAAATTCTCGTTACGTTGGGATTTGATTGCGCCATCTGTGGAATATTTTTGGAACTACACGTACGAAATGAAGGATAAAAGCGAGCTGTTCCATTTCCAATCTGTTCCTTTTCTAGGATCGTGTTAACATTTGCTTCTGTTCTGCTTGTTTGTTTTCTTGGAAGATTAATCAACATAAACAATGGAATAACAGAGCTATTTTTAAACTAAATGCTTCTAAAAAGATAATTTTGAATGCATAAATTGGGAAATTAAATATATAAACTTTAAAAAAATGTATTTGCAACACAATAATATCAATTTTTCTACAGTTCAGCTAAGAAACTGTGCCTTAAAAAAAAGTTGACTAAACATAAGGCTTTCGATTGTAATCAGCTCTCCAAATCATCCCTAAACCTTGCGAGTAATAAAACTTCGTTAATAATTATAACCTTTTCCCCTGCAGCAATGATGCGTCGTCATCTATTCAATTGAGATAATAAAAGACACGTTTTAATTGATGCGTATTTATCTAGCACTCGTATCATTGCATCAAATTAGCTCTTTATAAAATCATTTATCTTACACGTCATTGTCGTCTTTTAGCGGCAGAAAACATTGAACAAAGCAGGAAAAGTCGTTTGATTATGGCTAGGAAATGTAGATAATCATTTGAGTAAATAAATGTTTTAATTGTTTCCATAATGATTAAACATCTCGTAAATAGTTGCTATAAATTTGAGTAAATAATTTTCTTAAATTAAAAGCCACTTTTTCGTAGGCCAAACTTTAAAACAAATTATGACTTAAGAATTGAAGTATCAGACAATAATAAAAGTTTTTCTTGATTTAATTAATATCTCGTAATTAAATTTACTATACTTCGTTGAAAAGCTAATAGTTTACTATAATTGACCGAAACGATAGTGGCGCCGGTCTTCATCCGGCAGGTCCGGATATCAAATCCCATCCGGACCGCCTCCCCGTTCGCGGGACTGACTGTCAAGCTACGGGTAAAACTAAGTCACAAAAAGCTAGTAATAGCAGACCAATACCTCACGAGGCTGTAGAGCGAGAGTAGAAGAAGAAGTAATATTATGTTCGAATGACTACCCAGTCTTAATAACAATTTTACAATATTCTGATAAAAAAAGCTTACTAATATTGGGGTTCATAATATAAAGATCAAACTAAGCATGCCCTCAAAGATTTTCAAATAGATTTGTTGCATTTTAAAATAGTATCGAAACTGCTAAATAGATAATAAGAATTAAGCAAGTTATTCAGTAACATTTGACTTATATTTTAATGTATTGTCAGACAAGACAAACATTACATTCATGTTTATATTTTATATTGAAACAATTAAAAAACTGAAAAACCATGAAAAACTGTTGTATGAAACCAAAAATACCTGGGAAACCATTAATAAACCTTGTGAAGGTATGTGAAGGCGACTTTCTTGAAATTAGTTCTCTTCATCTGCTGTTCCTGCAAGATGTCTAGAGTTTTTTCGAGCAAAACATTTTAAAACCCTTATCAGAATTCAATAACTTGACAATTATTTTCTTGCTGCTATACTCTTTAAATTGTTTATCACAAGAAATACTCTTTTAGAAACATTTTTTTAAATGTTTTCTATTTATTTTTAACACATAAACTCATCATACTCTAGCGACACAAAGCACACGATTAACTTGTTGCAGCCATTTTCCACTGAATGATTGATTAAGCTGTCCCGAAACACATTTCTTCACAATACAAAAGGCAAGCAAAGTAAACAGCGCACACCAAGATCCTGTCCTGCAAGTAATAACGCCGTAACATTACATATGCTGGCAAAGGGGCTTTTGTTTCTGCATCCATTATGCAGCATGCAGCGATCGAATCAAAGCCATTTTTATCACGCTGAGTCATTGCCGTGCATCGCTAGTGCAGCATGTTTGCCCAAGGTCACGGTTGCGGCACATCATAATGGATTCCTGATCAAAGCTTCACCCAGTGGCTCCGAATGAATAGTTCTCGACCTGGGAAGACGAAGATTGAGTCGAGCGGGCAGCAGCAACACATAAGTGATACATCACACCGTGTGTCACGGGAAGGTAGGAACAATTCCGTAAAGACAATGGAGAGCTTTTACCTCCATTAGGAAACGGGGGGTTTGGTGCACGACGACATTACGAATCTGTTTTTGCCGAGAACATCATCCCTGTTGCAGCGGGACTCGAAGCACGGGGGGCGAGAATAGGTAGAACAGCTTGTATCACATGTTCTATCGCGCCCTCGACTCACCTGCACGATTTCGTGTCGTGTTTCGCTTGGTGACCCCCGGTTCCACGGCTAGACCGCAAGACCTATGGGAGGTTGGAAACGAAACGGACGGACAAGTCAATGAAGATAGCTCGGCACGCCGAGAGAAAGACGGAGAGAGAGAGAGAGATTGAGAGTTGTACAGAGATATAAAAGTAACACCGGGTAGCTGTCACTGCCGATGCGTTCCGTTTTTTTTCTTTCGCGGGGGTACGCCGTGTCAACAGTGTTTTCACCCGGGTTGAGCATGGTCTAGCCTGGAGGGAATGACACTCCCGCGGTTTAGAGATAAAAAGTACACGATAATGTCAATCAGGTAGTTAGTTAATGCAGCATTAGCAAGTCATTCGATCAATTCTGGACGCGCGATTCCTAGCAGCTTTAGAGTAGGAAGCGTTTGGTGCTCAGGTGTCCTAAGATGTTCCCTTGTAGACACAACACCAACAAAAAAAAAAACTGCCGTTAGACAACTGCTCCTCCCTTTCTGTGTTGATGATGATGACAATGATGAGTGGCATAATGTGGAATGCCGGCGAATGTCACTCCGATCGTTGAATATAAATGTCCGACGCCCTTTCTGTCTAGTGTTGTGTCTTTCAAACCTTTCCAAACCCGAAAGCCACATAACAAGAAAACGAAAATGCTTGATTTCTGGTGAATTCTAGTGCCGACTACTTCCACGTACAAGGACCGCATCGAGAACTGGCACTTCGAGCCGTGTAGTGTGGCTTGCAGAAGACCGGGCGGAAGAAACCAAGCTCATAACATAAACCGCAAAGTATGCACTTCCGGCAAACCGCTCATAAAATCAACACAAAACGGTAAGTATGGCAGGCAGGTTTGCTCTCCCACTCCCCCCCCCAATCCTACGGGAATACCTTTCGCAGCACACCGGCAACACTAATTAAAACTAAGCAAGGATTACTAACTTTGAACTCGAACAGTTTCCAACACTCGGATGCTACTCGGGAATGCTGCCACGGTACACGTACTCCCTTAACAAATACCTTGCGGCAATCAGCTTGCAGGGAAGAATTGGGAAGCAGTAAGATGAAGTTGAAAAGAAAAACCTCAAAAGCTAGTAGCAAGTAGTGGGAGTCGTTTTGTTTGTGAAGAAAAATAACCCAAGAACTACTTCAAAGACTCGGTGCCACTGTGCAGGAGCTTGCACTGGGGGAATATAAGACCGTACCTATTCATTTGTACTTACAATGGGTGGCTTTTCTTGGTAAAGAATTAATAGCTGCTTACGTGACTGTGTTTTCTAAATAAATGTTAACCTTTTTCATCTTTCTTGCTTTCCATCTTTTTAACCTTAAAGTCCTCTTGAAGTTGGGAAGAAAGTGTTCTTTGCAGCCAACGATACGACATCCACTTAATTGCTCACAGATTTATTTACCGACGCAATTCTTGGTCTCCAATTTCTTGTCATCTTCATCAGAAGTCAATCTTGTGATGTGCTCCGGTCGCTAAATCCGTGCCTGCTGGACTTCCCAGCGTCTCAATCAATAGCATCCCTTATTCTGCTGTTGTTCTGCAATCGATCCATCGATCCATCCATCGAGTCATGCGTCCAGTCGTCATGCCGGAGGTTCCCCTTTATTAGGAACCACATTTGTTTGGATTTTTATGTGGCGATTGTGTCGGAGAAATTCCCTCGTCGTAGAAGACAAAATCGCCCTATTGGAACACATTGAAGCCTCAGCAGCACTGGCAGTAGGAATGCTTCGTTTTGGTGAGGAAATTGATTAGGGCAAATTAAACGGATCCTTCGCCCTGCCAAAAACCCAGACCAATCAGCGGCGTGACAAACATTGGCTTGAGGAATGGTGTACCACGAAAAGGGACAAGTAGTCGTCGTCGTGGTCGCGCTGTGCTCGTTGCCGTTGCTGTGTGGTAAATTAATTTGATTACTTCCGTTGCTATTCCGAAGCCTAGAATGCACGCTGGACGCTCCAGACGCGCTGGCCAGCATCAGCTGGACTGAATAAAGAACTTATCCTAGCAACCACATTCGACGGGAAAAGTTGTTTGGTAAGTCGTTTCGATGTTACTTGCTTTTTCTTCTCCCTCTATCTCTTGGCTGCTGCTGGTGCATTGCTTACTCCTCACCATGGGGCTCATTCTGTGTTGCCATGCTTGAGTAAATAGAATCGAATTATATTATCGTAATATAATTACGTAATAAAAGCGAAACGGTAAAGCATAATGAATCCGTACGAGAGACCTGAGAATGAACGAAAGGAAAAGGAAACAAGGAACAACGAATAGGAACACAACCAAAAGAGGTTAAAATTGATTCCTTGAGCGCTCAGCAGGACACATGGTGGTACCTTTTTTATGTCTATTTATCCTACTTTAATCACTCTTCAAACATCTCCTCGTCGGGATGAAGACTGGGAAAGAATCTCGACTGAAATGGTCCATCAGAAACACCGGGAAGATCTGACAAAAGGGACATGAATTCAATGAAATATGGACATTTCGTTTTAAGACAGGTTGTTTCTGATGATCGTTATCTTCGCTTCAAATTTATAGCTATAAAATTTGGTTAGTTTTTGAATATATTTTGAAGTGATTTTGATTGTGACAAGGCACTCTCTCTGCTCTGATAGAATGACTTCAATTTACAATATGCGTAGATATTAATAAGAATTTTAAGTGATAAGCTCTCTTCCACGGTATTTTAAAGAAGGCTTTGAATGAGGTTCTTTCTAAGACGCACGTTATATAAAATTGTTTGAGATGTAAGAATACATTTCAGCGGGAAAGCTGAAAATTAGAATTATTAGGCCTGACTTTTGTAGCTGATGTAGCTTAGCTGACTGAATGACTTACCTAATGTCCTATACATATCATCTCAGAACTTCCGGATCACTGTTTATTGCCTTATTCCAATTACCAGGGATGGTTCGTCGAGTTTTAAGTCTACGGAGAACCAACAAGATTCTGATCCATAGCGAGGCCACACAATTTCACTAACATCAGATCGGATCCATCAGAACCAAGAATCGCGAGATTATATACACCTCCAAAGAATACTCTCAATGTTGGAGGAACTCTTAGGCTGAGCTAAGATCATGGTAAAAATAGGAAACCTTTTTAGACTCTAAATGTGGTCATTGAATCAAGGTTCCCGTAGCAAGAAATAACCCAATAGGAAGAGGACCCAAACACGTAAATTTATCCTGATCCGGTGAGACTAGAGCCTTCGAATGTTTGAATGGTCTAATTAAAACCAACAAAGCTGCTGCTCAACTCTACGAATGACTCTTCAAGTGTCAAGGGATCTGGACTTTAAAGAGGACTATAAGTCTCAGAGCGTGGCTCGTTGGACGACATTTTTATTTATCGATTTTACTTTAGCAACTTTAATTTTAATGATGTGCAGATTAAGGTTCTCCAATTTTAAAGTACCATTTTTGTCCTCCTATTCATCCATCCCACCCAATGATTCATGGCGTACACAAATGCTCCCCGACGGCTTGCTATCCACACGAAGCATGAAGGACATTCATATCCATTTCCAACTTTCTCAGTACAGCCGGTCCGACGTGTATCTCGGCTGGGGAAAATGGCCAAACCCCACAAAGAACTCCTGCACCCATGTGTGTGACTGTGTGTCTCCCAGTATGTTGGAGAACTTATTTTTTATCGCACAGAAGCTACCCATTAAAATGACATCACCAGCGTTTGCGTCGGCGGATGCTGCGGAGATGCCGGGCCAGCTGCGAGCTTGATAGTGATAGTTAAAAACTACTTCCACGCCACGGTGCCAGTTAATAGAATTGTCGCATAAAAATGATTCACGCCGTCCCTTTGGAAGGAAAAGGAGGGAGGCGAGTTGGGGGGGAGTAGAAAATTAAATTTGGCCCGAGATTTCAGGCTGATTCCATATTTTATCTTTTATGGCCCTATTATATGCATAATATACAATATTTTGGCAGAACAGCGCCTTCCATAGTGTGCCACTTCGCAACAAAACTATAAAGCGCGTGCTTCAGAAGGACCCAGACGCGCACACACACACAGACACCGAGTGTCATTCGGGTGATTCTTCGGGTTGGCAGGGCCGGATATTTATGGCCTAGCCCTCCAGACACTGAGCTAGCTGCGGCAAAATCGTCTAAACTAGCGTCAACTAAGCCTTTAGCCGGCACTCGCACTACGGCACAAAACAACGCAACCAGAGAAAAGCGGGTTCGGGAATTAAGGCAACACGCTCCGTTTAACATAAGCTCTTCCGCGTCTTGAAGAGCCTCAGTCCTTATCGCCCCCAAGACGTCATACCTCGCCACTGCGGAAGAAAGGATTAAAGCGGAGTTTACGTTTAAAGGGGAAGAAAATAAAAATGCTCCTGCTGCAAACGCTCTTTCTTCCGCTAGCGCAAGGAAACACGTCTGCTACCTGATCCTTGATAAAGTCTTCGACTGTCACCCACCATTATCGCCCACGACCACGGGCGCCTGCCACCCACCAAGCCACGGTAGCGAAAGGGTTTTTAATGTTGTCGCAATTTTATCGGGGTGTACTTATGTGTGATTATGTGCCTTAAATTGACTGCTGCTGCTGCTGCTGCTGCACCGTTAGCTTGACACGATACACTGGGTGCGTCGATTCTGGGGCCATTTGGCTTGAACACTTTCTCCGCGTCCAGGTCGGCGAGGTGCGATTTCCGAAAAAGTCGAAAGTTAATTTAGCAGGAAGCAAATTTCATTTTATGAAGCGTAATTTGATGGAAAGTAAAATTGAATTTTACCGCAACCGTGTGCGGCTGCTGTGTTGCGTGTGTTGGTGTGTGAAGATACGGGCTCTGTAAGCTCTGTTAACTGATGCGTGCTTTAGTTCTTTAGTCTTATCATTAGGTTTACAAAATACGATACTTTAGAATGAATCGTTTCTACATGCTTTAAGCTTTAAAATGACAGCAACCTTCTGTGAATTTACTCAAAATAAGATTTAATAAATTCATCTTTCTTGTTAATTATTGTCATTGGTATTATAGGCATTCGATAACACTTTTTTATTTTTGTTTCTTTTTTTCTTTTTGGTTTTTCTGCACTTGTCTTATTATTTTTTGAGATTTTCTTATTCTACTTGATTTCTTCTTCATCTTCAGAATCTTTTACCATCTGCAGAATCTTTTACCGTATACCTTAATTCTATTATCCTTATGTTGGAGTATTTTTCGATCACTTCTTTACTTAAATTGATGTGACTTTTGTTTTTCTTTTTGATATTTATATATCATCTTTTTTCCATTGTTTTGCAATGCAATTATGATTTGCTCTATAACTTTGTATATCTATTTACATATTTCAGTGCTCATATTTCCCTTTTTGTCTCCTTTTTTTCTTGTTTTCTTACGTGTTTGTAAAATATTTGTGATTGAAGTTTCCGTATTTATTACCTTATTTATATATTCAATTTACATGAAACCTTTTGTATTAATCTCCACATGCAGTTTGCTACTTGCTTTTTTGAGTTTTTTTTTCTCTTTTTTTTTTTGTTCTTTTTAGTAGGTTATGATTAATGTTTGTCTTTGTCTAGTCCTGTTATTATATTTAATTTTATGTTTTATTGATTTTTTACATTATATTCTGATTTTAATAGTTATCTTTCTAAAACACAATCAAAATGTTCCTGTTGCAGTTGTATATAAAAACTGTTCTGTAAAATTTCTCTTGAAGCTCCAAAACTTATTAAACCATTTTATGTTGCGTAATCAACCATTTTAAAGCAACTTAACGGTCGGTAATCAAACCTCTTTGTTATACTGTCGCCCCTGAGCAGCGCTTCCTGAAACGATCGAATCCGACCAACGCACCAAATGTCTTGATACCTCATATCCACCCTTAACATGACACTTGGAAGCGAAAAGCGAAAGCAGAAAACATCAAATGTAAATTCTTTTCTTTACACACGTTTTAACGGAACCGCTTACGCTCGGCATCAAAACTTGCAATGCAATATGTATATATCCTTACGGTTTTCCTTAAATACCAAAAAGGAAAGCGAACATCAACACACGTTTAGTAGTTTTTCACCGACAACGCCTGGAGAGACGGTGCAATCCGGAACAAAGGGAAAGCACGACGGAACATATAAAATTACTTTTCTCGCAAACAGTCTACACGATACGGAAGTTATGTGGAATGTGAGTTCCTGTTTCTTTTTTTCCCCAGAATCTTTTTAACCAACACTGCACTCTCCCGTATGTTGTCGTCGGTGCGTCGGTGGCGAATGCGAGATCATAAAGTTCACCAAAAAGTGGCCCGGCTTTAGGCTTCACTGACGAATTGGGGGGCGAGGAAACCCGTCGGGATAAGTGGGGTTTTCAATAAATATTTGATAGCAAATGCTACGCGGGAGTAGCATTCAACAACAGTGTCCAGCAGCGCAAAACCCCGACCCAGAGCCCAAGGTTTGCTACCCTTCTGTTTAATAAGAAACCATAAAGAGTGTTTTGAAGCAGCGTCACAAATGAAAAAACACACCCAAACAACGGGACCCCATAACAGTAATGTTCTTAAAACACTCACCCACTTGTGTGTTGTGCTATTTATTTAAAGCAAAAAAAGGGACACCGCCCCTACGAACGTTCGGCGTCCCGTCAACCAGCCCGACTGTACGGGAAAAATCGTTACATGCATTTGGTCTTTTTTCTTTTGCGCTGTGCGTTTTTCCGGCAGGGGGTCAAACACAAGAGGCTAAAGGGAATCACTTTTTTGGGGGGGATGCCATGTTAACATATCTCGACTCGTACTCGGGTCGGCTTTTGTTCGTCATGTTGCTCCCAAAAACCACAAACCCAAACTCCACTATTTCATTTTTGCCGGCAATCAAACTGATGGACAGAAAAACAAACGCGGAAAAAGATGTCAAAAAATGGCAACATATCAACGGGTTTCTGGTCTTTGCTTTTGTTTTATTAAAAAATCCCTGTACCCGGTACACTTGTTTTGGTGGAGGTTTGTTCGACTTTTGGGTTTATTAAATATTTACCCACCTACATACAACCGTCGAACGTTCGCTGCAAGTAGTGTGGTGCTTCGGTGCGTTGTTTCCTTCGGCTAGGAGCATGTAGGGGTCCAAGTTTGCTACCGTTGCCTTAGGGGTGTCCTCGTAAATCTACTGTTATTGGAATTTTTCCCCTCACAGAAAGCACAGATCGTGACATGATATTACGTTTCATTCTGCTTCCCAAAAGGGGATTTTTCAATATTTCATCAATATTTCTTCAAAAATAGATTGATTTCTGTTTCTCCTTCTAAAATCAGGTAACTTTACACGGTTACAATATCGATTACATTCTTAAGGAATCACTCCTTATCATGTGCCTCTTCGTAGCCTACATTCAGGCGGAAATCGATCATCCGAAACCTCCTGCATCTGTGGCTTTATTCATTTATCGCTCATTTCCATTATCTATGCCCTCTACTTACAAGGGGGAGGTTTAACATGCGTTTCTTCCCAAAATCAATGTGCTAATTTTGTAAACTCGTGACATGAATTTTCTCCCCCTGGCGCTGTGCGATTCATTACCTTCCTCGAACCTCGAACCACACAAACCAGCGCCGGCAAGAAACAAGAAGTAGGCTAATCTTGCTTGGGTAATTCGATCCCCAATATTCGCTCGCAGCGTCTGTACTGAGCGTGTATCGATAGCGGTTAAGCACACGCACACACACACACACACCTCTCTCTCTAGGAAGCCTCTAAATGAAGATAAATTTAATTTGATTTTATTTTATAGCAGCTCAACACTCCCCTCCCCAACGGTTGCGACTTTTGCGAAAATAAGTACCCATAAGCCTTCAGCCACAGTTTCTCCGTACCGGGCCCAAAATTCACCAATCAGGCGGAAGGAAGGAAGGAAACCGTTACGCACGGTTCGGGGAAGGAAACGCGGAACACTCAATTCTCTTTCTACCAGCAAAAAAAACTCCAAATCAGCCGGCAGGCCAGCAAAATGAAAACATCAAGCTGTGTGATGATGCAGTGCACAATGGGAATTTTGTGGGACAAAAACTAAAATATATTACTTGGGACTTAAGACATACTTTAATCGTGTAATAGGTTTAACAAAAAGGATTGAAAACGATATACATAAGTTAAAAAAGATTTTGTGTTGTTAGAGTTAAATCAGTTTTATTTTAAATAATTGGAGGCGTCTGCATAAATTTTCCTGTTGGTGTGTATCGAGTATGATTGCATTTTTATATCATTTAGTTTTGACATAAATATTCATACTAACCTTCTTGTTAATCTAGACCCTAGTTATCTAAAGTTAAGTGAATAAAATTCCTTGTTTCCTCTTTTCTTTTACAATCTTTGATTATCTTCGTATTTGTAGTTGTTTATTACTTTTTGTTTCTGTCACACTTTACATTTGATGTCGCAAGAGATGTCACGAGCTGCTTAAGCCACAAATCAAGTCTCCAGCACTATTTTATCATGTCTGGTTAATTAACTATTTCTTTTTACTTGTTGTTTTTATTTACATTTTTCATTTCACATAGTAAAAGATGTTGAATTTTTGTCGTTTTTACTGTCTATTTTATTCAAAATTATTATCCTTTTGCTATTTTATTCCCTTCTTTTCAGTTTTGAAACAATTTTTTCAGTTTGTTTTGTTAAATACTTACCCTTTTTATTTAAGTTAAATAACTCATTTATTTGACATGTATTTACAGCTACAGTTTGTTTTAAGAGAAACGATATCAAGTGTTAAGGACAGTAGACAGAAAATAATAGTGAGTAGTAGGGAGAAATATTCAAGCAGTAACAATATTTACGCAGAGATGATGTACAGGGCGGCCTATCTGGGGTCAAAAATCAGCACCGATAACAACATAGACGTTGAGTTGCGCGCAAGGGTGCAGGCTGCCAACCGGTCATACTACAGCCTGAGGAAACTTCTCCACTCAAAAAACCTGTCGCAATGGTCGAAGCTGGGACTGTACAAAACCTTTATAGTCCCAGTCTCTCACATACTCTGAGACATGGACTCTGTCCAAAACTGACGAAACCCTCTTAGCCGCGTTCGAGAGGAAGATGCTCAGAAGGATTTTTGGCCCCGTATGTGTGGAAGGACAATGGAGGAGCCGCTACAACGACGAGCTCTATGAGCTGTACGGTGATCTTACCATCGTGCAGCGAATTAGGCTCGCCAGGCTCCGGTGGGCTGGTCATGTCATGAGAATGGCACCGGACGACCCAGCCCGTAAAATCCTTTTAGGCCGTCCACATGGACAGAGGAGGCGTGGTAGGCCCAAACTGAGATGGAGTGATGGCATCGATGCGTCCGCCAGAACGGCCGGGATATTGGACTGGCAGACGACGGCGCTAGACCGTGAGCGGTATCGAGGATTGTTACCGCATTATTAATCGCAAATTAATCGTCAAATTTAATAAACATATCTGAACAAATATGCTTATCAAGAGGAGTCCTTGAGCTAAATGATGAATTATCATATGCTTAGAATAGTTCTTCGTCCACGCCTATCTTTGTTCTGTAATGTCCCACTGTGCATTCTAAAGCAAAAAATAAGAAAAGCAAAAAAACCGGCAATTCTGAAAAATACTTCCAACAAAAGCAAAAAAACAACAACAACCCTGCCCAAGATTTTGTGCACCAAGCGAAGAAAAAAAGCCCTCGGGGCTACAATTTTGTCGGAAGGAAAACAATATCGTTGCGTCGTCGTTCATTGTTTCCTCCCAACTACCACCTCCATCAACCTTCTCCCTGCTGTGGATGATGATGAAGATGATGATGATGGTGGTTGTGGAAATGTACCGGATGCGTTCTTCTTTTAGCAATTCCCGTACACTACTGCTTGGGACACGGTTCTGTGTCTTTCGTTTTTATCCTTTAAAGAAAAAAACGTTTTTCTCTGTTTTGATATACTCACGACCATCACCGACTGTTGGTGGCCAGTTTCGTACTGTTTCTATTGCTTTATTTTTATGAAAATCCGTTTTCCACACTTCTATCAGTGCTCGAGTTGTGCAGCCAGCCATACGAGAGTACCTTCGGGAACAAAAATTTTTGCTCAAAAGCGTCACGATACACGCGAAATGCGCCTCCATCGCATCGGCGGAAGACAACAAACACTGATAAATGGGGTTTTTCTTTTGCTGCAATCTACCCACCACCTTAAGACAAAGTGTATGTGTGAGTGTTTCTTCGCCAAGTGACCACCGAGAAGGAGGTAAATCAAAAACCTCTTACGAGTGGCAGCAGTTATTTACGCTCTCTCTCTCGTCCTGTTTTATTCGCTTTTCGACCGAAATGTTCCAACCCGACGTACGACGGGCCAGAAATTATTGTGTCATGCGTGCCTGCTCCGATTTTTCCACTTTTCCGCGAGCCTGAAGCCCGGAAACACGTGGCACACGTTGAATCATTGTGATTGTTCGTGTCCTGTCAGAGTGTTTCTTTGGCTGCTTTCTCGCTTCGAGGTATGCCGTTGACTGGGCGATGCAATTGCGTTGAAAAACTGTGGCGAAAAACGCAAAGCCCACACATGCAACTTCACGAAAAAGGGCGCGCAAAATTGATGGCTACTGACATATCAATTAAAGATGTTTTTTGATTGTTTGCTCAACACGCTTTTGTATCGCTTCTGTTGGGTTGTTTTGTCCACCCATCGAATGAATAGAGAATCGTGCGCGTGGCTTTCCATTTTCCTCGGGATCCCATTCCGGACATACATACGCCGCGCACTGCCGTAATTTAGACGATGTCAAACCGTCAGACAATACCCGGTACAACATGTACCACCAGGACTTCAAAACCCCTAGAACCAAGGGAATTCAGGAGGGCCAAAAACATGATGTTTTTAACAAATAAGCGGTCGGTAAAAACAAACAGTCACTTAGCAGTACTGTTTCGGTGGCGGTTGGGCCGGGCCCGGACTAGGTGGATGTTAAATTGTTTCCCATTATTTCGCTTTTCAATTAAATTTCTGATCGTGAAACTGTCAGAAACAATAAAACCGGATCGGTGAATAGAAACGAGACAGGCGGCACGTTGGTTTTGTTGCCCGGAAAAGTTAAATGTCTTCTGTAAACAAATCATTAATTATTTGTTCATGCTAACAAAAAAATGGCGCACAACTGGTGGAAAAGTGTTTTAGAAATTGAAAGTTTTGCTGCGTGATATTCTGAGTTGCTTTTTGATTGATTTGAAATGAGTGCCGGAGGAGTGAAGGCTTTAATAATTATTTGTTGATAATAAACAACAGTCACAGCTCATTATAATGTTTTGTTTTTATTGGAATTTAATTAATCGATCATAATCAATCTCAATCTGTATTTATTGAAAATGATTCTTAGAGTAAACTGATAAATCTGCTTTTCCTAAAATCGCGAATTACGTAGTCCAAATTCAACCCTTATTGGATAATGAGTCCTGAGTTGCAAAGACCATTATTTAAAATAAGATGTGAGTACGTTGCATGGGCGTTATGTTCAGCATGATCTGGAGACTTAACGAATCTTAATGCTCGACTCCGTAAACGATCGTTGGTATAATGATAAGGCTGAGATTCACCAGGTTTTTAGTTGGTCGTCAATTTCGTGACCTAAAAAAATTAACTGAAAGAGACAACTTCAAAGCAAATGCTTTAGCACCAGAATTTCCTCCAAGAATAACGCATGAAGTGCTTTATAAATAACAAACAGTATCCTAGACATCGCAGTTTAAGATACAGATTAAATCTGAACCAATTTCATTCTAAGCAACGCTTCTTAAGTAGCTTTATATAGGTTCGAGGAAGTATCTACTTAGCCAATGTATCAAACTGGTCAACTGGTATTAATCCACTTCAAATTATCGCCTAAACCTGAAGAATATTTCAACAGAATATGATCGAGGACTAATGTTGGAATTTCTCAATCGAGCTCAGGTTTCAAAATCTAACGAATAGAGCTAGTTTGTCGGATAAGAACTCACCAGATAGCGTTAAAGGATGCAGGGTCACAACATCTTCCTAATCAAGGGCTTCCATATACGAGGGCTGACAATAAAGTAAGGTCTCCAACGCTGCAACTTCGCCGGATCACGCGCTAGGCGAAATCTGGCAACACCGCCGTGTTCCTTGGTTCCCCCACTACCACTTTGCTGCTGGGTGAGGCTTCCCCGACCGCTCAGTCTTGGCTGAGCAGCCGTCAACGATGGAGGTACCCCTCGCGTCAGCGTCCAAGTGCGAATTGCGTTCTGTAATACGCTTTTTGAGTGCGAAAAAGGTGACACCTATTGATATCCATCGTCAACTAGTTGAAGTTTACGGGAAAAAGTGTATGGACATAAAAAACTTGCGTAAGTGGAGCCGCGAGTTCAATTCCGGGCGCACTAATGTTCACGACGAGGAGAGAAGTGGCCGACCGTCGGTCTCGGATGCGATTGTTCAAGCAGTGGAGGCAGAAATGCTCAAAAACCGCCGTGCGACAATTAGGGACTTGGAAGAGAAGCTTGGAGGAGTGTGTAGCAGCGAAACAATCCGTCATATCCTTGTGAACAACTTGCAGTATCACAAAGTTTCTGCCCGATGGGTGCCGAAACAACTGATCGAAGACCACATGAAGCGGCGCGTGGAATGTGCGACCAAAGTTGTGGCCCGTTTTGAAGAGGAAGGAAGGCCTCAAGTGACTACCACATGTTCCCCGCCCTGAAAAAACATCTCGGAGGGAAGAAGTTTGAAAGTGATGCGGAGGTTCAGAAAGCGGTCAACATCTGGCTGCGCGAGGCGGACGGAGAGTGGTATTCTGCCGGCATAGACAAGTTCATCGTGCGGATGCGCAAGGTGTTGGAAAAAAATGGCGATTATGTAGAAAAGTAGCCAAGACCTTGGCCTTTCCAACGGTGTATCGCTTTTTGTAAATAAATGTCATTTTCTATGAAAAAAAAAAATTGGAGACCTTATTTTATTGTCAGCCCTCGTATATGTTGACAACTACTGGTGTCTTAAGCAGACTTGCAAGATGCCAACAACAGCGTTATAGTGAACATATGAGTGCTACCCTCCAAAGCCCTGTGAAGATCTTCGTTCTCATTTGTTTATTCTGATCTCCAACTTATGATACTCTTATCCCAGCGTTCTACTTGTTTGCGACATTCACCTTGGTGCCACACTATTATTCTACCCCTGCAGTCGCATTCTACTCTGGGTGTCTGTGGTAATGGCCGCTGTCTTTGCATTATCATCCTTTGTTTGGGCCAGTTTACTAAAGACCTTTCTCGTTGGTATTGAAATATTTTACATCCGAATTAACAACTGCAGTCAGTCTTCATCCTCTATTTCAGAATCTTATCCTTAGACGTATGGTGGCCGTATGTTGAAGCTTCTGACAGGACGGTCGAAATTTTATATTCTTCAATGAATATTCCATTTAATGTTAATTTCATTGTAATGTAATTTCCAAATATTCCTGTCATCAGACGCTGCATCGAATTCGAAGACTTAGTCTGCTACAAGAATCCACGGTCAAGCGCCGTCATCAGCAACGTTATGTTATTGAGAATGACGATAATAAGAATTACTTTACACTATTTTTGGACATCAACAATCAGGACTCACGCGCCTTTAGATATTTAGACATGATCTCTTTAGCTCTATTTTCCATATTGGATAGTTGGTAATCACACAAAACTGGCATTTAACATGCAAAAACCTTATCCACCTGCCTACTGTAAATTTAATCCACCCATTACCAGACAATGATAAAACCGTAGTTGCACAAAACATTTACATATCAAAATCTTTCGCTCACAAAACTAATGTAAAAAGCGCCAAACGAGAATGTATTCCACATGCAAATGTAATCCACGATCGGAAAATCTACCCCCCTCCGATACCGAAACGCCACCGGATGACCAGTAACAAATGAAAAGTTGGGTTCGTTGCTCCGGCTTTAAACAATGTCACCGGCCCTGGATGCAATGCAGTTTTCCGGTGGCATATAATTCTTTCCACCTGAAAGTAACATTCCATCACGAATCGAACTCTTGCAGCAAAAAGGGAGAAATGGTCGCTGCATTGCAGCGCGCGCGTCTAGCGGACATATTTTCCTTTGTAGGAAAGCTACAAAGAATGGAAAGTATAGGGAAAAAATGTCCACCAGCATGGTCTTATCGCAAAAAGCCTCGATTCAATAATTATACAAGAGGACTGGCTTGTTACGAAATGGAAATGGAATCTTTCGTATTGCGAACGGAGCGTTCGTTTGAATTTTTCACCGTTCGAACTATTTTTACTCAGGACGAGAGGAGCTTGAGGAGAAAGCTGGGGTGGTAATTCAAGACAGGAAACTTTTCTTGCTACTGATAACGCCACTAAAAATACAGTTCCGGTGTCGTCGGAATCCGTTGTTTATGCTAATGACAGTCCGATGCAGTCCGATGCCTCGCGCGCCAACTGCAGTAAGAAGCGAAATAGTTTGATAACAGTAATAGTTTGTGAAATGGAGAACAGAAGCATCGACAAAAGGACAAACAACCAACACACACACACACACCAACCGGCTGGAAAATGTCCTTCACGCGATGGCCGCTTGCTGGCTCTTGCTGGGCCTCGGTTGGGAAATTTGCATTAACGAGCATCCCATTGATTGGAGTGCACTTCACGGCTGCTCGAGCAGTTGCTACGAGTGGATTTGTACTGGCGTGAAGGGGAAACCATTTCCCAATCAGATCGGAGAAACTGGTTGGAGTTTTCCCGCACCCACAACCAACCACAATTCGATCGTAGAGCACGTTTTGCGGTGTTTAAAGTTAAATGTTGGCTTCGGAATCATTTCCTTCTAGGGGGTTGTGGTAAGTTTGTCTCCCTTCTTGGGGTGAACTGCATTTCCACTACACTGTTTCGGGAGGTTTACCACCCCATCCCCATCGTTCGGTATCAGCCAGCAGCCCCATTTTGACTGATGAAACGCCTCTTGATTCCACTGTAAACAAATGGAAATGGATGAAAAGTTCCTTATCAACCACGGATCAGCAGCTAGCCAAGGTAGCAAAACTCGCCCCGATCACGTGAGCGCGGGTCATAAATATGGAACCTTTTAGCAGCAAAGCCAACCCTGGCACCTCCCCTCCCCTCCCCCGCCGGGGAAAAAACGACCCGGGCCAAAAGGAAATGAAAATTGAATCATGCTGTGTGCTTCACTTAAACTCCAACTCATAAATTGAAACCGTTTCTCAAACAAAACGCAAACTTGACTTTCTCTCTCTCTCTCTCTCTCTCTCTCTCTCTCTCTCTCTCTCTCTCTTCCTTTCTCTCTCTTTCCATTTGCGAAAAGAAAAAAAAGAGGAACCACATACGGCGGCGCATGTTTGGTTGCGTGCCCACGATGGAGGTGCCTGGTGGCTTACGCGCGCACTTGATTGTCTCTTTGTGTGTGGTGCTTTGGCGGTTAATTAAATTATTTCACCATCGTCACCTACTTTAGATGGTGGTTTTTTTCGGCACAGTTTGGTACTATAATTTGTGTGCCTTTGTAGGTGATTTTTAATAGCCGTCAAGAGTCACGATATGAAGCGTTCGGTGAGATCCGTTTGATAGAGGTCCACTACTATTGCTTTCTTTGTAATGAAAGAAGATTTCGAATGAAACAAAATGTTTTGGAAGCAATTAATTAGCTGAAAATGCCTATTTAATTTACATTTGGAGCAAGAAAACATAAATCTGTATTTAAACTGTGAAAACCACCTGGTTGGTTTGGCTGTCAAGTATTTAAAAAAGGCTCGATTTACAGTGAGTAACATAATTTTAGAATTCTATTTTCTAAAGAGATTTTTTTGAATATGAATTTTGAGCACAAGATAGATATGTGTTAAATACAGTTTAAATTTTTGTTAAACAAATTTTTTTTCTTCTGAAAAATTTAGACAAAACATACATTTTTTACCTAATGAAGAACTTATCTGAGTAACTATTATTTTTGAAACTATTTCAATACTAGTATTTTGATCAGCAAATTGTGAAAAAGGTGTACTTGCAATTATTCTAGTAAAAAAAAATACGTTTTTGAATCATCTGAAATATTTTTCTTGGTTTAAGCCCTTAATTTTGCTGAAAGATCGACAATCAGCTTTTCCAATTTAGTTTTTTATTGCTGCTACTGCACTAGATTGAAACTGAAAGCAAAAATTAATGTATTTAGGGGTCCTTGAATGAGAGGAAAATATTTAGAAATGCTCTTAATTGTTTCGATCATCGAAGAGAAGATGAAATAATAGATTTCTAATCATATTCAGATTGATTTAAAATATTTATATTGAAACGTTTTTCTTTTGGAGATAAATTAAAAATCCAAACCGTTCTTGTTGATTTGAAAAGAAATGAAATAGACTCAAATATAAAAAAACATGTATAATGAATAAAAAATCATTAAAAACATAAAAAATCTTACAAAAGAGAAGATAAAACTAACTTCAAAAATATTATAATCATTCAGAAGAAATCATTTTGATTTGATCTGATTTTAACACGATTTTATGCATCGTTAAGCATAGATTTTTCATGAAGTCCTAATATCATTGAGTCCTAGAATCTTATTATAATATTTTAAGCTGGGATTTTGTTCTTAAAGCGTTTGAAATGCTGAAAATACATTTCAATTTGTGTTGAGATTATCGTTGACTAAAGCGATTTATTCCTATAATTACGACACACACTGTACTCCATTCTGCACAGTGGTTGTGTGTGTAATAAAATGTTTAACCAAGCGAGGTTTACGCATTCC
>KZ061549.1:664977-786038 GCA_002091835.1 Anopheles maculatus
CATTCCTGCATCCCGTACGTGAAAGAAACTTCAATGTTTTGCTCACGCAAATATTAACTGCTGTTCAACTGTTGTTCCCGAAAATCAAAACCCCAAAAACCCATACACCCGGACCAGATAATGATATCGTTTTAATCACACGCGCAAACAATCCAACATTTTCAACCTGATGGGCACCCAACACAAACCCGATAGCCACCGGCAACGGTATGGATTGCTTTTAATTACCGATATTCAATCAATAAACAATTCCACTCGCACGCACACACAGCAACCGCCAATGTCAACAGCTGGTCGGAAATTTGGTGCTTGGAAAAACTCGCGCCATGTATGTGTGTGTGTGTGTGTCCAGGTTCGCTGGATTGTTTATCCTGCGTATGCAATTATGATAATTTGTAAATAATTGATTCAAGCACACAGGGCACGTAGCACGCGAAATATTTGTTGGGATGATGCGGTTGCCCGAAATAAAAACACCATCAAGCTCGGTTGATGCGTTGCGTTCGGTGGTTTGTGTTCCAAATTTATCAAACAAACAAAGGCATGCTGTGTGTTTGCTTATTTTCTCGGGACTCGGTTGTGTGTGAAACACGGGAAATGTAAATGTAAATGAGCTAGGATAGTCTGCCCAAATTGGAAAGGATGTTCTTCCTGGAATGATGACACACGATTTGATCGGAAATTTAAAAAAATCAAGCGCAAAGTCAATTGTACCTAAAAATTGAAACAATTTCCTACACACGGTAACCTTTATTTGTCTGCATTCAGATGAGATTTTCACCCTCCGACGTCCAGACATCGGTATGACGAGGTAGTATAAACGCACCAACCCGCCATGACACACGCTTGTGACAGTAAAAATTTCGATCTATATTCATGAATGACCGGAAAGCAAACATTCGCCACCATCGCCACCATCAACAACACAATGGCAACAACCAAAAAAAAAAGAAGGCTATATTAATAAATCAAGAACTCCAAAAACTCAACAACACGCAAACGACTCATGTCAGACATGGAGCATTATGGGTAGGGTCAGTTCCGCCGGTTCGTCCATTCGTCTACCACCTGTTCACCGTGAAATCCCGACCATCCCTCGGGTGCGAGACTCGGGCATTACTATTGAGCCTCATCAACCTCCGGGAGTCCTCGGAGTCTAGCGTGAGCATTGTTGTTTTGCTGGCGAAAGTAAATAATTCATACCTTCCCGGTCTCGTGCCGATGTTCCCAGCCCGGTATTGCCAAACTCCCAAATCACTTTTTCATCGACCGACTGTGATCACTCGACAAAAACCCCGTGAATGTTTCGTGAAGCTAGAAACGTAAGAGCCCGAAACGTCCTGCGGTGTACACAGCGTCAACGATGGAGAAGAAGGCGAGCAAAAGTTGGGCGAAAGAAATTATAATTTCATTCACCTGTTGACCCTCCGGGAGATGGCGAATCAGGTGAAATGTGTCGCACCGCACATAAAGCTCCACAAAAACTTAGCTCTCCCGCAACGAAATTGGACACACCAAAATTGGAGTTTCTTCGCTATCCTTTAAGCTTTAAGCGCGTGGTTTATGGTGGAGAGCGAAATCCGATTCTACCGGTGAAATGTCATCGAGAAGATGTGAAGAAAACAGGTCGTTTGATTTATTTCACGACCGTTTGCCTTTTGCTGGTGCCCCGAAACTGGGCGACGAGCATAATCATATTTGCCTGTTACTTGTTACAAAACAAACAGAACTCGTTAACGGAATGTCTGCGGAGAAATATTGAATTCATGCTCGCGCACCGTTAATGATTTATGCATAATGAATTGGATTGGTTTTGGGCACGGTGAACCTTTGATTTGAAATTGTTCATTTTCTTGGTACAAAAAAAACGTAATATGACAAAGTATCTACATTATAAAAGTGGCATCCCAAGCGACCATACCGCATTCCACGCGTACTGTGCAGATTAAAATACTTTTCTTAATGGTTTAATTTTCACAACCATTCCATTTATGCGAAACACGTAGCGAGAAAAAAAGCCGACGAAGCCTTCTCGGTTGCATTATTTTAACCATTATGATTATCTCACCGGCATAGGCTTGGGATGCAGGATGCAAATAAAAATGTGCTCGTGCCATTTCTCATTCTTACGGTTTGGTGTTTGTGTTTGTGTCTCTGTGTGTGTGTGTGTGTGTTATATTTATTTTAACTCTCTGCATATCTGCATCTTCAGCAAAGGGGATCCACTTTTTCCGTCCTACGACAAGAAGCTTTTCTATCTTGCTTTCTTTTTCCTGGGCACTACTACTTCTGCACTCACTGTTGCACCTAGAGCCGAGCAGAGGAATCTACAATTTATGATACTTGAACTTGCAATAACTGCGAGATTATGTGAAATTTATGGTGTGGAAGCTATTTAGAAGTAGTGCCACTGTTATGCAAACGGAGCAAAACTAGTCGGCCGCCCGCTTTTGGGAGGCTTTTGTTGGGATAGTTTTTTGTTTTGCCCGCTTCCGAAGGATTATGGCGTTCTTTTATGGAACTTTTGCAGCAAGCAAACAAAACTGCTGTCGAATCTCTCTTCGAAGTGATCTTTGGTGGACGTGGAAAACTGGTCAAGCGAGGTCTAAAGGGGAGAAACTTAATCCCGGCTCAATAAACGTTCTTGAGTATCGAGGGAATATGGACTCCGAGGACCGTCGATAAATAGCCATTTTCTATTTATTTTCAATAAACTAGCAAACGAAGAAAAAATAGTACACTGTATCTCGTTTCTATAGAGCCACTCGAGTAGTTAAGTGATGAAATAAAAAGCTGTAAAAACTGTGTTTAATAGTTTAAATAAAGTTTTGCAACATATAATATAAGTAAGCTTAACAAGCGATACCTGCATCAATAATTTTTCCCATCGCTACTCCATATCTGGCTGAAGATACGCTCAAGAAACAGAATACTGGACTTCCAATTTGACCAGGTTCTAGGGTCATTTTCCCGGAACCCTGTAAATATTTATCATTCAACGTGTTTAAGGATCCACGAGCTTAGCTGGGAAACAAAAGCTGAAGCTTATGCTTTGAGGTGCCTTAGTAACTTGAAAATCGCGATTATATTAGCCCATACATCAGTTCTAGTACGAATTAGTATGACTTTTTGCCACTACTACTTCTTCCTTGCTTAACGATCTGCTAGATAATGCAGAGTTTGAAACAGCTTAATAGCCTTACTGGCGTGCCTGAAATCTTGAAAAAAACTGAGATCCTTAGACGTAGGGATTCTTAACAAAAATTTCAGCTCGCGCCGCCCTGTACGTCAGGGTAAAAGAACCCTGTTCTAGGAGATTACTTGACATAGAGTAACACTTGAATAACATCCGTTCCGTGAGTCCTTGTACTCGTTTACGTCCCAATCTTGATGAGTTCTCTGTATATTAGCTTTTAAATAGCTTGAAATTGCTTCACAAGATCCTTAACTTTCACTAAAATTGACAACATTTACCTTACTGGTTGCACTGGTCTATGAAATATTTAAAAATAAATGAGTAAACTCTCTCAAGAGAACACCTAAACAACTGTTAGCATCTATAAAATCTATACAACAAAATCAAATAAATATTTATCAAATGAACCGTATGTAACAGATACAGTTTATTAAAACACAGCTGCGAATTTATACAATAAGGGTGACTCTATAGAAACTGATTGCAGTGTAGTACTCCCTGAAGCAACAAAACAAGAGGATAATAAACCATTACCATGGATAACAACATATGATGCAGCTCGCTCATGGCGCCTCAACAGTGATATTGGTCAGGGACTTAGAAAAGAGGGCTTTTTTGTGTGTTACCAACAAGGAAAACCGTCACATGCGGCACAATCAGCTGTAACGAATTGTCGCTACCAAAATATTGATGCCCTAAAACAGGACAGGACACATACACCGTATCGAAAGCGTTCCCTGCTTCATGACCGTGATTTGCCACTATTCTTACCTACCATAACGCTTCGGAATTAGTCACACTCGTACGCTAC
Source organism: Anopheles maculatus (assembly GCA_002091835.1). NCBI lineage: Eukaryota > Metazoa > Arthropoda > Insecta > Diptera > Culicidae > Anopheles > Anopheles maculatus. Next base: position 668,985 of record KZ061549.1, read on the forward strand.
AATGTTTATTATGGGCATTGATTTTTTTGTTTAAATGCCATATTGGACACACACATGAACCTGGTGTGTGTCTCTTTTTTTTATTAATTTAGTTTGAAAAATAACCTTTCTCCCTTTTTTATGGTTATAAAAATGTTTGCTGATTCGACAGAATATTTCCAGGTTTTACGGGTCAGCCGTGGTGCAGTTGTCCACCCCGCAGGAGTGCAACAGTGAGCGACAGCCAGTCAGGTACGTACGGTGATAAATGATTTTTCCTTCTCGCACACTGCATCCATATGTTTATATCATTCCGAACACGTCCCCAAGTCAGGCAGTAGTGGCAGCTGTTACACGCCCGGACGGAGTTGCACGGAGCCGAATGGACGAGATTTCCACCGTTCGGCTGGAATTAATCAAAATTGATGTTCAATATTTTCCATGTAAATATTGTGCGCATTTTTCTAGATTTATTTTTTGCTATCTGTTTACTGTTTTGCCATGTTTTTGGTCGAAGCTTTATACGTTACGGATTATGGAACCATTCTGTGTAGCTCGTGTAGTGCGTGATGGGCAGTTTTGCAGTTTTTTTTTGTTCTGTTAGTGTGGATTTATGTGGTTTGAATGATGATTTATCTGTGCAGGATCAGCTAAATTGAAACGAATCAACATTGCTTTTTTGCTGTTTGTGTGCACGAGCTACAGCGTTGCTAATTGCGTCTAAATATGAAAACATGTGATTATCGAACGCAACCTTAATTAACTTATGATGTACGCTTTGCTGGACTACATTGTAGCCTAATGTCAACAGATATTTGCACTCAGCGCATTTAAACAGAACCGGGGCCAGGATAGCAATCATAATAAAATTATGATGGTTGGATCATTTTCAATCTTCCCCCTGTTTTTAAGTCGTGCTTTTTCCTAGCTTTGGCATCAAATTATACGTCTAACTTTCACACTATCCGATAGAAATACACACCACGCAGGCGCAAACGTGTTTGGCGATATTTAATTACAAATTTATTTTAATTAATTCCCTTACACCGTTCGGAGCGCTCCACCAGCTCGGGAAATGGATTTCGATTAAAAAATTCTTTCTTCGCTGGCCCGCTAACACTAGATACCAGATCAGCCTTTGTTGAAGTGTCATCCTGTCATTCCACGGTTTCAACTAGCGACGCTAATTTTCTGGATGCCACCAGTGGGGTTTAATTGAATCGAAACGCACTCCGAAAGGGCCGAAAGGCTGAAGCTTCACCTGTCGTGGAAGCAACACTAGCACCGAAAAAAAAGAGCTCACTTGGCTCGACAACTCAGTCGTTCGCGCCCGCGTGTGGACAAGGCTGACGTGAAATGACATAATCTAAGATTCCCGATACGTTTTGTGTGGCGCTCGAAATCGAAACCCCCGGACTCATTTCTGTTCGTGTCCCCCATGCTGTTGAACTTTCGGGGGAGATCTCGGGGAGATCTGGAGCGTCTTTTTTTTGTTGTTGGAGGGGACCGCTAAACCCGACTGTTTTATTGTTATTATGTCTCGTCCAGCTGAAGTTTCACACATCACGCGTAAATCGTCGCCACCACGCCACGGGGTTGGAAACCGTTCGGGACGGTTGAAAAATTAATTAGATGATAAAGTATCTGATTACCACCGCGTTTGGTTGGTTGAAATATTTATGCTGTATCAAATTTTATCATCATCCGCAAAACTTCGGCTCTCTTAGACCTACCGGGGTCCCTTATTCCGGTGCATCTACCAGTTGGAGGCCGTTTTTTTGTGGTGTGTTTGGTCAGAGTTTTTGGCTCGCACGAACGTGTTGGCGGAAAAAGAATGATGATGTTAATTTTCCCGAGCAGCGGTGCTCTTAACCGGGAGCAGCACCGTGCTGATGGTGCGCGATAAACGTGAGTGCCCATCATGCACACCTGGTTGTTGGTAGGCACTGTGTGAAGGAGATGAGTTAATTTGTTTTGATTTTTTTTTTGGGTGATCAAAAGTGTAATATTTTGGTAACATTAGTGCTATGGTAGGACTTGATCGTACAGAATTCTTAGAGCCTAAACAGACTTTCTTGCTATTAATAAGGCATGTGATGAGTGCAACTTGGGCTCGAACGAATTCTTCGAGAAAAGTAAGACAAAAAGGGATTTTGACAGCTCCAATATAAAATTTATCAAAACCCCTAATTTGTGCAGTAGTTTTGTTGTACAAAAAAGTTCAATTTTTATTCACTGCAATTTTTCACACTAATCCCGGTCGTCATGCGCGTTCCTTCTCTAAACATGCTCTGAACTCGACCAACAAAACATGTGCTTTTGCTAGCCACTGAACGAGGATCTAGCTGCGTTTACACCTCATGGTAGAATTCTCATTGTTTATATCTAACATACTCCCCGCCTTGAAATAGTTATTTCAATCATTAATTGGAAGCACGCATATTTCCGAAACTGCGCGCCTAAATTCTCCCTTTGCCGTTTTAACTGTAACTACCCTAGTAATTCCATCTGCACCTGTATGTAACTGTGTAATTCTACCAAGTGGCCACTGAAGAGTAGGACAATTTTGTTCCTTAAACAATACTAGCGATCCTTCAGACACGACTAACTCATTTTTCCATTTCGATCTATTTTGAAGCTCTGGCAAGTATTCGATTGTCCATCTCTTCCAAAATTGTTGAACCATTGTTTGTACTAACTGCCATCTAGACAATCTGGATAGTTTCAAATCTAAATATGATGGTTCTGCTATAGTTTGCATCTCTCGGCCGATTAAAAAATGTGCTGGTGTTAGTACTGATAAATCGCAGGGATCGTTAGAACACGGCACTAAGGGTCTTGAATTTAACACTGCTTCTATCTGTGTAAGAGTCGTATTCAGTTCCTCGTAAGACAATCGATGGCCGCCTACAACACGCGTAAGATGATGTTTCACTTGTTTAACTCCAGCCTCCCAAATCCCGCCGAAATGAGGGCTCCTTGGCGGTATAAACGACCATTCAATTCCCTGGCTGGTACACTCGTACACGATCCTTTTAGCGTTTTCTTCATCGGCAAACATTCGGGCTAGTTCCTCCAATTCGTTGCGCGCTCCAACGAAGTTTGTAGCGTTATCTGAAAAGATTCTAAGAGGAAGGCCTCTACGGCTGATAAAACGGCGAAAGCTGCCAGAAAGGCATCGGTCGATAGGTCTGACACTAGTTCAATGTGTATTGCACGAGTACTCATACACACAAACAAACACACATACGCCTTCACGATTAACGGTCTTCTTCCGATAGAACAGGATTTGATTGAAAAAGGTCCAGCAAAATCTACACCGGTTTGATGAAATGCTGGGGCTGGCTGCACTCGATATGACGGTAAATCGCCCATCAATTGTTCAACACTAATCGGGTTTGCTCGAAAACACGTCACACACTTCGCGATCACTTTCCTGATAGTCGATTTTACTCGTAATGGCCAAAAACGTTGACGCACCACAGCCAATAGTCCCCTTTGTCCAAGATGCAGGTTCGTTTTATGTAAATGTGTCACTAAAATCTCTACGAACTTATGATTTGCTGGTAACAACATCTGGTGCCGACTATCGTAAGGGATATGTGCGCGTTTCAACCTACCTCCTACTCTCAAAAGTCTATCGATAGGATCGATAAAAGGTCGCAGGCTCGCCAAATCATGTTTCGTGGTGCCATTTTCTAACGCTCGAAAAACACTCGCGAATGATTCACGTTGAACACACCGAACTATCGTCTTCAAACTATCTTCTAACTCAGCGCTTGACGGGAGCTCCTTTACTATATCTTCTTTTCTTGACGCGATGTATTTCGAAAAACGCACTAAGTACACCATCATTCTTTGAAGTTTTTTATAATCACTGGTGAACTCAAAATTCAGTTTCACGTCCTTTACCATAGCTGCAATCAGGGTCACTTTGGGTTTTAGTTCTGGAACCTCGATATCACATTCTGGCATCACACGTATTTCTTGTTCACTGATTGTTTGTAAGTAGCTAGGGCCATTCCACCACATTTCATTTTGCAATAGACGTTTCGGGGTTTCCCCACGCGATATGATATCTGCTGGATTGGTTTTCGATGCTACATATCGCCATATACAGTTCTTTGTGCTGTTTTGAATGTCTCTAACACGATTTGCAACGTACGTTTGTAACTGTTCCGGTGGTCGTCGTAACCATGCTTCTACAATTTGCGAATCTGTCCACAAACACACCACATTAAGCGACACATCAATTGCGTTTAGCACCTTTTCAACTAATCTAGCTAATAAATGAGCGGCAAGTAATTCCGCACGTGGTGTTGTGATGGCCTTTCGTTTTTCTATTTTAATTGGAAGTAGACGTGATTTGCTGCATATGAGGTTCACCTTAACGTTTTTTACTTCATCTATACACCGACTGTAAACACACGCTCCGTATGCATTGTCAGATGCATCTGCAAATCCATGGAATTCTATCACTTTCGCATTAATCGCAAAAATCCAACGTGGCACCTTTAAATAGTTCAAACTAACCAATTCGTTACGAAGATCAATCCACTTATCTATAATTGATTGAGGCACTTTCACATCCTATCCGACTTTCATCTCGCTTTCTTCTCGAAGTATCAATTTTGCTAACGTTATCACCGGGCCTACCAGTCCTAGTACATCGTAGATTTTTGCCACTTCACTTAGAATTTTGCGTCTCGTATTCGCTTCATGTTGGCTACATGTAACGTCAAATGAATACCAGTCTTCCTCAGGATTCCAAACTACACCAAGCGTTTTTACTGGTATCGATAAGGTTTTGTCGATCACGTCTAACTTGTAACCTCGATCCCCTTCTGCAACGTTTTGTAATACTTCTCTACTATTTGAACACCACTTATGAGCACCAAAGCAAGCCTTTGCCAAAATCTTCTCTAGATCATTCTGCAGTTTGCATGCTCGCCGTAGGTCATTTTCACCAGCAATAATATCATCAACGTACGTGTTTTGTTCAAGCACTCTAGCCGCTTCTGGAAATTCATCTTTATGATCTATTGCTGTCTGTAACAATGACATTGTCGCTTGAAAGGGAGATGGTGTTAATCCGTAGGTCACTGTTTCTAATTCGTACACCTCAATTGGATCTTCAACATTATACCGCCAAAGTATTCTCTGGAAGCGAGTGTCTGGTGAAATCACCCGTATTTGTCGATACATTTTTGGTATATCAGCAGTTATGACATAGCGAAAGCTTCTCGAACTCAATAGTATGGAAAACAGCTCTCTTTGCACTGTCGGTCCCTTCTGCAAGATATGATTCAGGGCGACTCCATTCGATGTAATCGCTGATCCATCAAAAACTACTCTCAGTTTCGTGGTTGTGCTAGATGGCTTCAACACATAATGGTGTGGTATGTAGTAAGCATCGTTCTCGCAACCTTCTTCGGCCTTTGAAATTTTTCTCATATGACCCAATTCTGTATATTCACGCATGAATGTTGAATACTGCTTCCGCAGTTCTGGCTGTTTAGCTAGGCGTCTTTCTATCGTATTAAGCCTCTTCATCGACATTTCCTTTGAATCACCTAACTTCTTGCAATTGGGTTTGAATGGAAGACGAACCCAAAATCGTCCATCATTGCCTCGACGATGTGTATCTCGAAAATGTTTCACCGTTTCTTCGTCGTCTCGTGTTTGAACATGTTCATCGCATGTCTCGATCTTGTAGAATTTGCTAAGTATATCAGCTAGCGTATCAGTATTCGTAATGCAGAATGTCTGTGCTACAACTTGGATATCGGTATTAATGACGCCTCCTACTGTCCATCCAAGAGCTGTTTTGGTTAGTATTGGCAGATTCTCTCCCATCTTCAACTGATTAGGTTTAATCAGTTCCCAAAACCATTCTGATCCGATCAGTAAATCTATCCTTCCTCTTGCATTGAATGTTGGATCTGCTAGCTTGACATCAGTAGGAATATTCCAGTTTGCAATATCGAAGGATTGTTCAGGCATTTCATTCGTAATCTTGGGTGTTATCAGCACATCAATATTTCTCATAAACTTCTCGACACGTGATGCAAATTTGATGTTAAATTTTTGTCGAACGCGCACCTCTGCTCCATTGAATCCACTTATTACACAGTCAATTTGTTTCCTTTTTTTTATCATAACATTTGCCATTCGTGTTGTGACAAAGTTAAGTTGTGAACCGGAGTCCAAAAGGGCTCGGCATGTGAAACGATTACCCACATCATCGTAAATATCCACTATTGCAGTGGCTAACAATATTTGCCCTTTGGATTGGCTCAGGAGGGTTTGCGTACTCGATTCATCTCTGCTGACAACACCTTCTTCTGTTCCTTGACACATAGCTAGTCACTTTTGTTGTTCGTACGGTCTGTCGGGATGTGCTGGTTTGTGCAAAAGTGTATGATGACGTTTGTGACATACGTAGCAGTTTTGCGGTGCCTTGCATTGTGCTATTCTGTGACCTTTGTATAAACAGTTGAAACAAAGTCCCATCGATTTAACTACGCTTACTCGTTCATCCATAGTCATATTTTGAAACTTGGGGCAATTTGAAGCAGTATGTGCGTCTTGACAAATGCCACAAACCTTAACGGAATTCTCAGATCTGTCTATAGTTAATACTCTCGGTCGATCAGATCTTACACTTGTTGCTGATGGTCTTTCTGGAAGTGGTTTTGCCATAAATAACGCAGAGCTTTGATCATCAATGAATTTCAAAAATATTTCCAACTTCATTACACTATCACCTTCTGCCGCTTGCTTGAGGCACCACAGCTGCTTTGTATCGAGATCTAGCTTCTCTATGAGGATATGTATTAGCCATATATCTCGTCCTTCCTGTTTCATAGCTGCCAATGCTCGAATCACTTCGTCGGAGATATCATGCAATGATCGTAAGTTGCTTGCCGATGGCTTAGTGATGACGGGTTGCTTCATGAATCGTTCAATATGTTTCACAGCTGCTTCTAAAGGTTTGTCATACCGTTGCTTCAGCTTGTCCAGTGCAGGCTCATAATTTCCATCCTCGATCTTCAAGTGCGATATTAATGCAGCAGCTTCACCGCTAAGATTGGTCTTTAGGAAGTACAGCCGTTGTGCATTGTGTAGCGAAGCGTTTTGATGAATAGAAGTTTCAAACAAATCATAAAACGATGTCCACTTAAGAATATCACCATCAAAAGTGGGTAAATTCATTCGTGGAAGCTTCACATCAATTCGCGGGGTTGTATCTGCTACGGATGTCGACTCGGCGTGGGGATTAAAGGAACAGGATAGCAATTTCAATAATTCGGTTTGCTGCTCTGCTAAAAGTTGGATGGCATCTGCTCCATTTTGTTCGCTACACCCATTTTGTTTCGTAGCGTGGTCTTCGGTCATTCCCCTAAAACGATTATCAATTCTTAGTAAAGCAGTTCTCAAATTTGATGTAAGTTTGTCAAATGCAATTTGATGATTCACGATGTCGTTTCGATGCTCTTCGGTTTCGCACGCTTCCACAATAGTTTCTTGCAATTCCACATACTGCGAGGTCAGGTCGTTCACTCTATTCAGGCACACCGCTACGGTCACACCGTCGTAATCATTCGCCACCACTTCTTCTACCGTTGTTTTCAGCAGCTGTACACGCGCGTCTAGTATTGAACGCTTAATCAGTAATCGCTCCATATTATCAGTGGATTTGTATTGTTCTCTGTAGTTCTGCACTTAAATTCACTTATCCGGTTCGAAGGACCAAAAAATGTTGTACAAAAAAGTTCAATTTTTATTCACTGCAATTTTTCACACTAATCCCGGTCGTCATGCGCGTTCCTTCTCTAAACATGCTCTGAACTCGACCAACAAAACATGTGCTTTTGCTAGCCACTGAACGAGGATCTAGCTGCGTTTACACCTCATGGTAGAATTCTCATTGTTTATATCTAACAAGTTCCTTAAAGGAGTTTCGCTCGTTTGTTAGTCTATCCACGCCAAGGTTTTTGTGTATGGTTTAATGTTAAATAGTATGTCACATTGAGACAACTCTTTGAGATGCCTATTTTGGTATGACAGAAGTCAGATTAATATTTGCAGATTTTAAGATTGGAGTTCTCGTACCCACCAATGTTAGTAATGTGTTTAGCCTCATGACTTGTTCTAATTTCTGATGATGTCCCATGATGATGTGATCGTAAGCTTGTTTATTTTGTATTTTTAATAAATCTTTACACAGTTGATGCTGCTTTATTATATCAAATTAGCTATACTTCCTCGGCGTACCTATTATAAAATATCCTAAGACTCTAGAAAGATAACTTGGGACATCAAATAAAAATAATAGAGCCTTCAAAGAGAACTTCGGAATACTTTAGCTCTAGGTTGTCGGTTCTTTCGGTTCTAAGGAAACCCTAAGCTCTGTTCCGTTATTATTTGATGGAAGAGTAAACAGTAAATCGCTCTGGAAGGTGTCATGCAAAGCGCGGGCTTCAACATCCGAGGCACGATTTTCACCCGGTCTCTCCAATTCCTTGGCTTTGCGGATGACATCGACATCATCGGGCGAACATCTGCGGCGGTGTGCGAAGCGTACACCCGACTGAAACGCGAGGCCGATAGGATTGGATTGAGGATCAATGCGACGAAGACAAAGTACCTGCTTGCCGGAGGCTCTGACCGTGATAGAGCACGACTCGGAAGCAGAGTATTAGTTGACGGCGACGATCTCGAGGTAGTAGAGGAGTTCTGCTACCTTGGCACGATCGTAACTTCGGACAACAACGTAAGCAGTGAAATCCGAAGGCGCATTGTTCAGGGGAATCGTTCCTACTACGGACTCCACAAACTCCTGAGATCCAGAAGACTCCAACAACGCACGAAATGCGCCATATATCGTACGCTGATACGGCCGGTAGTCCTCTACGGGCACGAGTCCTGGACTATGCTGGCGGAGGACGCCAATGCACTCGCCATTTTCGAACGGCGGGGGCTACGGACTATCTTTGGACGATGTGTGCGAGCAGGGCGGGTGGAGAAGGAGAATGAACCACGAGCTAGCTGAGCTGTTTGACGATGCAGACATCCTGACGGTTGCCAAAGCCGGAAGGATACGCTGGTTGGGGCACGTGATGAGGATGCCGGACTCGTGCCCTGCCAGGAAGGTGCTCGTCAGCGACCCGTTCGGCACGATGCGCAGAGGAGCACTGCGAGCTCGCTGACTGGATCAAGTGGAGTCAGACCTGAGGGATATCGGATGCAGTCGGGGATGGAGGAGTGCAGCCATGGACCGAGTTTCCTGGAACCGAATTGGACGCCAGGCCCTGTCTACTAGACGTGCTCCGTAGGAGCAGGCCAGCAAAGAAGAAGAAGAAGTAAATAGTTTTACATAAAGATCAAAATATTAGTTTGAAAGACTGGACGTAAATAAAGTTGAGGACTTCGGTGCAACAATCAACAAAGAAACAGAAGAATTCGTGATGCATGTCTGTACATGTCAAACGTTTCGATGGTCTTCACTGTTTGTTGTTTATTCTCATCCATGGTATGGTAATATTTAGTTATACAGATTGTTTCAATGTTTTGCTGATATGTTCATATGATTGGTCTCATTTCATCTATAAATCTTATCTTTTCTGAATACAATTTTTCAAAACTCTGCTTTAAAAAGTTTAAAAAAACTCTGCCTCCGCTCTTGTAGCAAGTTTGATTTTTAAAAACAGAAACTAAGCATTCTGGGGAACACAATTTCTTAGTTAAAACTTTGCGAAAACTTAGCCAGTACAAAAAGGTTCTTAGAACAAACGCTCCAAGAACAATTGAAACTTATACCATAGCTCTAAATAGAATGACACATCTCGTCTATCTTCCTACAATTTCCTTTTCACGCCACTATTGAACAAACTGAAATAGAAAAAAGCGAATCCAATAATAAATATTTATTCCAAGTTCTATTCCTATCGCACCAAACGAACCATTTTATCTCCGCCGAAGTCGTTCGAAACTTTTGTCCACTGTTCAATCGCTCGACAAAATGTCGCACGATATGACATTTGACTTTTATCTCTCTCCGGCTCAGCAACGGACAGACCGCAACCAATAAGCCATGAAATTTCGACGTAATGCACGCAGGGACTGTTACCGGTAAGAATCGAAACGTTTGTCGGTCTGAAGCACCTAAAAATAGTTTCCGCAAACGACTCCCCAAAATGGGTTTAGTTTTTGCAGACCCCTAAATGTAGGCAGAGTTGTGCGATATGTTTTGATTTATCGTTGCGATAGATGCTTTGGGCGGGTAAAACTCTCGGTGAACAAAATCATGATTTACGCGTGCAACACAAACCGTGCTTAGAATAAAAGTTTTGCATTGATTAAACACGGCAAAGTGCTCCGGTTTGATAAGCGTGTTGCGTATTGCCCGAAATAAAGTTGTTTTATTTGTTGCACAACGACGGCGCACTAATGTAGCACGAGAAGGTCGTGATGAAACTGTGTTGAATCATAAATCAGACCATTACAGAGGTGCATTTGTTTTAGCATGCTTGGGTTTACATAGATAAAGCCACATTCAATGGAAAACACGGTAATTATATGCAAATGAATATAGAAAAACTAGAGGGTGTATAGCACATTTGCTACCGAAAGCTCATGCAACGCAAATTAGGTTAAGACATTTTTTTTCCCCAAAAATGCCTTACCAACAAAACAGTATTGTTGTATCTGATTGATGTATCATTGTGTTGCGTCTCCAATGTTGATTTTAATTTGCGTACCGTGTACATCTTGTGTACACGGTTGTATCACATTCTTTTTCCAATGCAACATGCTCATTGTGGGCAGATGATGGGATAAAAATGGTCATAAAATTATGCTAATTGATAAGTTCTTTTGAAAGATGATTGAAGGTTGTTTAAAAATCAGGTGAGACATATTGTTGAAAAAGAAAAAAAATTAATATAAAATATGTGCGAGAATTATAAAATTTATAATTAAAAACTCGAAGAATATGTCATTTATGTAATATACAAAATAAAAGAACGAGAATGAAATGAAGATAATATAGAAATATTTTTAGAATTACCAGAATCGAGGAGAATGTGAAAATATGTTTCTAAAACGTTTCAAAAACTCAATCAAACCTTTAATTTAAAAATAACTCCTCTTATCTGCAACACGTTTCGCCACTTTTGGGCCTCATCTCACCAAACTTCCCAGTGTGCTCATGTTGTAATTTGGATGTGCAAGTTGTCATTTGCTGTATCTTTGTCTCAGTCTCAACAACCATTAGGAGCATCAAGAGCATGAGATACTCTTTGAAGTCATTTGTCATTCAAACGATCACGATACGGATCACCTCGCTCAAGCTTTCAAGCTCACAAGTTATAATCTTGACCTTTTTTTCATTTGCTTGTAACGAATCAGGCTCAACTTGAGGCCCGGCTACCGGTAACCACTGTTGTTGTACACACAATAACACCAAAGTCATGTCATTTTTCGCCTTCAGCTTAAACATCGCTCACACGCACTCTCGCTTCTAATATGCGCCTCAGCGTCGAAAGATCTTTTAAAGTTTGGTTTTGAAGCGCGAGAAGGCGTCCTCGAGCGAAGAAACAAAACTAAAATCCCCCACCGAACTCCGTCTTATCCGATCGTATGTTAAACAGTGTCAAAAACAAAACATTTCCCGAAAACTAGCTGCAACCATCAACGGTTTATACGCTCGACACGATAGGCATGGATTCCCGGCATTTCGTTGGCAGGCAGCGTCGCCGTCTACGCACTAATGACGCGCAGCCAGCAGACACCTTCCGCCGATCAAGATCAATTTTGATTAATACTCCGAATGCCACGACCGCGAACGCAACCGGGAGCGTGTAGGTTTTCGGCCACCAACTACAAGCAATAAATTCACGCCATCGCCATCAAGCTGCACAGGGGTTTGGGTGAGTTCCTGCCAGGCGCTCAACTCTCCCGGCTCCAATTACTCGACGGTTCCCGACGGCACTGCACCAAAAGCGGTGGCGACCATCTTCACCACAACCGAACGCGATTTAATGGGCGGCCAGCAGCAGCAGCGCAAGAAACAGTCGCCGAGATGGAAGAAACTCGATCAGCCCTCCGAAGGATCTGATAGTGTTGCAGTGCGGAAGGTGGCCACAACTCCACACCACAACAACAAAAAGACGAAAATAAAACAAACAATAATTTTTGATTGAAATCTCCTCGCAGTCCAGTCCAGCCTTCCTCTCCTACCGCACAAACGTCCACGGAAGCTGTGTTGACGGATTGTTGTTTGCCGTTGTTTTATTTGTTTGATTCGTAGGAAAAATAAATATTAATGTCCATTTGGCACTCCTCCCCGGGTGTGTACGGCCTGGCGTCAGACTCCACCGACACCTCACAGCGATTAACAAGGCCGACAACGCGCCACACATTCCGAACTTACTCGCGAGAGAAAAAAACACACGCGCAGACGAACGATCTGACAAGATCATCAATCTGCCAAAAGCGCTCCGAGATGTTGAGCTGTCGATGATGAGCTGTCGAATTTGATGGTTCAGTCTCCTGGTAGGCCTGTGCGAACGAGCCTACCGTTTCCAATTTTCAGCCTCACCATAAATGTCTCAGCCTTCGGACGAGTCAGGGAACGCGTGTAACGCGGTAAGCATGCCGGGTGTCACTGGTTGAGCACAAGTAATGTGAAACACACACACGCACACACATTCGCCTATACTCGTATTAAGATGTTACCCAGGGCCAGGGCCGAAAAAAGCAAAAACCGGACCAGCTACCGGCCATATTTGTACAGATGATTTGCATACATTGTTACAACTCATCGCAATCGGAATCTGGGGCGCACGCAAGTCAAATATTTGATGCGGTGACGCGTGAAACGAGATGACACGGTGATTATCACTACAGATGATAGATCGTGATGGGAGATTTTCTAAGCGGTTTTACAATTTTCTAGCTATTCTTTGACTAGTGGACCTAAATTTTGTTGGGAATTTGCCAGAAGTGTTGAATTTTAACGTCGTGTAAACATTATACCTAGATGATGCTACAATCTAGTTACAGAAAAGTAGATAATAATTCATAAGCACGCAATTAATCCGCTAAGCATCTGCCAATTCTGTCAATCTCTTTAGGACGAATAAGTAAAGAAATAAAAAGTCATGTAAACTAGTCAAAAAAGCATTACTTAGTTACTTATCAGGCGCTACAACCGATTCGCGCTGTCGACCTGCTGCTACAATCCTGGATACTGCTTACGGTCTAGCGCCGTCATCTGCCAATCCTATATCCCGACCGTTCTGGCAGACGCATCAACGCCTACCACGGCTCCTCTGTCCATGTGGACGGCCTAAAAGGACTTTCTGGCCATTCTCATGACATGACCAGCCCACCGGAGCCTGGCGAGCCTAATTCGCTGCCCGGTGGTGAGATCACCGAACAGCTCATAGAGCTCTTCATTGTAGCGACTCCTCTATTGCAGATACGTGACCAAAACTCCTTCTGAGCATCTTCCTCTCGAACGCGGTTAAGTAGGTTTCATCAGTTTGGACATAGTCCATGTCTCAGATGCGTATGTGAGTACTGGGACTGTAAAGGTTCTATACAGTCCCAGCTTCGTCCGTCGTGATAAGTATTTTAAGTGGAGAAGCCAGTCAGCACCCTTGCGTACATCTCAAGATCTGTGTATGTTGTAATCGGTGCTGACTTTTGACCCCAAATAGGACGACTTCTATCTGCACATCACCACAGCATAAATCGGTGTTTGTTAAGGTTTAAAGCTAAAAGGCTACGTTGTTGTCAAGGCAAGCCTGTCTTCCAGGCACAGGCCCTTGGTGGCATCAAAACCTGGTAAGCTTGACCGGGATTCCAAATGAACCCATTGCGTCGTATAGTTTTACCCTGGCTATGTACGATAGCATAGCGGCTTTAAAGTCAATGAAGAGATGATAGAACTGTAGCTACTGCTCCGCCAACTTCGCATGGTTAATATCCGGTCAGTGGTTGATTTTCCGTCTCGGAACCCTCTCTGATAGTTTTCAACTATCTCTTCAACGAATGGGACAAGTCTTTCTTGTATTACTAGGGAGAGAATCTTGTAGGCGGTATTCAACACCGTAATACCCCTGTAGTTGCTGCACTCTAGCCAATCTCCCTTCTTCTATATGGGGTAGATGATGCCGAGATTCCAATAACAAGGCATCGATTCGCTTTCCCATACAAAGCATTATTAATCGCAAAGAATAACCCAATACAGTAGAACCCGCACAGGATAATGAAACGTACACTTATAATAAAATGTCAATATTATAATAATAACATTTTTTCGAAAATAACATTAAAAAATCTTCAAGTAACTTTTCATTTTTAAAAAGCAAACCTTAATACTTCTTGAGCTTACCTCATACAACACTGTTTCAGATTATCAATTATGCATCCTTACCTTAATGCACCCATCCATTCATCCTTTGATGTACCTCTGGGAGTGAACCGAAGAACCAAAAAAAAGGCACACGGCATCTTCTAGCCGGCCCGAGTAAGGCAAAAAAAAAGAACCTGAACAGAAATCAGCCATAATAATATTTGCCCAACATTAAACGATTGTGCTCGGAATCGTTTCGCCCTTAAGTGCCTGTCGCTCGTAATGGCTAATAGAGGAACCCATTAAATCGTTGCTCTTAGGCACTGTTCTTCACTTTTCATTTCTTACCCAAAGCGCACGCTACAGATTTTTTTTTTTAAATATATTCATTAAGTACCCACCCCGTGAGGCAAATAAGGTTCACAAACACACATACACACTCTACCACTGCGGGTTGGGAAACGCTTCATAAGCCAGGGCAGCGTCAATATAAACGAGCGCGAGGCCCGAGATTCTAACTCCCCGAACGGTAATATTTCATGCCGCTTTTAGAAGCATGGCAAGATCGACCGACCAAACAGTCACCTCGGCTACCGACTCCCAAGCAAACGCTGTGTGTGCCTGTGTTCTAATTCTAGATTTAGCGTATCGATTGGCCAACACCTCCGCGATCAGAGTCCGGGTCCGGGCTTTATTATCCTCCTGGCGACAATCAGCACGCCTTGTGTCGTGGTAGTTTCGTGTTTCAACCGACCGGTCACAGCAAACAACAGACTTTTAACAAAAAAAAAACACGCATAAAAGACAACCACGGCACGGCCAGATAAATTACTCCGGATTCACGGGCCGCAACACTTCCTCTTCCACGGCAACCACAACCGGGGACGAGAATGGGGCAAATCTTCAAGATAAATCAAAGCCTTCGGACCGATTCATCATCGGGACAAACGATAGGTTTTGTCCGTGCTCGATCTGTCCGTCCGTGCCCAACGTCTTCAGCATTGCTGCTTTATTCTCTATTTCTCTCTCCCGTCCGTAGTACGCGGCTTTACTTCCGTCGTGCAGAAGAATTTCGAAACCCACCGGAAT
This sequence comes from Anopheles maculatus, assembly GCA_002091835.1. Classification (NCBI taxonomy): domain Eukaryota; kingdom Metazoa; phylum Arthropoda; class Insecta; order Diptera; family Culicidae; genus Anopheles; species Anopheles maculatus. Next base: position 684,418 of record KZ061549.1, read on the forward strand.
ACGCAACCAGCACGCGTAGGATACCACCTTCCCGACGCGTCACAAACTCGGCACACCGGTCCACCGATGCCCAACCAAAAAACCCGCGTGGGGGATCATTAATTTATTGTCTTATTATCTGACGAAAGGAGGAAACGAGGAAACCCCGGGTTTTACAAGTGTTTTACTGATGTTTTGATTTCGTGGAAGCATCGAACCGATTGGATCAGCACAGGAAAAGACTCGGACTTGGGTAGGGTAGGTGGGGCCACAGTACAGTACAGTGCACACACCCGGGGCACGCATACCCGTATCGGCTGCACGTCGAAACGGATCTGTCTGGATGAAAAATCGTTTCTTCCCGTTTTGCTAAACGATCGCCAACGTCGCGGGGTTTGAGAAAAATGCAAATTTCACCCAAATACCAGACTCTAATTGAAATCTAGTTCGGGCAGGGTTTTGTTTGTTTGCCGAGTGATTGAAAATTTATTGAGACACGCGACGTGAGATAAAATACCCACACCGGCGACTAATTTTTCAGCAAACACTTGGTCGCTAGGTTCGCCTAGAGTTGTTTCTGGTGTAGCGGACTTGCTGTGATTCATTGCCGGCTCATCAGCGAGTCAGTTTCGATAAGATCTTATTTGTTTCGCACTCGTCACATTCTAGCGTCAGTATCGGTTGATTAATGTCCGGTGCTGATGATTTGCGGCCATTTTCATTGCAGATTCTGATGTCTTGTCTATTTGGGTTTTTAGCTAGACAATCGATGATGTTGCTGTCACAATGTACACCGTTAAATTGTTTTTATTTAGTAGGTGTAGGGCTTTTAAGCAATGCAAATGTCGGTATTTGGAGATTCAAATCCCCTTTCAGTCGCATAAGACGAGCATTTATTCACACACTGTAATCCCTAGTATAAGTAATAAATTCTATACGCACCGAAGCTCTTGATCAAAATAAGTAATAGTTTAAAGAAATAGCCTGCTTTGAATTTCACAAAATCCTTTTGCGATCAAGCGATCCTTTTGAAGTCATTATATAGTCCTGTTGAAGAGACTAACAAGTTACCGACTGCTCCCAAGATATTATAGCACAGTCAGATCCCTGAAAGCTGTGTGTTTTGTATGGACATATGTCAAAAACTGACAGCATTTTTTCTTGTTAAATTTAAATGAAGCTGGAAGTTGCCAGCAATTAGACATTGAAATAGATTACTTATTCCATCAAACCTTCAACGTTCTATACAAGTATCTGCTTGAATTTGTTATGCTGTCAGTGATGTTTTGTAAGCACTCATTTGAAGCTCGAATATATATCTAGCTCTTCCTCTGTTATGCTCTGTTAATGGGGTAGGAAGATGTAGGGTCTCGAGACCCTGTAAAGGGTTATATAGGCTCTCCTTCTCTACTCCTATTCCCCCGTCGTTGTGACCACCACGAGGCCCTCCAGAGGTACTGGATGCTCGAGCGCAGGGCCAGTCACCCTGCCTCAAGTACCTAAACGACTACGGAAAGCAACATCAATTCTTCGAGACCCGGATAAGGCTTCCTCTGTTTGCATGTATGCTGTTAGTGCTGTTTGTGGTCCTGTCACGCCATACCATTGATCGAAGATCCTTCTACAAATCTACAAGAACACAATTCTGTGTTGTAAAGGCGATTCTAGTTATTTTCGTTTATTAGTAGCATGCTGTCAGTACGTCTGAAGTGTTTTTCGTGTATCAAATTATGCATGAAATTATTGCAAAATGTAACAGACTCATCTTTCTTCGAAAAACCTTCAAATCCCACCATAATACCCCATACTATAACCTCATTTTAACCACATTTACACCATATGGCACTGTCCCTCCTTACCAATCCCATCCCATGACGCAGTCAAATCAATCAACTACACTCAAGCGCACAATGACATGTTTATGCATATTTGGAACATCATTCATCAATGCATCAATGAAGCGAATCTAAAGTGAGGAGAAGGCAACAAACAGACAACAACAAAAACCTCCCCGAAACACCAATTTCAATGCAACAATCGATTGCCGGGCTGGTCGGCCGGGGTCGACTGCATGATGCCCGGCGATGCTACTACCATAAATGCGCAACATAAAAGCCAACCGATGATTGCAATTGTGACGGCTTTCGGACTGTTTTCAAAACACGATCCTTCTGCTCCCCTCCCCGGGCTGCACCACGGGACTTCCCATCATCGCCCCGCAAAACACCTTGACATATTCAATCCTCAATTTTCGGGGATGAGTACCTTGAAATGCGCCCATCGTGTCGGTTAAAAATGTGGCTATACACAACCCCCGAAGACGGCTAGTCGAGTGTTACGCCGAAAGAGAAAAAAATCACTCTATATGACTTACCACTCATTTGTGCCTGCTGTGAAGCAAAACAAGAACCTTACAATTGCCCAGGGAACGAGACGGTTTTGGGAAAAAAGTTTAAGCGTAAAATTTATGCAAACGAGATGCGCGACGGAAAGGAACGAAACGAAGAACCGCGATTGCAACAAGTTCAGCATGGTAACGCATGGTGAAACGACGGGAACGCAACGTCACGTCGACCCCGATGGGAATGACAGTTGAAATTCAACACCTGTACAAACAGATGAAACATACCGAAAGGGCAATAGCGAGACTGGACCCGAGAAAGAAAAACTGAGATGACGCGCGAAGGGCAAAGGCCACCCCAAAACCGACGGTGCTTTATTATGCACGATCCTAACGCGCAAACCATTCGCGTTCATCTCACGCTATCTGCAGCTTGTATCACTCCGAACAACTTCCTATACCTTCCCAGCAGTAGCAGCCCATTATGAAATGGTCTGGGTGTCACCGTTGGAACAGAGCGTTTTTTAATAGACAGAAGAATAGACCCGGAATATTTTGCCTCATAACCGTACGCGCCCTGCTCTGGAATTTAGAGCAGACGGGGCAATAGGTGGATAGGGGACATCAAACAGCAGGAAAAAAAGGTCACCTCATGTACACAACAAAAAGTATGCTAATGGAACGTGATTAGACAATATCAACAAAGGATTAACATGCATTACGAGCAGCGGGCTGCACGACGATGCCGGCACTGCCGGTGAGCTGGGTTCGCCAGCGGGTTCCATTGTTGATCACTTCGGCCGCAGCCGACAAGGGTTAGGTTGGAACCGGGGCACAGGACAGGAGGATTAGGAACGGTGGACGTGACGGGAATGCGTTACACAATCGGTGTCGCGCTGAACACCGAAAATCAAATCCGCTTAATGGGTGACGCTTTTCACAGCCGTGGAAATCTAATCGCTTGTTGTGTTGGTACCGTCTGTCATGTTGATTTTCGCAGACTTCAACTACTTGTTGAAATGAGGTTGAACGATAAGGAAGTAGACAGCGATATTAGCATAAATCATATTTCATTAAGCTGTGTTTACCACGCATTAAGGCATATGTAATAACTCCGGTTTGACTATTGAATGATTGGACAAGGCACTTTGAAAGATTTTTGATCACAATACTCTGATGACATGAGATAAGTTGGAGGTCTATTTGAGAAGGGTATTTTAAGAAGCGTCTTCAACCATTCCCACCGAGATGTTGATACTTAGAAGGCTTCAGCTCAGGTTTAGATAGTGAGTTTTGTATAAAAATGTCCATCTTGTCTAGGATACTCTTCAGTGTTAATGCATATACGTCAGCTACTAGAATCTGAGTGCTATTGAGATCATGTCGTCATTATACGGCCCTCTATTTGCAACATCTTCGCATAAAGATAAAGCTAATTTTACTTACAAATCTTCATTTGGAGTTGTTGGAATGTTTTTGTCGATTAAACAGAGATGTTTGAAGTACAATTACACGTAAGTCTTTGTTGTATTGAAATCCACGAGAGTTCTGATGAGTAGCTAAAGGAATTGAAAGATTGGGCCTAACGAGAGCTTACAACGGGAGATTGAGTTCTGGTCGTCCCAAAAATGAGTTTTCTGATTCATCACTTACGATTCGGCACACACCCAAGTAAGCAACGCAAAACATTTCGTTCGCTTATGCAGACATTTGTGCACGGCATGGTAAAAGCCAAAATGGCATCCTGCTGACATCACCCTCAAATCTCTGTCTCCTATCAACATCGCACAAACAACCTACAACATCAAACCTCATCAAACATGAATGAAGTAACTGCTTACCGTACCAGCAATGCACTGCCACACTGGAATATTTATAAAACAAATGAACGACACATCTGCTAACTCCCTGATCGAAGTCGTATCATTACCTCCTTCCAGTAGGTGCAAGATGTACGACGAAGCTGATCAAATATTAATCGATAGTAGTACACCATCATAGAGGTAGAGGTGTCTCATTTCCGTTCGTGCAAAGATTCATATTCCCTGTCGGGAGATGATGCCAAAATCAACACTCAAAACTACCCATTTCTAACTACCCCCAACGAATCCGGACAGAGGCATACTACAGTCTGGTCGGTACGATAAACCACAAGATGACGAGATGCAAGGTGACGAACGAAGCGCATTTCTTGACGCAGCGAAGAAATTCCAATAAATTTTTCTACTTTCTCGCTTCCTAACAAAAATCAGTTTCGTCAGGCATTAGACATCACGGTTTGGGGGAGATTTTGATGCGCACCAGTGTCATACAACACCACGCACATTCGATGAAAGCAAGGGACCAGAGTTACAAGACGCGTATCTTCTTAAGATACCGACTCTCTCTCTCACTCCTGATATCTTCGGATGCCCTCTGAAGCCGAGTGTGTAAACATACGATGACACGTACGGTGTCTTGCGGCTCAATATCTTGCCTCGCGGGCTGATTTAGTGCCGGCCAGTACCGGGAGAGGCCAGGCTTTTCAGTAATTAATTACATAATTAATTGCCTGAAAACCGAATATAAGCAGTAATCTATGGAGCGCATAAAATATTTAATGTTTTCTTTATCATTCAGCCGAACCATTGGCCCATAGAATGGGCCAGTGGTCAAAGTATCGGCGAGACACCCTCGAGGAAAATTTATTGGCTGCGTTCATCCTCCTCCGTGTAGTTCCAGGAGAAGATTTTTTCTTCACGACCCTTTTTTCTGTCTTTCTTTCTGCCTAATGATTGTGTGTGTGTGTGTGTTTGTTGGGGGACCTCGACCTCTGGGAGCTGCATCGGGGCTGGTAACTTCCCACTGGAGCACCGTTTCCGGATGATCCGTGTGATCTTTGTCTGTTTCAACCTTCTCTCCTTCACCAGGAACCGATGTGTGACATTCATCCGTTCTCTACCGTTTATCTATCACCTATCCACCCGGCTGGTTTTGTGCCCTGATGGTGTTAGTGGTGGTGGTGGCCATTTGTATGCCATCCCTTGCAGACGTGAAAGAAAAGCAACCGGCTGAAATCTAAGAACCAGACAACCATCGCCAGTTCCATGGCATTATAAATAGTGCGGTGACCGGCTCACAAATCAAGTCCCGGACCAGCATCAGCCGCTCGGATGACGCTGGGAGTTGAAATCTATCATTTAGGGCCAGCCGTACGTACGTGTGGTCAGTGTGTGCGGTTTTCGGTTTGGAAGTTTGCCCGTCCGAGCAGCCGGCAGGAAACGATATCGATAACTATCGGGATCCAGTGCGTTTCCTGGGGTGGCCTTATTTATCAAATCTTGAGCGACCGAGCGCACGAATTCCTTGCGAAATAAAAACCGGGCGAGCGAGCAAAAAAAACATTATTAGAGCGAGACGTGTAGGGCTTTGTGCGAGCGAAAGATACAATCTAGTGTGTGTGTGTGTGTGAGAGCACTTGGAACGGAGGCCTTGGAACTTCAAGATGGTACATTCTCGATTTCAATTATGCGCCCTGCCGCATTAAAAGTGGACCACAAAATGTGCAACTGCAAGGCGCTACCACGCGTTGATCAAATTTTTCATCAGCAGTACAGTATAACGACACCGCACACAGTTCTGTAGGCAGTAATTGAACCTTCTGTAACGTAAAAGAGAAGAAAAAAGCTCTGCAACACGGAACACGTGGAAGAACGCGGGTAACAATCCGTCCCGATCCCGATAAACGAGCGCTCATTCGAAAGATAAATGATTCCGATGTATTATCCGGCGGACGCGTAGGTTGCATCAAGGGCTGGAAATGGATTTTATACTCGTCTTCTTGTACTTCGGGCCTCCCATCACGGTCTCGACCGAAGCGAAAAGGTGCGATCGGTAGCAGCTTGAGTCCATTACGCACACATTTTCCTGGTATTCAGCCATCCCCAACCAGGAGATGGAGGCTCTTGTGGTGATAATGAAATGGAAACTGTCAACTAATGCGTTTTCAATACACAGCATCATAACGCTCATTAGCTTTTAATTGACACTCACGGGACGTCTCATTAGGTTCAATCCCGTATTGGAAGGCAGCATTAATGACGCGCCAGCCACACCGAAAAGACACAACACACACACACGCTCTCTCTCGGCAACTGGCACGAATGGCTGGCTGGCCGGGGCAGTTCCTATAGCTAATTAGATGGTTCGGCATCACTTTGCAGCCCGGAGGTCAAACCTGTGCGTGTGTGTGTAGTTGTGAATGTGGGCTATTATTTCTTGCCATTGCCAGTGAAGGGAAGCACTCGGAGCAACGCGTGAAGATGATGATGGACAGGACTCTATCCTGTCTGCCAGCTGAAAAGTGGCAAACGGAAATTTTGCACAGGAAATGCATGTCACGCGCTCTCTTTGGAAACCCATTAATCGGTGGAGGTGGACCGGTAGGGTCGGTTTTGAAATTGGAGCTCCAAAATTAAAGATCTCTAATGGCTATGGGGGCTCCCATCGTTATGGAGCTGTTTAATGAGGTTTGTGTTGCAGGGTTTTTTTTGCTAATTTTTAAACCTCAATTGCGGAATCAACTTAGTGTCTTCTAGAGTACAAATGAATGATTTTAATTGCTTCGTTAAAATTGGAGAAACTAGTTTGAAGTTAGAATCTACAACACGGAGTATAGAATTCTAGACACAAGACTCATTCAACAACGATACTTGAAGAATTTTTGGTGACTTACAAATCAAAGCTAGTTGTATCTCGACTGAAGCTTAGACCTGAAATTCAAGGACATATTCAGGGATCTTCGCAGCTTCATTATTCATTAATCTTGAATGCGCAATAGGTTGTAAATTTGAAATATACACATTTTTACTCAAACATAGCCCAAAGTTCAATCATTTTAATGGCCAGAAGACAATCAGGACAACCTTAACAAAATCGCTACTATCTCTCAGTAGAACTCCTACCCAAACCGTCCCCCTATTTATCAGCTTCGAGCATAATCAGAAGCAACACATCAGCCTCACCATACTAACGCACATAAACTAGACAGCCAAATCCGAAACGAGGGTGCCAAAATTGCACAAGCTGGCCGCACTAAACCACACCGCACACATCAGACGCCCCGGGAATGAAGATTTATTTCGGACAGCGCACGGTTTTTGCGCATTCGCGACGTGGGGCGATTGACCTCCGCTCGTCGGGGACGTGTATGGAATATTGGGCTTAAATGGACGCCTCATCGCCTTGGTGGCTGGACCTGGTGGAGTCTTCCATGGAACGGGAGGATGCTATTTTCGGTTTTATTTTCGCCTGCAATCCCAATTTATTGGTTGCCTTAGAATTCTGGCAAGGTTCGGTGATGTTGTCGGTGTAAGCGTACCTAAATTGACGGTATTTGTATTCAAACGAATTTAATTGAGCATTATTAACGCTTGCAGTTCACGTACTGTTGGGGTTTTTTTTTTTGGTGCTGCCAAATTTAGCAGCTCCAGCGAAACTGATTTTCTCACAACTAAACTACCTATCGCCATTATGGGGAGGTGTTAAATTGGGTACCGGAAACCCAGCCAAGCGTGTATGTGTTTGGGGAAACCTGTAAACATGTTCCACCCTGTCGCCGAGCGTTAATTGAGCATTCGAATGAGATTTAAATTAAACAGCAGTGTCAACCCGTCGGGTGTGATCGAATAAATTGGGCTCGCGTCTGACTCACATGTCGATCGAGTGGTGCAAACATGACAGACGAATAACAACCACAACAAAACACATCATCCTCATTTGCCGTTTCATTTATTGGTATTTGACCCGCAGCGGATGGACGCATTGGATGGACTCATCCCACCTCCAAAGCTCGGCCTCCTTTTCCCGTGCCTCACGGGATGTTTTCCGGCGAACAGAAAATCCCCAACCCCGAACGCTAACAATTGGTCCCATTAAAACACTATCAATCACAACTAATTTGAATTTTTAATAGAACCAGCAAACAGCCGTACGCTGCAACCGCAACCGATCGGCGGTGAAAGTGTGTTCTCGTTCTCGGCTAGCCGGCTCGCTGTATCAGTTTGACATAATGGATCCATTTGTTTCAATTAGGTGTACTCGATTTTCATTCCCCTTTACAGTAATGGTGAAAAATCGGTGACATTGATAGTGTAACGGATGCACTGTGAAGTTTCATTGAAAGAAAATTTGAAATACTCAATTTGGAAACGTATGATATTTGAAAAAAAAAAAACAATAAACTTATACTGTCACGTGACCACTGAACCATCAATTCATTGTTTAATGTATGAAGTCTACGCTTTAAAACTTAAATATGAAAAATCTATTGATTGAATTGTGAATGGAGATCAAGGTTCAATCATTCATCAATGATATAACACCGTTATGTAAGACCTCAGATTCTAAGCTTTCGAAACAACTGCTCATATCCAAGTAGCAAACTGGATAGTAGGAGCGTCCATCTATCCATCCTTCTCCAACACCGAGTTCTAAAATGAGGTCCTCTAGATCTCCTCTTGCCCTGATTTGTTATCTTGATTCCTGGGCATTGTGAGAAAAGATCACCTAAAGGAGAACAAGGTCCAATCATTCCGTATAAGACCGAAAAGTTCAGTAGAGACTGGTTTAGCATGACATTAGGTATGTGAGACCTTCGAGCCTAAGCTACCTCTAAAAGAGGGAAGATTCCAGACAATTGCTTATATCCGAAGTAAAAACTGGAAAATGAGAGTGTCCATCCATCCATCCATCTCCAACACCCAGTTCTAGAATGAGATCCTCTAGAACTCTTCTTTCCCAGACTTGTTTTGTAGAACCCTAGACATTGAGAGAAGAGATCGCCGAAAGAGATTGATTTATTGAAGATCTCCAACTCTAGGAATGTTTGTCAAAATTTATGGGCGAATCTAACATGGAGAATGTGATTCAAAACCTTTTAAGTAAAATATTTACAGAGCTATGCAATTGCATCTTACTTCCTTTAATATGAAGGGAAGAATTCACCAGAATGTCACCAGAACCACATCAAACGGGCGCATATTATTTCCTGCCTTCCCGAAACCATTTGCGCCAATCCCATTCAAAGACCGATCCCATTCTCCTTGTTCTGGCTGTGCTCGGTGAAAAAAATCCCCCCCCAACCAATGCTTGAGAAATCGGTTCCTTCCGCCCTGGCCAAGATGAGGCAAGAAAAGAAACCTCCACCGAAAACCTATTGATTAGATTGCCCCGGAATCTCTGACGTGATGCGCAATTTATCTAATGAGATTGCTATCGTGTCTACAGTCATCACCCGAAAACTGAGGGCGCCACAAAGACAACAAAAAAAGCCCGTTCAGTTGCCGGGGCCTCGTTAAAAGATCGGTCGTGAAGAAGACGTTTCGCCCGAGCCAGACGTGCAGCCTTCGGGCGCAATGCCGCCACTAATGGAACCTCAATGACACATGATGACACAGTCGTTCCGCGGTAATTGAAAAAAAAAAAGAAACTGAATCGAGCGGACCCAGTTGATGGCGCTCGAGTAAAAGCAACCGCTCCCAGGCCATGGTTCTGGGAGCTTTGATTTCGAAGGCTTGGGCAGCAAGATAAGGGCTTGGGAAGCTTGAGTGTTGGCGTCTTTTTGTTTTTCTCCACTTACTCTCAAGCATTACGAGATCGAAAACTAATTTATCCTCCAGTGCCTAACTACCGGCTGGCACGACATTTACGTGGAAATGCTGTAGCTGATTAAACTCGCCCGTTCGTGTGTGTGTGTGTGAGTGTGGTTTCGCGGCTAAATATTTGATCAAAGCGCACATCAACGGGCTGTTTGACAACCTTTGAACTGAACTTTCTGTGGTTCCGAGATACATTTCTGATCTGACGATGGAGATTTCGGTGTAGAAACAATAGAAGATAACATTGTTAACGTCACATGAGGGTACGGGCCATCATGGGTGTCTTATTACCGTGGGACATGCATTATTATAGCAGTAATTCTTTCGCTTGCTATCAGAATTTTATAGCATCACGCTGCCATAAAGAATTCTAATTGGAAAATCTCGTTTTGTAAGTGGCGACATATCCCATTTGTCTGGAGAAGAAAAAGTGCTAATCCCACAATACTAACAGCCATTTGTAGTACAATGAGCATCACCAACAACTTCATCTCGAGATTTTGTTACCAACCAGCGCGAGACCACCCAACGTTTACACCGACCGGAAGTGCATCACTTTACGTCCCAATACACCATCTATGTATCCTCCCAAGGAAACGGTTTCGCTAAACGGCTCGATGTTTCTCACATCGAGCTACAATTTATGGCTGCTGACCGTCACCGGAGCTCAAAAGTCATCCGACGGACTTCTCGCCCTCGTGAACCATCTCGGACGTTATCTACTGATGTGTGTGTAAGCTTTGTGCCATTCTGTGGCTAAACACTGATAAACGGCTCGATGTTTCTCACATCGAGCTACAATTTATGGCTGCTGACCGTCACCGGAGCTCAAAAGTCATCCGACGGACTTCTCGCCCTCGTGAACCATCTCGGACGTTATCTACTCTTGTGTGTGTGTGAGCTTTGTGCCATTCTGTGGCTAAACACTGAGCGGTCCGTAGCACACACAAAAGGCAGAAAAGGCAAACAACAAAGACCACGACACGTCCGAGCGCCAGGAATTCTATTCCAACGCGAGAGAAAACGATTCCCAAGCAGCGATCGTGCTTTACCGCACTTTCTCGGGTTGTAGTAGACTTTTTTTTATGCCTTTTTTAAGGTATTATTTTGCAATTTTCATCCCACATCCCGCCATTTTTGCAACCCAGAACTAACAGTGCGCTTCCTTCGTTTATCCCTTTCTTTTTCGCGCGAGATCCCTCCATCATCATCATCATCATCGTAGTTCGTAGTCCGTAGCATCGTCGGGTGTCACTGTAGCACAGGCTTGCTGCCCGAGAGAAAGAGTGAGAGAGATTTTTTTTATTATCACAATAAATTCTCCGCTTGCGACTTTATAATGGTGCCGTAAAGCGAAATTTATTGCTGTATCATAGACAAATGTATAAATAAGTGTTTATTTATTCATTTTCCAAGCCTGCAAGCTAGCCAAGGATCCGTTCGCGTTTCGTTGTTCTTTTTTTTTCACCGGGTTCAACTCTTCAGTGGCCTCCGAGATTTTTCTCGCCAGGTCAGAGTTTGATTTCTGCGAAATAAGCCTTTCGGGAGCAATAAACCGCGTGCGACCGACACATCACACCGAAAATCCTGACCCGTCGGGTTCAGGGCGTCGACGAGCTCGAGCTCTCAAGTACTTGCCGGCGCAACACCGATTCTCACACTTTGCTTTATTTGCATCTTTAAAGATGTGCTTGGTGTGGCGGTTTTGCGAATAAACAAGGTATTCTGAACTGAAACGTGCCGATCGCACAATCGCCACAATTAGACGCTGTTTGTTATCGGCGTGGCAAATAAAACTTTGTTCCTTTTATTTTCGCTTTGTCCCTGGGGCAGGTGGGTTGAGACACATTCTCGTGGTAGTGTTTATGTTTGCATAAATATTGAACGCAATATTTGCTGAGTTCATGTCCGAGTGATGTCTCCACCGACTGAGCATTGTTTACCATCGCATAAACAATGGCGTGCCGATGAAGTGCGCCATTCGTAATAGTTTACCTTAAGAGACAAGTTTGCCGATAATGTGCTTTAGCAGAGATCTTCGTATTCTAAGAATTGCTATAGTAGGTGTCATTGTTAGGATAAAGAACTCAGCATTTTTTATGGTTCCGGTTGAGATGCACACCTCCTTGCTTGGAAGTCATCCATGCGAAAAAGTGATAATGATTACGATTCACTTCTGATCATGTTTCGTTCTCTGCAATGCCTGAAGTTGCATCCGTTCCACACTTTGAACCACTCCCAGGGACAAAGCGAAAATAAAAGGAACAAAGTTTTATTTGCCACGCCGATAACAAACAGCGTCTAATTGTGGCGATTGTGCGATCGGCACGTTTCAGTTCAGAATACCTTGTTTATTCGCAAAACCGCCACACCAAGCACATCTTTAAAGATGCAAATAAAGCAAAGTGTGAGAATCGGTGTTGCGCCGGCAAGTACTTGAGAGCTCGAGCTCGTCGACGCCCTGAACCCGACGGGTCAGGATTTTCGGTGTGATGTGTCGGTCGCACGCGGTTTATTGCTCCCGAAAGGCTTATTTCGCAGAAATCAAACTCTGACCTGGCGAGAAAAATCTCGGAGGCCACTGAAGAGTTGAACCCGGTGAAAAAAAAAGAACAACGAAACGCGAACGGATCCTTGGCTAGCTTGCAGGCTTGGAAAATGAATAAATAAACACTTATTTATACATTTGTCTATGATACAGCAATAAATTTCGCTTTACGGCACCATTATAAAGTCGCAAGCGGAGAATTTATTGTGATAATAAAAAAAATCTCACTCACTCTTTCTCTCGGGCAGCAAAACTGTGCTACAGTGACACCCGACGATGCTACGGACTACGAACTACGATGATGATGATGATGGAGGGATCTCGCGCGAAAAAGAAAGGGATAGACGAAGGAAGCGCACTGTTAGTTCTGGGTTGCAAAAATGGCGGGATGTGGGATGAAAATTGCAAAATAATACCTTAAAAAAGGCATAAAAAAATAATTCTTTCGCTTGCTATCAGAATTTTATAGCATCACGCTGCCATAAAGAATTCTAATTGGAAAATCTCGTTTTGTAAGTGGCGACATATCCCATTTGTCTGGAGAAGAAAAAGTGCTAATCCCACAATACTAACAGCCATTTGTAGTACAATGAGCATCACCAACAACTTCATCTCGAGATTTTGTTACCAACCAGCGCGAGACCACCCAACGTTTACACCGACCGGAAGTGCATCACTTTACGTCCCAATACACCATCTATGTATCCTCCCAAGGAAACGGTTTCGCTAAACGGCTCGATGTTTCTCACATCGAGCTACAATTTATGGCTGCTGACCGTCACCGGAGCTCAAAAGTCATCCGACGGACTTCTCGCCCTCGTGAACCATCTCGGACGTTATCTACTCTTGTGTGTGTGTGAGCTTTGTGCCATTCTGTGGCTAAACACTGAGCGGTCCGTAGCACACACAAAAGGCAGAAAAGGCAAACAACAAAGACCACGACACGTCCGAGCGCCAGGAATTCTATTCCAACGCGAGAGAAAACGATTCCCAAGCAGCGATCGTGCTTTACCGCACTTTCTCGGGTTGTAGTAGACTTTTTTTTATGCCTTTTTTAAGGTATTATTTTGCAATTTTCATCCCACATCCCGCCATTTTTGCAACCCAGAACTAACAGTGCGCTTCCTTCGTTTATCCCTTTCTTTTTCGCGCGAGATCCCTCCATCATCATCATCATCATCGTAGTTCGTAGTCCGTAGCATCGTCGGGTGTCACTGTAGCACAGGCTTGCTGCCCGAGAGAAAGAGTGAGAGAGATTTTTTTTATTATCACAATAAATTCTCCGCTTGCGACTTTATAATGGTGCCGTAAAGCGAAATTTATTGCTGTATCATAGACAAATGTATAAATAAGTGTTTATTTATTCATTTTCCAAGCCTGCAAGCTAGCCAAGGATCCGTTCGCGTTTCGTTGTTCTTTTTTTTTCACCGGGTTCAACTCTTCAGTGGCCTCCGAGATTTTTCTCGCCAGGTCAGAGTTTGATTTCTGCGAAATAAGCCTTTCGGGAGCAATAAACCGCGTGCGACCGACACATCACACCGAAAATCCTGACCCGTCGGGTTCAGGGCGTCGACGAGCTCGAGCTCTCAAGTACTTGCCGGCGCAACACCGATTCTCACACTTTGCTTTATTTGCATCTTTAAAGATGTGCTTGGTGTGGCGGTTTTGCGAATAAACAAGGTATTCTGAACTGAAACGTGCCGATCGCACAATCGCCACAATTAGACGCTGTTTGTTATCGGCGTGGCAAATAAAACTTTGTTCCTTTTTTTTGCTTTGTCCCTGGGAGTGGTTCAAAGTGTGGAACGGATGCAACTCCAGACATTGCAGAGAGCGAAACATGATCAGAAGTGAATCGCAATCATTATCACTTTTTCGCATGGATGACTTCCAAGCAAGGAGGTGTTCATCTCAACCGGAAACATAAAAAAATGCTGAGTTCTTTATCCTAACAATTACACCTACTGTAGCAATTCTTCGAATACCAAGATCTCTGCTAAAGCACTTTATCGGCAAACTTGTCTCTAAAGGTAAACTATTACGAATGGCGCACTTCATCGGCACGCCATTGTTTATGCGATGGTAAACAATGCTCAGTCGGTGGAGACATCACTCGGACATGAACTCAGCAAATATTGCGTTCAATATTTATGCAAACATAAACACTACCACGAGAATGTGTCTCAACCCACCTGCCCCAGGGACGCTTACGCCATTTCGCCCAGTCCCGTCACCTCTTTCGGGTTCGATCGTGCTTGACGCAAGTACATAAACAATAACGATGGGCGCGTAAACGTAAACCTCACTCTAAAATGGCATCCCTTCCACCTGTTCCGATGGGGGTTTTTGTTTTTTTGGTGTAGATTTTGCGATCACTTCCTGCCCTGTGCTGTTGATTTATGTTTCCGGATCACCCAAGTATGGCACCGGTTTGTTGGAAGTGCTTTGATGAGGTCATTGAGAACCGAGACGGAGTAACTCATGCGTTAGTGGAGTTCATGCTGCTCTTTGCTGTTTTCATTACTTTGTTTTTGTTTGCTAAAAAACTACTTAAACAATCTATCCAAAAGTGCTTTTTTAAATCAATTAGTGTTTACAGCCATCCCTTCCACCTGTTCCGATGGGGGTTTTTGTTTTTTTGGTGTAGATTTTGCGATCACTTCCTGCCCTGTGCTGTTGATTTATGTTTCCGGATCACCCAAGTATGGCACCGGTTTGTTGGAAGTGCTTTGATGAGGTCATTGAGAATAGTTCGGGGTGGAATAAACCATGCGCTAGTGGAGTTCATGCTGCTCTTTGCTGTTTTCATTACTTTGTTTTTGTTTGCTAAAAAACTACTAAAACAATCTATCCGAAAGTGCTTTTTAAATCAATTAGTGTTTACAGCAAACAATATACAGCACTGACATGTATGTAAGCTTGTTTGGTATTAGCATTAGCTGCTAGAAAGACATATTTTTCAGCTAAGAAAGCTTCTAAGGCTCTTGTCGATAAGCTGCGTAATAGTATGTAACTCTCATTTGCTTGCTTCTTTCTTTCTTATAAATCCAAATCGTCTGCGTTTAGACTAAGCAGTACTAAGTCGCTTGTTTTATTTTTAAGAAATCTCAGACAGAATTAGGATTTATTTGACTAACCTAACTACTGACTAAACCTAAAATTTCAGACGAGCAGATGTGTTTGTTTTGGTTATTTCTCGAGCTTTTTTGACAAAGTCAGCTCATGTGATCGATGATTCTAGCAATCTTACTAAAAAAATCCGAAAAAATAATGACTACAAAATAGTTCATAATGTCTTGACGTGGATTAAGTTTAAGTACATTTATTCTGATAAATAATATGTTGTAATAAGCAGAAACCCTCTTACAAGACCTTCAACCAACTGCTCAAAAAAAGAGTTTGGATACGTTTTATATTGGAGCTGTCAAATCTCTTCTCTTGAGCAGGAGTTTAGAGAACTCGTAAGAGGTTTTTTGCTTACAGGAAAGTCATCATATTGAGGTCTATTTAAGGATAACACTTTAGTGGTAAAAATAATCAAATCTAACTAAGATTTGCAACAGAAGCATATGTATTATGATTAGAAAATAAAGATAATAAGGACCAGTAGTGCCTGTAATAGGGTGTTGAATTTCAAACTATTACAATGTAGAATGCATTGACTTAAGGAAACCTAACCGCCAATTATCAAAACCACTACTTGTTAATTTAGATATCATGAAAATCTTAATACTGAGATTTCTTAGATAAAGATATTAAGTACCAGTCGTATCTGTAATATAGTGTTGAATTTCAAACTATTACAATGTAGAATGCATTGACTTATGGAAACCTAACCGCCAATTATCAAAACCACTACTTGTTAATTTAGATATCATGAAAATCTTAATACTGAGATTTCTTAGATAATGAATTTTAAAACAACACATGTAACCTGACCAATTAGCTCGAATAAGTTTGCAGAATTTCTCATACGTACTCAGCTTAACCTGAAATATATTAACACATAATTATCATAATAAAGCAACGTTATTTTCTGTTCCGAAAATCGTCAGTATACATCAAACCTCTGCTAAAACTTCAGGTGAACCTAAGCTTCGCGTTGCTAATGTTGCAAAAATTTCCTAAAAACATGTTACGATAGATAAACGTTTCACTAGAATCACTCTCAGGTTACCGTGCTATCGTCCCACGTACTCTATGTTTTCAGATTTATATGCAATTTTATCACAA
Source organism: Anopheles maculatus (assembly GCA_002091835.1). Classification (NCBI taxonomy): domain Eukaryota; kingdom Metazoa; phylum Arthropoda; class Insecta; order Diptera; family Culicidae; genus Anopheles; species Anopheles maculatus. Next base: position 701,156 of record KZ061549.1, read on the forward strand.
CACACCGTACAATTTCCCAGAACCCATCGCAACTACGCCGGATCGGTTCATAAATCAACTCGTAATTTAAACCATAGCAAAACAGGCGCAAGGACTTGGCAAACATTTCCAAAGTAGAGCAAACGGATAAGCGTTAGTTAGCAACACATCATCCAAAAGCCCCCAGTTTAGCTTTGCGTAGCTGAAAACTTCACTCTACTTTGAAGCCCGTTTTTTAGTCGTCCACATCTCTAGCAAGTCTGTAAAAACTATAGAAAACATCTCGTGCCATATGGGCAAGCTGTAAAATAGTTGTTTAAGGGCGCAAAAAAACACGGCTACACGTTCCTGTTCCTGTAGTCGCAATGTGCAAAAACTCCTTTCCCGAACCCCATTAGTCACCCCCATCATGGAGAACACGTTTTCCATCGCGAAAGTAACGTTTTATGATGGTCATTTAGAGAAGCGAGAAGTATTTTCTTTGTGACTGGTAAGGATGAAACTACTGCCACATCCATAGTTTATGGTTCAACTGCTGTCGACTCGGAAAGTCTTCCCGCAATCGTCGCACAACCTGGGTGTCTCTCGTCCTCTTTAGTGGCGATATTTCTGGGATGAGTCCCCTCACTAGCTAGATTCTGTTTGATGAAGTTCCGGGAGGATTCGCGGCCCACGATTGCCAGTGCAAAACACCTGCCGACCGCAGTCTCATTTGCTGGAAATGATTTACAAATTGTGCAACCGAAGCGTGGTGGCGCAACTTCAACTTTGCAGCTGTACAGCTTCTCCAACGAGCCGGAGTTAATGTTTCCATCCCACTTGGAGCGTCTAGAATTCCACTTTCCTTCGGGGCACGTTATCAGTAGCCGTTTTTCTGCCAAAGTAAACACACGTGAAGCCTTGCTGCTACCAGTAGACACGCGGGCCTGAACGTTAGGAAACTTATCCGCGACGTGAAATATTCCATCATAAATTATGTTTTATGTGTGGTAAGCAGTCGGCCCCGGAGGCGATTTGCGAATCGGTCCCCAGCATCAGGCCCACTTCTCACGGCTCCCTCCCCCAAACCCACCACCTTTCCACGGAGCTGCTGTACATTTCAAAAAGTTGACGGTAATTAGCAAATCGCGTCAAAGCTTCACAACGTCCCACAATTTTCTGCAGCGGTACGTGGGACGATCGCCTTCGAGCGGTCCCAATTCAACCTAGGCTTCCTAAACCGAACGTTAGCGTGAGGCAGCAATGTGCAAATGTAATTTATTGCAGGGCTAGAAATAACATTCCCGCTGGCCCCCCCAAAAAAAAAAAACACACGTCTGCAGGCGGATCTTGTGTTATTTTCTTCACTTCGCTCTTCTTGAAAGGGAGTTGACTATCTTTTTCGGCTCAACTCATCCCTTTTAGAGCGATGGCCGAGGGTCTCTATAACCCCACAGCGAGCGAGAGAAGCTTTTGTTAGGAGATTTCTCAGTCGCTCAACTAATCCGTCATTAACCCAGTTGCATGTGACGTTTGCCGGTTGGATCTTGTGCCGCATACGTGCCATGTTTGTCTCGAGTGGGGAAATAAATAAGTTCGATGAAAAGTAAGAGCCGAAGCGAAGGACAAATTTCACTTGTCCCATCCGGACGATAGTGAAAAGCGGCGACGATGTCCCTCGACGATGATGATAATTATTCACGATCCGTGGCGGATTAACGAAAGTGAGCGTCGGTGTGTGACAGGGCAACGAATTGTCAGGGCCTCCTATTTTCTCGAACACACAGACACGGAAGTGGTTTCGTGGATTAAGGTCAGCATTAGAATGCATTTGTTACCCTTTTTTATTGGGGCTCCCCGGTTGGCTCATTTATTTTCCACTAAACATGTATTTTTATTTCGGTGGCGTAGGGCTTAATGGGACCGAGCAACACCGATCGCCTATTTTGGGCACACTCCTTTGGGGTTTGCTAGATTTGCAACATACTCCGAATGAAGAAACCAAAGCCCGGCAGAATCTCAAACATCCAGAAAGCGAGCGAAACATCAAGAACGATTCATTAGATCATTAAAACCTCAACAAAATCACCTCTCAACGGGAGTTTGTCGGAGCGGTGCGTAGCCTGCTAGAAACCCGCTCCAAAAACGGCACAAAAACGAGTTCTTCTATGACTTGTCTAATCAGGGTTCCGCACAACTGAGATGGACAACCTGAACCGTGTCCGTCCCACCAAGTGAGAAACAAAAAATGACAGGCGAACCAAAAACTTGGCAATGTCCGAAACGTTTTGTAGCTCCTAGTTTTACGAACTCCGTCGTCATCCGACTCCGTCGTCACACACACGCACACACACACACGCTTGCGCGACCCTTGCCGCCTCGAAAATGGCTTTTAAGGCTTTCCGTTTTGAATTTTATTGCACCTTTTTCTAGTGATCGCGCATCAACCGACGACGCCACGCATTTATGAACCTTCCAGTCGTCGCTGGATGGCTGGACGAAACAGAGCTTCGCGCCACAGAAGCATGTACAGGTGATAATTTATTCGGACTCTGGCCACGTCTTCGCTTCGTCATCCCTAAAATGGGCAACAGTGACAGGGCAAACCCAGCCACCAGGCCCCGGTGTCCCCCACCCCCAGGCGAAGCTTCGAAAACGCTTGGAATGTTTTATTGCTTTCGGATGAATTTCTAATGTCATTCAAAATATTTTGTTTCGTGCATCATAAAAATAGTGAGAAACAACGGTTTTCATTAGCCGCGTCCACCGAGGTGGAATGCACTTGGCAGTGTGCCGTGTCGTGTGGGCAACTCTGGCTGGGCTTAACGCGCTACTGAATTCTTTTTTTTCTCCGTTTTAATCTCCCCTCATTTGGGCTTGTTTTTTTGAGACTTGAGATTCGAGGATGGCTACATGATGACTATAATTGTTCCTATTCGCTGATCACTGATGAAATCGTGTGGTCAGAGAGCCACCAGATGAGGATAGGCATGGCAGCCAGACCTCGATTGTTGCTATAAAATGACACTTAAAATTAGCTGACACAGTAAAAGCGCGGTTTTTATGCTCTATTGTTTCTGGCGCTACCAGTCCGAAGTCCCGAAGCGATTGCACCATGCATGTGTCCATTTCCGGCTCGTGGAAACGGGGGCTGTGAATTTAATTTTTAACAACCGTTGTTTAGGTAGTTTTGGGCTGTTTCTCTCCAAATGTTTTTGTAGTTGATTGTGCCTATCTTGCGTGTTTAATCTAGCTATTACAATGCCCGGAACATGCTCACCCGGATGATTATAGCAAGTAATACACAGATGTTTGTTATTGATATGTTTTATGTTCGCGTTCACACATATGCAACATTAAAATAAGAAGCGGAACGCAAGAGTATTACATAAATAAAGAAACATAGCTTGAATACTACTTCTAAGTCCTCAATCATCGAAGTTTGAATACGAACTTAAAGTTACATGATTTCAAAATTACCTCTTTAGCCTTTTATATCATTTGAGTTTTGTGTAGTGGACTGTAATGATCACTACAAAGTTCTTCAGAGCTCCTTCAAAGAAATATTCTCTTCAGGTTCAACTCTGTCAGGGAACTCTTCACTCAAATCTATGTCTTGTAATTTCTAATACTTTTAGACGAATTGACAAATGTTGGTAAATAATTCGGTCTCAATCAAATACAGAAGAAATTCATTAGGTACCTTGGTGCGAGATCTACCAAAACCTGGTCAACCTACACCGACGCTTCTGAATAACAAAGTTCTTGAACTTCGGGATTTGCGTCAAAGTTTGACTGGTTGCTCTGAACCTGTCTTCAGTTGGCTTCTCTTTTCTCTACTTCACTTATATCTAAGACTTATGTTCTCAGAAACTACGAGCATGTGAGTCCTAGTCTCTAAGAAAATTTGCTAATAAATAGTTCGGTCTCAAGTACCGAAGAAATATCTGTGATATCTTGGACTGAAATATACCAAAACTTGAACGAAGCTTCTGCATAACGAAGTCCCTGTGACTCCCTGTGTCTAGATAGAAAGGTCAATGCTGGAAATGATGGAGCCACCGGACTTGACAAACCCGATTTGACAAATGGGAAACAATCAGCGTGGACATTATTTTGATGGCTAGTAATTAGCACATTATTATGTGTCACTTTTCTGCAGCCTGTTTCTTGTTGCACTACGCTCGGAGCTCGAATTCCTCAGAAACGAGACGGGTTTATTCGACTCATTCGCCAATTCCAATCGGACTCAATTTTCCCAGAATTGAATTCTGTGCAAAAATTAATCCTTAAATTAGATTGTAAATGTGCCCGTGCGCGAATGTAAAGGGCATTCCTACAATCCCATTAACAGTGTTCCAGAACTGTTCGAACAAACACACACACACTACAAAAAATCGAAGTCCCGCCCAACATAACCACAAAACGAACATAATGAAATAAAAGTAAACCCGCGTGCCCGTGCTCGCAGATAGATAATGCGGAAGATAATTAAAATATGCCAACGTCTCCCTTTGATGTCCGTTTGTTCCTGGCCGGTTGTGTGGAAGGATGTGCTGTGCGCGAGAATTTCATCCGTACGTCATCTCTAATCAAATCATACACCCGCTCTATTCCGGTTCTTTCGCTGTTCCCACATCACAAGCGCCCATATGTACATATGTGACGGCACATGTGTATGAGTCGGAGCCGGAGCCGGAGATACAATCGGGCGGTGTGAGTGAAGCTGTTTCAAATGGCACGATCGTTGTACCGGGCGCTCGCCAGGACGCGTTTTTGGCTCATGTGCCGGCATGTGTCGGAGGCATGTTGGGTGAATATTATCATTTATTCGCAAATTCTCGCCCACCGCCAGGGGTTTTTGGGGGGAGGTCGAAGGACTCGTGTGATGTTCGAGTACGCGAGAAAATGGAACGACTGCGAACGCGTCACACGGTCCTGAAAGCTGTTGACGCTTGCATCCTACGCCATAATGGATAATAGTGTTACCGCACAATGGGAAAGGATGCTGGACATGAGTAGTGAGTAGTGACAAGTAATAAAATGAAATGACCTACATCTGTTGCAATTCAAAATAGATAAACAAGTATTTGACATTAAGTTTTAATATCTTCAAAATACTTGTTTGCTATAAAAACGCACCATTTTGTCCGAAACGAACCTGTTACGATATCCTTGCACCGTCACGAAATTGATGACGAGAAATTTGTTTACGTGCACAATCAAACGACAACAAGGCCACCCAATAGGCACGTCCTGAGCTAGCATTCCTCGTTCAGCAGCATCGTTCTGTATCTGATCGAAAGCCCGCTCCAAAAAAAACGAAAAACAAATAAACAGACAACATCAGGGCAATTCCAGATTGCCACGGAGTGAAAGAATACACACGTGCATGAACCAGTATTCAGCAATTGCAATTGCCCGCTAGAGTCGCAACCAGTTCGTTCCCATTCTTCCCGACATTTTCGATTTGTGAGTGTGATAATACCGGAGCGTAAGTTACAGCGAATACATGGTCGCAACATTTGAATACGGTACGACGGTTATATTGTTTTTATTATGGCGCAATGGTGCGTTCTGTGTCGCCGCTAAGGTTTGACAATCACGTGCGGACATGTGTGCGCCGGATGCGTTTTATGTCGCACGCGCATCGGGTTCCAAATTGAAGCAGTCAACTTCAATATCCATTTCGAAGAATTTGTGAATAATTTCCACCACTAGCGAAAGGTGCGAAAGGATATGCTGAACAGACAAGAATTAGATGTGATTATTTGGCAGATTTGTTGTGCCATAAAAGTGGCCCACACTTCAACGAGCGTTTGAAATATTACATCAAACAAGCAATGCTCAGTCCGTCTGTAAATGAGACATCATTCACTCAACGACCCTTTTTTTTTTGTTTGCCTATTGCCAGACCTATTGCCTATCTAATGCATCTTCAGCACAAACAAATCATTTATCGTCATGCTACCGATTCTACCGCCATTAGTCACCTGCAAACATCCGCTTCTTCCGAGAAACAAGCCTGGTGCCATAAAATATTACATCGAACCTGACCGCAAATTATCCCGCCGCTGTTCCGTGCGATCGTAGACACGATACTAGTTTGCACATCCGGATCCTTTTTCACACTTCACACTCAGTTCTAGTAGTGGCTTCGGGGACTTCCACACCCGTAAGTTGGAACGAATTTGGGGAAAACCTCACACATGCAAAAACGAAAAAATATCTTCCGTCTGCCTAACGTTTCGTCCGCTTACAATCGATTCCCCGGGTCCTGGAACGGTGCTTGATACGAGTTTTGGAAAGTAACCAAAAAAAAATCGCTCGGCTTCTAGACAAGTTCTCTACCTTCATCAAGACACCCATCTCGACCTCCAAAAAGGCGAACACTGGTGAACATAAAAAATTACACCCCGATACATGCGACACGCACACCCGTTTTTCACCGCCGAAATGTGTCTGTGGTTGCCGAGCGCTTGCAAATGTCCTTCCGGCGTCTGTGTGTGTGTGTGTGACACTGGCTCGCTAGTGAGACCTTGCTTTCCCTTTCTTCGCTGTGGTGGGGGAAGGTAGCCCCAAACCTAGACACGACCTACCGTTTGACATGCGAAAGCAATGTTTTCGACCCGACGTCCGCCCCGACTTCAATACCGTCCGAGAGGGTAGCCAAGGCCAGAACCGGGACGTACGCTAGAGTTGATGGAAAAGTCACATCGTTCTGGTCCTGCACCTTGTCGGAATCCCTTGTTTTTTGGCCGGTTATGTGTGGTTATGGAATTCTGACGATGGGAGCGTGTCATCGAGACAGGACGACTGGCTAGGTAGATGACGATGGATGCAATTCTGGGGAGAAGCGGTTTTTTGTCGCCAGAATCAAGCCAAGGATAACCCCAGCTTGGGCAGACATTCTTGCCAAGCTATTCCGGCACCAGAAGCTACCGGTCGTTACGGTTCATTTCCATCAAGATATCGTACGCCACACACAGAGTATCACGGAGTGTATGGTAGCTTCGGAGAGTTCAAGTAACTTCCTTCTGCTAATCGTTTGCCGTATACACCCGGACTCCCGGCACGCAACGAAATGCGCGGACGACCTTTTCGGAATAGTTTAAACAGGCATGAAAATATTCATGTCCCGTGGCATTGTACCGTGTCGATTGTGGAACGGGTGCAGGTCTTGTGTCGACGAGGGACCATACATTACTAACAACCCGAACCCCGAAGGTCTACGAAAACCATCACACCACTTTCTAGTCGTCCGGAAATCTCAACGAGAAAGGGACACTCTTGTGCTAGGAGTCTACACACATCAGGTTGCACTGCACCCGATCGAGTTGTTGCGTCGTGAAGTCACCGGTACACGATGACGTTACGCCTCTGTTAAGGACGTACATAGTTAGCAAATGAAAGCATAAATAAAATATGATAGCGTCTCGAAAAATCGAGGAGGTATATAAATTTTAAATGATTTATGATTATACGATACGGACTCCTGAGTACCGCTACCATCGGTGAAGGTGCATTAGGGTTTAACTTTTTTTTGCGTAGAAGGAATTTCTTAGCGAATTGGCTTCGTTGAAAAGAAGGGGAGCAAATCTTTTCATTCGTGTCATTATTAAGGTGAAGGGTGCCATTCTCCGTAACGTATGGAGTCTTTTACATGTTGTTTTGGGTACCGAAATGATTCTTGATGACATCATCATTACTTGCCGACAGTGAGGTATTGATTTTGAGTCTCGAAACTCAAAAAACCTATTCTAACACAAAAGCATTACATTCCTTCATCATCTACAAATCCCCAACGCCACGACAAGCGATCCTTCACTTATAACCTCAAAACAGCAATCAACAGCAATCGCTCCATAGCCGGAACATTCCGGTCGGGGATGATGCAGTGAAACGGTGACCGAAAATCTCGCATCCCAACCGTTGATTGCACCTAATGCAAGTGTAAACAAAGCGCAGATGCATTTAATTAACACACTCACTACAAAACGAACTAACCGTTACGACCTGTTTACCAAGGCATTATCATCAATCTTCACGGTGAGTTTCGGGATTAGTGTGTGGGATACTGTGGGTTTTCACGGGATGTTTCCCCTCACTTGAATTCGGGCAAAATCCACAACAGCATCAATCTTACGCACCCCTAATCCGTCTCGAATTTGGACAACACTCCAAATAAACGGTGGCGAGGCCTTCTTCACTCTAGCTCTGTAAACTGATACAATCGCGAAAATGTCTCACTTGTTCCCGGAGCGTCCGTAAATAAGGGTGTCCTCGAGGAGACCGAGGACTTGCACGCATCCTACCAGCAGGATCTCTGTATTGTTGGGATCTCCGCAATCAAAAGGGGCATGTAACGAAACAAAATTAAATGCACAAAGAAAAAAAGTGTACACACAGTTAGAGGCCGGACGACACGCAAACTGAATCGAAGTGACACGTCAAAACGTAACCGATTGTCCAAACGTCAGCACAGCCTGTGACGCCCGGGTGATGATGGGTTCCGTGTACATTGCAGCTCACCAACACTCGGCTCCATTATCCTGTGTTGCAGAATCCCTGAACACTGTACGGCCTGCGTGACAACCACAACTCGGATTCCATTGTTTGAACTTTAGCTTAACGCTCCCGGAACGGAAAGGATTGCGTTTTGAGCAGGAGGTCAAATTTTGAAACGATGATGAATGATGCAATGCCATTTCTCTGCTCTGTAGCCGTCATGTGTATGTCCGTTTTTAACATTAATTAAATTGGCACAGCTTCCCCAACGCTGAGAACAAGTAAATGAGTTCCGGGCAAAAACGGTAACTGATTTTCATTGCGCTCGTCTAATGCTGTTGGGAAGAGACATCGCGTTCCGGAAGATTCCAGTTGCACAGTAAGTAATGGCGATGTCATGTGCAAAAATGGGTTTGCTCCATTGCAACTTATGAGCGAAAGTCCCTACGCCACACGCTTTCCATACAAATTGCAACAATCCCGAAGCCATGGTCTAATTAACAAAAGCTTTTCTTTTTGGGGTGTGTTTTTCACACGGAATGTGAATGTGCAGTGCAATGATTGATCGTGAAATGGTATTGGAATTGGGAGCACAGTGGGCCGTTTGGAGGGTATGTTGGGATAAAATTTTTGATAGGGAAATAGATTTATTTTGATCAGATCCTTGGAAACTGTCCAGGACTTAAGATCATAACAGTGAAGTTGGTACGCAGAACTGATTTAATTTAATAGTTAATGTCACTTATGATGTTTCTTGACCATCTGTTGATTCCAAATCCAAATTTTTAACTTCAAAATCAACAAAAATATAAAACCAGTAATTTCTAGTAATGCCCAAAGAAGAATCAAGTCCTCTTTATGCATTGTATTAAGCTCACATCTCACCAAATGCCCAATGTGCATCGCGAAGCAAGCGAAAGCGAATAATTTTTAATTGATGACTCAAAATCACATTACATCCAACCCGTCCGGGTCCGGGTGTACGAGATAATTGTCTTAATGCCCAATATTCGAGGTAACAGCAAATCCTTTCCCACCGGAACCGCGGAAACCCGAGGAAAGTCTGCCTTCGTGCAGTGCGCTTTTGTTTTATGTACCAAATGCCCAATGTGCATCGCGAAGCAAGCGAAAGCGAATAATTTTTAATTGATGACTCAAAATCACATTACATCCAACCCGTCCGGGTCCGGGTGTACGAGATAATTGTCTTAATGCCCAATATTCGAGGTAACAGCAAATCCTTTCCCACCGGAACCGCGGAAACCCGAGGAAAGTCTGCCTTCGTGCAGTGCGCTTTTGTTTTATGTAACAGTGCCAGCGAACACCGCGTCTTTACCGTGGCCTGTTGTACAATTCTTCTCGTGTGCCGGCCTTCTAATCTCGTTGATTACTGCCCCATTCCCGAGCTTCGTATAGTATGGAGCCATGGAGTCAGCAACCAAACCACCAACGATCACGATGATGATGATGATGATGATCGTGCTTTCCGACCGTGGCTTACAAACTATTTACTTCTGGCACAACTAAACATCAGGAACTTCTCCTCCTCCTCCTCCTCCTCCGTCCTCTTTTCGACCAGTCCATCCCACAGCAGCCACCTTTCACTTTTTAGGCTGCTCTGACTCAATCATTCCGAGTTTTCACGTCCGCCCGGGCTAACGAGAGCAGCAGAAAACGAGTAATCGAAAATAATTACATTTGCATAACAAATTACGGATAATTGTAAGTAATTTGTATCGGCTCGATACCCAATTGGTGTTCTGGCCTTACCGGCCGTTCCGTACCACTCTTGCCTTAGCTCGACAGGGAAAAGAAATCGTACTGAAGGAAATCATCTCCCCAAAAGAAACCAAAAACGAAAGTGAAGCTGAAGAAGCACCCAAACGTGTGTGTTTTTTTTTGGTTGAATGATGCCTCAGCAAATGGTTCATTTATTCTCCAGCAAAGAGCAGGAAAGGAAAGCACACAGAAACCTTAAAGGCCACAATTTGTCTCTTGAAGAATGGCTTACACAAACAAACGATCCGCTTTTCGGGGGAAGCTAACCAACTCTTCGGTGAGTGCATTTTCGTGCCAAAAAACCGCGCGGTCGTGACCGGAACATATCGGTGGAAAGCACCGGAGCAAGATGCTCTGCCAGTTTTGGTTCGTCCCCGGATCATTTCCAAATTGTTGTTCATTTAAGTTGCACTTTTCGTGTTGTTTTTTTTCCTTGCCTGTCAGCCATTCGGTACCAACCGGCAAACATGGTACCGCTGTAATCCCGTATCCGGATCGGAACGCAATCGGCATCGCGGATGTGCTCCGGCGGTAAAAGTCAGCGTCAGCGTCCCCCAAAAACGCGCACCGAAGAAAGATAAACAGAAACCAATCAAGTGAAGAAATCTGTAACAAGTTCAATATGTCAAGATGCGCACGGTGACGGCGGAACTCGTTCGCCGGAAGCCTCGAAACCCTCCTGGTGGCTTTGCTGAAGCTCGCCGAAGGATTCGCCCTGAACGAGACACGGACCGCCACTTTTCGCTACACTTGTCCATTGTTAGCAGACGAAAGACGTAAGAGTTGTTGCTTCTCGCAAACCGTTGTACGACAAGCGCTCTCGAGAAGTTTCGGAGTTCGTGTGTGTGTGTGGATGGGGGGGGTCGATATCGGGTAGGGTTTTCTTTTCGGTGTTGCTGTTGTGGTGGTCCCAATCGTTATCCTTTCGCAAACCGCTTTGCACGGTTTGGAATTGTACCGTGTCCATTTCAGTAATTGTTTCGCCCGGCAGTTTGTGGTTCCATTTCTGTAAAGTACACTTCGCTCCGTTTTCAAGTTTCGTAATTGAAAGCATCCACGTCCATCGCAATTTCTCTTTGCGCTGTCGGTGTGTGTGTGTGTGTGTGTGCTGTGTGAGTTTGGAATTTTCTTCATTTGGATTTAACACATTGCCTGCATTCCGGGGACTTCTGGACGTGAGTGAATTCCATTCGACGATTTTTATGTGAGTGTCTTCCGTCAAAGATTTGAGAAAAAAGAATATTTGCTCTCAATTGACGTTCAATTAATGTATCATTATTTTAAAACTATATTTCTTTTACTCAGACATTTGTTTGTCCCAGATATTTTAAGGTTTTTTAAGACTTATGTCAGGTAGCCTTAGGTTCTTATCTCTAGATTTAGCGCATCTCCTTTTAAACTTTATTAATCTTTAATTGATCCTGCAAAGTTTCTAATTCGTAAAGTATCCACCGTTTCTTTCTAACGAAGACATCAGGTAAGTACACACAGTACGAATCCTTTTCACTGTTAACGAATCTTTTTTCTTTGTATTACTGCATTCAAGCAAGGTTTTTTTAAGAGCAGGACCCTATATCAATTGGAGAACATTCAGATGAAAACAATGATCAGTAAACGAGCAGTCTAAGCAGGAGCTCCAAGTTCAAGTTAAGGTTCAAACCCAGATCAACGAAGCTAGTATTGGAAGGCAGATGCCTCTCCAGGATTTAGACAAACAGCAGAACTATAACTTATCGTTTTAATACTAAATTTCGATTCATATGCTTAATAAATCGATAGTAGTTATGCAAGTCTAACTACGCCTAATCGCCCAAGAACTAGCTCAGTTGCTTTTGGAGATATCAGAGATCTAATTTACTGACTTATCATGAGCTACAAACGCTTATCCCGGTTTTTATAGTGGAGCCAACAACGCCATCACATCATCTCAATCATGGCCTATTACAAAGTCCGGATCGTCCCAACCTGGTCGCAGCACTATGGATCATTGTGATATCCAAGAAGCAATATAATCTGTTAATGTTTTTAAGAAGTCCAATAATTTCTTTATTCTTGATATTTCCTTTGCTAATTCAATTATGCATGGATAATTTAGAGACCTTCTAGTGTGTAGTTTAAAGTACTAAAATGTCTGTCATTTACTTTGAACAATATTATCCCTCAAAAAGGTATTCCCAGCATCACACTCACCGCTGACAAGCTCAAAGAGATGAGCAAATAAAATAAATTCTTCCCCAAAGTACACACAATGCCTGGCATGTTGTTACCACGGTTGCCCATAAACATATTTTAATCCTCCTCTCGTACGGGAACATTCTCCTTGTGCCTGACGGTCGTCCAGAGGGCTGAACGATGACAAATTCCAGACCCAGATCGCACCACACTCTCATTAGCTCGCCCGCAAAGAGAGAGACCCACACCCGGTAAAGCTCACGCCGCTCCAGCTTCGACATTCACTGTCATGCTCATAAATCTTGCACTTTAATTGAAGACATTAAACTTGTTCACGCCATAATCATTCTTGGTCGGGAAAAAACCACACCGCACGCACGGTGCGAAGGCTTCGCACTTACTGGACGACACCGCGGAACTGTGAAAAATAATTTTAATGCCTTCTCTCGACGAAACAAAAAAACAGACAGCGCGGCTGCTTCCCAAAAGCCTCCTCTGTGGAAAGGACGATCCCCAAAATCAACACCAAACACCACCGGGCCAATGGATGGTGTTAGCATTAAAAGCTCTCGGTTCGCCCGCTCCACGCTGACACAAAACAAGCGGATGAAATATCTCGCCCAGTTAAGAAAGGTTCCAGCACGATCAAATGTTTGGCTTCCTTAAAATGGGAAATCGCTGCGAAAGACATTTTGATGAGGTACGGAAAAGGTTTACGGGTACAAGCACGCGAGCACCAAATGCTTGCCGAAAAGCTCAAGATAGCAACTCCCTCCAAAAATGGAACACGGAACAACAAAACTTGGGCCGGAAATATTTGTGTCGACAAAACGGAGTGTGAAAATTGGTGCATTTAGAAGCATTGTGCATTCCCCATTTGGGGAGAAGTCCATAGGTTCTCCCTTCCTATATTCCCCCCTCTTCCTGGTAAAAGGATTCGCACGAGGGCACGAGTTTGTATGGAAAGTTTTGTGCAAAACTCTTAAATTGTAATTTGCATGCATATTGCTCTAAGTAGCTGATCGTTCTTACTTCTTCACCGGGAGCTTCAGCACCGGGTGAAGTGATGAAGATTCTGGAGCGATTGCCGACGACCACCATCGTCCGTGTGCGAGACCGGAGCAAAACACCTCGAGCAGCAGAGGTGAAGAGTGAGTGAATATTCATCACAATCATTAATTTTAAGCATGGAAGTCATTGCTTCGCGCTGCTGTTGCTCCGGCTGCTGAAGTTGAAGTTTATTTGCCGCCCTGGTACCGACGCAGTTTCCACCAAAAAGGGCAAGCAATGTTGTTGCTATAAAGAAGAAATGGAAGAAGCAAAAAAAAGGGAAGCAGCAAAGCAAAATCGCACATTCTCGCGAAGTTTTTCGCAAAGATGATGTTATTTCAGCTAATTTGATGCAATTTATTTTTATTATAAATTAAACTACTTACGCTCGAGAAAGTTCGCCTCCGGATCGGTGGGGTACACTCGTTAGCTTCGTCTCGTCGTGTTTTGAGGTGATTCCTTGGTTGGACCGGGTAAAGGCGAACGTTAAAGTTCGCCTGGTACTGGTAGAGTGTATTTATGGGGCAACAGCAGCAACAGCAACATTTGGTGTTGGTTGTTATGAATAATGCTCACCCGGTAGATGATTTGTTCGGTTGGTAGGAAATAATTTTTTTGATACTAGAACGAAGACCTGGTGGCTGTGGGTGAAAGAGTGAGAGTGCACCTTCATGTGGATAATGGTTTGCGATAAGTAAAGTGTAAGCAGTTTAAAATGTTATGGTTAATTATTAAATTAAAGCTTATAAGCGAGTATGATGAAGATGAGATTGTTTACATTTATCCTTAATCTGCAACCTTGTTGGTATTCCTTGACTTCTTCAGGCGTGGCTTTAAAAGTTAAATAATCCACCCAATAACCACTTAAGTCGACTTCTCTAATATAGATGCATTGCGAAGTTTAAAAGCGTAGAGTCGATCTGATGCTCACGAAACCATCCAATCAAGAATGATTTAAAGCACCGACCAACATTGAGGACACCGTGGACGACCTCCAAGATCTTGTCGACCATCTGAAAATCCCTATTATGAAGAAATTATCCAGATGCCGAATGAAGTCCGGGAGTTCGGATATCAAAGCCACAAGTCTTCGCCTATTTTCAATGTCATTATTATCTTAAAGTTCTTCCAGAATTCATCCTCAATAGGAAGTTCTAAAGTTCTGTTCCCTTTTCATAAAGATATCGTCCAAATTAAAGGATTCTAGTAGACCTTATTGATAGACATCTTCCAGAAATGCTCATCGCTCCTGCTCGTTCTCTCTAGTGCCCGTTCACCACAAACTATCACTTCTTGCCGGTGGAAAAAGCGTAAAATTTGTCACCCTAATTTGAATTTTGCCATAAACGAAAACACATCTACTCCATCACAACCAACGCCACGTTTCTCCATCCAGGGTTTATCGTGGATAAAGAACACATTTACCGAGCCCCGGTAACGGATGAACGCTCCCAATGTGTTTGTTCGTTCGAACAGATTTCATCAACCTTTACGGTTCAACCCAGTCATGTAAAAAGGGAAGGTTTTTCTTTTGTAACCGCATCAACGCATCAACCTAGACGTATAGTCCAGCCTAAAACTAGAGCACACATCACCGGAACTATCACTCAAGCGGAAACTTTTCGATTAGAAGGGTGGTTTTTTGTGGCGGAGAGCGCCCGAGTGCGAAAGAACTACTCCTGCCAACCTCTATTTTTGGGATGCTTTTCCGAATAGAACTACTCGGCTCATCTAGTAGAGAAGTTATCCCCCGTTTTTTTAAAAGGATTTTCCTATCCTCATCCCGCATATGTGTGCCCGTAGCCTTAATGGGTCACGGAAAAGCTATCTAAACGCCATCCGCCAGGAACGGCGTCCTTAGATGACCAACATGAGAGGAGGCCTCGACCGAAGGAAGCGTTACAGTTCATTAATTTAAGACAATAGTCCTATGCGGATGTCAAAGGTTTTGGTGACCGCATGGAAGCACCCACTCGACTAGCCTCTCGGTGGTCAGTCACTTGCAAAAAAAACCAAACGCTACTTCTACCAGAGGCGTTCAAGCGGAGCCTCAGCATCCAACCAACACAACCGAAACATGGCATCAAAACTCGTCCAACTTCCAACACAGGCGCCGTCAACCAGAGAGCCCGACAGAGTAAACAGAGCAGAAAAGCAGGGACGACATTCTACCGGCCCAATTTATCAACCATCCATAACCAGGGTCCATCACCAGAATCTCGCGACGCACGTCCCCGGAAGCACTTCAGCCCACTACGGAGGCCACGTGATTTATGACTTCGCCGACGGAAGATGATGGCGAAGATCAGGTCCACTTTCGCACTCGAACATCGAAACTCATCGAGCGGGAAATGTTTCCATCAAGTACGTACTTCGTTTTGCTACCCTGTCGAAGAAGGAAGCGGGAATAAAAACGCTTTTCCACCTTCCGGTTGTTCGGGCGTGCTGTTTCTAGTCGCCGGACTTCTTTTTTGTGCGTTCGCTCTTTTTCGCCTATCGCACTCGCTCTCTTCATCGTGCCGGCACGTTTACCGGTACGGTCACTTTGATAGGCTGTCATCAATCTACTTCCTTCGACGCACTTCACTCGAAGGAGTCGAACGGATGCGGATACATTAGCACACGAGAGTGAGAGACAGCAAAAAAAACGCACGCAATAAAGAGAAAAAAGCATTGGAATAGGACAACCTAAGCCGATCGAGCGTAATCTTGGTGCAATCCAAGATCAATTAATCAATCAATCATCCAGATTGAGCTGGCTGGAAAATGGAAAACCTCGGTGAAGGATAATCTTGCCGGATCAGTGCGATTATTTCTTTTGCCTTTCCCATTGCGAAAGTGGAGAAATATGCTTTTTTTGGGAGGATGGAATTGATGACTTGAAGTTAAAGTTGAATTTTATAGAATGTGTCTTTAATAGTAGTTTGCAAAGGTAAATAGTCGTCCTCTACTTCTTCACTTACATATATCACTCACTCACTCGCTTGTTTATAAAGGCAAACCGATAAAAGCAGTAACACCAACAAAGGCCACAACCAGCCAGCAGGGTGACGATTTATTGTAACGGCCGGCTAGACCAAAAACCCTGACAACAGGGCACACCAAATACGGCTTCACGACAAACGATTACCAACCCCTACGACCTGCAGCAAGAACCTGGTCAAGATAAATTTCACGAGAAACGTTGAGCGCACGGGCGCGACAAACTGCTGCCTGGGCGATATTCCCTCGACAGTGCTCAACGTCAACGGTGTGTCAATTTTACGATGCCACTGGGTTTGCCATCGTTTGTGGTGGTGGTCTCGTCACTAGTTTCGTAATGTAGCAAAGGTATATTCTAGCCAGAGTCAATTCTATCTTCCTACGGTTTTTTCTGGTAACTATGTCTAGATTAAGTCTTATAATAGTTGGATGAAAAAGTTGTAACATAGAGATGATCCAGATGGGATTCGAGGATGAGATCTTCAACAACTTCAAAGTCTGCTCTTAAGAATCACATTCAAAAATACATAGTTAGTCGGGTTTGGTTCCAAAATTTGTTCTTGTAGAAAACTTCATGGATCTCCTAAAACTTCATGGATACTAAAGATTCCAGGTATTAACTATCTCAATACCTTTTCTTGTCTTCTTCCTTATTTCTACAATAAGAATCACCCAGACACAATGCGCATACGTGTCAGAATCATGGCTTATAATCACACAGCACATCCAACGATGCACCAAACGGCCTAACTTCCCAAACACGGAGATTTCAAAACTATGCGTAAATCTTCCGTCTTTGAGCCTACGGAGAGGAGAACCAAAAAAAAAAAGAACAACAACAGCATTAACATTTAAACCGGCTGACAAACACACACGCGAGAGTTCATCAGCAACCACAGCGTCAGCGACTACTTGACTGTCAAGATCCGTTTGTCAGAATGTTTTACACTTCATAAAATTATCACCGCTCTAGATTCTATTTTTCTGTCCGCTTCTTGGACACCCGCTCAAATCCCACACAAGTGGGTGTGATGTGTCGTTGGATTGCAAGAATTTTCAACACATCGCACCCACTCTACTACTACCCCACCATCACCAAACACCACCCAAATAAAAACAAACCTCCGGCTCGTCAACGGTTTGACATAAGTCGCGAGCGGCCGCACGACAAATGACAGCCGCGTGACCGTGTAATGAGCGACATCTACACGATCGGACAGACCCGTACCAGTCCCAAAACGACATCCACTAATGCGGAGAGTCCATCGGATGTGTTGTAGTGCTGCCGGGGGGGATTTTTTTTTTTCACCCAATTTTACGTCCAACCTCTCACGCGCTGGTCCGCACATTCCGGGCCAGCTCTCGGAGCTAATGTTATGATTATTTAAATTTCATCGCCATCCGCAACGTGCCCGGGCACGCAATCCGTTACAACCGGGATCGAACCGAAGCTGCACCCGCGGGGCAACTTTTCAATCGAACTCCAACCAGCGCCCAGGCGACCTGTTGCCCCGTAAGAAGATTAAACAAAGTTTAGTTTAAATTTCCATTCGATCGAAACCGGCGCTGAAACTAATGCCGAATTGTGGATAACTGATTTAAATCACTCAACCTCTAGGCTTACGGAGAGAGCTTGGAGCTGTGAAGGTGGCTGTGTGTTTTTTTTTTCCTGCCCAACTCTTCAGTTTATCTATTTTCACTCAATCTCACCAGACCCCGAACCGAGGGAAGCTCGGTGACTTGATAACCTTTCCGTTTAAGGGGCTTTTTTTCGTTGCCGGGATGACCGTACCATGATAATGGAAACTACTTCACGCGGATTTTGCCATTCGTCGTCGGGCGGAACTGAAGAAGGAAATAGCGCAAACCGTTGTAGCAGCCTGCATGGAGCATCTATCTTTCGTTAACAGATTGGAACCCGTGTCCGTTTGTGTTGCGTGACGCTGGCTGAGGTTGGTCTTATCTAAAGCTTTTGATGGTTGAAAAAGTGGGACTCGAAGCTTTCTGCTATCGGAAACAAAAACGGCTTTCCGCAGTATTCGGTGGATAGGTAGCTAATCATCCTTCTATCATCCGAGTGAGTACTGATGCGAATGAATCGAATTGAGGCTATAGATGGTATAGTGGTGTGTTAAGTGCATAATGGCAAAAGTAGCTAGAAACGGTAGATTTGTTTAAGTGTGGCGCAACGATAAGATAAAAATAAATTGCATTACGATGCAAACGAGCAACAGGGCTCATCGAATACAAATACTCCTTTATAAGCAAATCGCAAAATGCTTTTCAAAGCTACAATAAATAAAATGAATTTATAGCAAATAATTGTTATATTCTGTTAATGAAAGTTGAATTAGAACTTGACATAGGATATTAGTTACAATTATCAATTTTTGCTTTCTGTATGGCATACAAATTTGCTATAAAAACTTGAATGAATTTATAGCACATAATTTATTAATTCATTTCTGTAAGCATTTATGAAAATAAAACTAGTACGGCTAATAAAGCTATAAAATCTTAGTCATATAATTCTATTGTATAATTTTTGGAAACATCTGAAAATTTATTGCTATAATGAATTCTGCTATAATGAATATTTGCTATAATGTCTGGATTCTTTCGAATGATTAATTAAAGCCAAGCAAGTTACTAATCGTTTAGATGATCGAGATAACATTTACTTAACCCAACTATTCTAACGCAGTTTTTTGAAGTGCAAAATCAGCTATAATGAACTTTGATAGTAATGAACTCAAAAATATCTTTTAAATGATATAAAAACCATTTTATTTGCCCTTTCGTTTCAAATTAATTTATAGCATTTATTTATTTACTCTTGCAAAGTTCCTGGAAAATGTCTTCATTCATTCAAAGTACTAATCCACCACAAAACACCGTTACATTGAAGCCATATAATTCGATTAAATCGTAACATAACTAGCCGAGGCGCCTTGCCTTCGCCACCCAGCACACATCCAGCCACCATTCCAATCCCCAAGCCCCAAAACCGGCACCGAATGGGTTCGGTCCGTGAATGGTGATCGACACGTCGTGCAAGGCCGACGATAAACTACCACACAATAGAACCGATATTATGGCATTTGCAGCTGAAAGAGATCTAATCAGCGAACCGTTCAGTGATTTGACACCTTTCGGGAAATCGCCCGTTCCCTCATTGATTTGCCAAAAGGGGCCATTCATGCCGGCCGGTGAGTTTCGACGGCCCAGCCGGGTGAACGCAAACTCCCGCTGAGTTTACAAATTAAAATAAACGATTTCCGAACCACGAACCGAAGGTCCCGCGCGCGGTCTATTTAAGGTGCGTGCGGCCATTGTCGCTGGGTGCCGTGTGGTACCTTCGCTCGTCCAGCGATCGAAACGCTGGTCACCTCTATTTCGGGACAGCTCAATCAATAGCGAGTTATCAATCTTAACCGTACCCGACACACGGACACACGGTCGGACATGACAATTGAAAACCAATTTCTTGGACTCGGGTCGGTACGTTGCTTTGTAAAAATGGCGAACAGCCGAACACGATTGCACAACCGGCTCTAGGTGGCGGTACCTTTCACGCGGTACCTTCTTCGGCTGACCACCCGATGTGCGGTGTCAAAAGGTGACGTGAACCGTGGCGTAGAAAGTGAAATCGGTATCGGTTTGCCAAACGACGGAGATCCTGCTGCTATGGCAAGTGTTTTGGCAGGGGTTGCGAGAGACCGGTCACACCGGACAGTGTGACATCCTGTCCTACTGTTCTACTGTGTGTGAGTAGAATTGACGCGGTGCAGAGATGCAGACCGTTAAGTAACGGAGGCCTGGCTATCAGATCAGGAGTCAAAGTATCACATTTCTACTTCATGTCACAGCTGTCAGCTAGGCGTATATTACGAAATACTAGTACGCAACTCGCTATAAAAAGGTAAACATTTACTCTCCGACGAAGTCTAGAAAGTTGCATACTCTTTATGCTCTAATTATCTATTTAATTACGAACGCCCTATAGTTTGCTCATCAATCAGAATTAACAGTTTAAATGAGGGACAACAACTCCCATAAAGAAAACTCCTAGATCTGATCTTTCAAATCAACATCTGATCTGTCCTTCAGCAAACGCTCCGCCCAGCTTGATGGATTATGTCATCGACGGTGAAACAATTCGTTCCAGCGACTAAAACCGTCAAGCATTCGGGCTATTGACAGGTCAATTCTACGTTTGACACGTTCCGATGCAAACACGGCGATATAATTCCGATACCCCGAATTCACACCGTTGTCACAATTTGTCGCACACTAATAAGGATTAATTTGATTCTCCCATTGGCCCGTATCAAATTAAAAGTGTCAAAAACACTAATGAAGTTGCAGGTGGTGCAGATCACTCAGGCACCTCTGTTTGCACCTAATGAACCACCACCCCAATAAACAACGCTCGTCGCCCAACAAAACTTAAATACCATTTTCGCCAAATTTACAATCAAACCCCACACAAACTGTCTCGGCGGTGAAGTCACAGCTCCGGCAGCTAACTTTCAGCACGATAATCTAATTACACGAAAACCAAACTACCAAACAGCGTTTATCGTAAAATAATCGGTCCGGAGGTTTTGTGAACGCAGTACGGACTCGGTCGGACGCGCCAAACCCTTGCGGGCATGCAAACGATAGCGCCAACCGACCGCACAGTAAACAACGCTCGGTCATGGACGATCTCCGGGTCTCATCCCACCGTTGCTACGCTCGCCGTCAAGTTGCCGAAAGTCGAACATTTCCCAAAGCAACATGCAACCCAGGCTGCAGGCTGGTTAAATTATCTCCCGATGCGGTGTGTGTGTGTGTGTGCATACCCCCAAAAGTCCGCTCGCCCAAAACTCGTCCGAAAATCCTTAAAACACAGACGCTCGCTCGGTTGGCCAGACAATGTTTACAGTGCAATCCAATTTTCCGATATTTTACTCGCCGGAGTTCGGATTTTCGGATAGTCAAACATTTGCTCAGTGCGTAATGCGCCAGTATGCGAGAGCGACTCTTAGAGCGAGCGCTGTCCGGCACGTTTGCTACGCGACCGAAGCCGATTAACGCCGTACCGGTCCCGATCGATCTATCATAACAGTGGGTAGGGCAAAAATATAAATACACTTTAGATAAACAAGCATCGGTTCGGTTGCTTCGTACCGAAAAGTTATTTAATTTCGTTCGATTATGTGAGAAAGTTGCACGGGAAGAGTCAACCATTCTAATCATCATCACTTCTAATTACACACATTTGACTCGTTTCGCGTCAATTAAGTTAAGCCTTAGAAATTGGAGTGAAGTCACCAAAATGCTCCTCCCGAAACACATTTCTGATTGAATGTTCCCACCATTCCCAGCATTCCAACAAAAGCTGCATATTAATTCTTGCATTCCCGCTTTTGCAGCTTACAAAGCACGATATGGCAACAATAGGTAACGGCTCCAATCTTCCAACTCATCATGCATCATCTATTGACGAAAATTCTAGCCAGCGTCGGGACTAAATTTCACACAAAAAGCAATTTAATTCAATGTTCTTCTGCTCCACATCGCCGAACCATTAAACAACTCACGCTACACCCGACAACGCAATGCAGGCTCAATCTGCATCAACACTTTGTCACAGTCTTGTCTGGAGGTGCGTAGTTACAAAGCTGACGCTATTCCATAACGCTATGTTCTCTATGTCCTCAATTTATGTAATATCTAAATTACGAATTTCGCGAACTTACTGTACATACTCATCATTACAACGTCAGACACGAGATCGGGGTTTTCCAATTGTTACCTACACCCATCCATCGGGAAGAATTGCCACCAATAATGATGAATCCCCGGTTGCCCCGAAACGATTGTTACCCGCCGGATGCAAACAAGTTTTACACGGCAAGCCATCGAGCAGGTTCGGCAAATAGTTCGTCGTAAAGCGGTTGAAGTTGCCCATGTCCTCCCATGCTATTGACAAAATCTCGATTGTCTAAAGCGCTAGATTCGCTATCAGGAAACGCATGTCACCGTGCTGGTTTGGGAACCAATTGCAACCAAAGCCCTCACACCATATCTCCAGGGCGCACCTTCAGTGGCGTGGAAATGGAGGTTTTGTTCACTTTAATTACATTACCACCTTTTCTCCGCCGACCCCGAACTCTCCCACCTCGAACACTGATAAACGATCACATCCGAAGGCGCTCTTGGGAGGGTGAAGCGAAAGCCCTTTATTGGGATGGTTCGCAAGAGATTCAATTAAATTTGATTACTGGTGCTCGCTTCCGCAGGCGCTACTAATAACGCGCTGCATAGAAAAGCCCCAATGCTACGCATCTCCTCGCAGCTCATTATTCACAACCGCAGCGGTGTATCTTCTATCGACTAAATTGTGCCTGCCGGGGTTTCGTCCCGAACTTTCAATCCCGATTGATACCGGCACCGACAAAAAACGCTTGTTCTCTCCGAAACAAGTGTTCCGTATCCTGGCCGGTTCCAGCGTACCGGCTTACAGATTACACCCCAAAAATGCATGTCCAGCGGGCCACAACACGCGACATTCATCATGCGTGGTATTACCGAAGCAACGCGCCAGCAAATACTGGCCCGACACATTGACGAGCATCAAACCGGAACAGATGCACATCACGTGAAAATATGCGTGCGTGTGGTCTAATGCTTTCGTCGCTAGGGCGGGGGGTTTTTTTCTCCGGGTCGGCTCCATTTCCCGACGGTCAAGCCGCTGCAGTTACTTACCCAGAACCAATGGTGATGGGAAGCGTCAAAGATAAACAACGTACTGCTGGCAACCCGAGCATATAGTGTCTTTGTTTTCAAAACACTTCTATGCTCTCCCATGCCGATCACACTCGATCGTAGAATTGTTCTGCCGTTTGCTCATAACAAACCCCCAACACACGGCACAATCCCATATAGACCTCCGGGCGGGCGAACTAGATCGAGGCACCAAGTTAAGACTTTAACCATCGCACCAGCAACATTGTAGACGCGTGGTGGAGCTGTATGAGTTGTACAGAGAACGAGGCACGGAGAATCAAAACTAATTCGGTTCCACGATCGTGATGGTTTGTTTATTTTGAAAATGAAATTCATCCCATTTTGTTTATCCCGGGTCGGCGAAGAGCGATGAAGGCGATATGGCGGTGGAGGCGGTTGAATAACTACGACCCGGAATGGATGAGCGATGTACCGGAATGGCAGGTCTCGTTAACCCTTACGCTGCTACCAGGTTACATGTTTCAGCATTATGTTTTACAATCTTGGTAGCTAATAAAACCACTTGAACTTTTCAGGAATACTCAAGGCGTTACGTTAATTTGTTAACGAGGTAACGCACATCATGAATTTAAACTTCAAGAATTCTGGATTAGAAGAATTTAACCGAGCCCTGTAAACGTATACTAAAACTTCAAGTAATATTCGTTCTCCTATTCGTGGGTAGTTCTCGCTATGTTCGTTTAAGGGAATCTGTTCTAGACATCGTATAGATGAAGACTAAGACTAAGACTAGTTTTAAGTTATTGTGAGAGACTTGATCCTATCTATCTAGTATTATTTTGAGTCCTAGTATCTCATACTCATTCAAGTTTCATACTCACCAGAACATCTTCGTAGTTTCAGAAAAACGAGGTTTCATAGCCTAGAACAATTCCATAAGTTGCTATCGTGTTGAAGTATCGAGAATTAGATTTGATCAGTGGTAGAAGGCAACACGATACAAATAAAGTGTCAGATGATAGTCAGACGAGCATCCGGCTAAGATCTAAGATGGCTTATAGGCGTTCCTTACAAAGTCTTTGTTTTTGTGTACAAGATACTTGACCAGGATTGATTAATACTTGTTGTATGTTATGTATGTAATAAAATCTACACCATTATGTGTTGTATTTTTCAACATCTTGTTTCCAAATATCGCTCAGATCACTCAAGGGTTATTCTCCATCATTACTTTTTTGTTAAATGCAGCACAACCCCGGCAGCAATGGGAAATGAGTCTATCACGATAATGGATCGGTGGGTGGGTGGAAAAATAATTACCAGTAATTATGCCTAGCATCGAATAAAGCAGCAGCACTGATTA
This sequence comes from Anopheles maculatus, assembly GCA_002091835.1. Taxonomy (NCBI): domain Eukaryota; kingdom Metazoa; phylum Arthropoda; class Insecta; order Diptera; family Culicidae; genus Anopheles; species Anopheles maculatus. The sequence continues at coordinate 725,706 of KZ061549.1, forward strand.
AGAAACAGATGGGAAAAGAAAGAAAGCCTCACAAAGGTTCACCCAAAAAAAAATAAACCATCATTCGATTGATCAAACCCAATGGCTTGTTTCCGCTTGTTTTACTGGTCCCTTTGCGCCGATTCCATACTCCGGCCAAAGTAAATGGATTGGATTTCTTTAACAAAAATCCGATAAAAAAGCACGACAATGACATTTGGCTTCGGTACGGCAAAAGCACGGCAGACCCCGACCAGTGGGAGGAATGCTTACACAATGCACAATCGATGCACTTTTCAGATGTGATGTGACTTCAAACATCGTAAACATTGGGAGCAAACGTAAGGCAGAAAATAAATCACCCATCCCGAAAAACTAGGACTCGTTAAGACGTACCAGCACCACTCAACCCACACACACACACACAAATGCGCGGCAAAAGTACTGAGGCGCGATTGTAACGAACCGGGGATAACAAACAATGGGAATCAAAAACGAGACTCCAATGGTAAAATATGATAATTTGCACCTTCGTTCGAACAAACACACGGGCGCGCGCGCGCTCACAAGGGCGGAACCGTTTTGCGAATACCGGGACGGATGATACACACCGGAATCGGCGGCGTGCTGTAATCGGAAATTAAGTGAAGTTTTCCTAATGACAAAATTACACACCCGGTCGGTCGGTGATGGGAAGAGTGGTGGCGGGAACAATCGCGGGCAACGGTTACGATTTGACGAACCGTTCTTCGGTGCCGCCAAGACCGATGGTGATTGGGTTAATTTTATGGCTCTTTCTTAACTGTTCGCAAGACAATGTTTTAACCAGGGGCGGGGGTTTATTTATTGAATGCTTGTCAGATAAGCAATAAACGATCTTTTTCTCTTTTTCTCTTTATCTTGTTTAACGAATTTTTCTTATTATATTAATTATTTTAGAGTTATTTTCTTTATTTTCAAATTTATTTAATACTTCATCAATTTTTTCTCAACTACTTTTAAATTTTTTTGACTATCTCTTCACCTTCTTTTCTCTTAAGTTGGGTTACCATTTTATACATGTTTTCCAATTTCAATTATTTCTATATTTTTATATTATATTTCGTGAGCTTTTTGCTGATTTTATAATTTTTTTATTCTTGTTCTTATTGTCAAATTTATTTTTCGTTTTTCTTAACTGTTTTTTTATATTTCTAAATTACTTCTTTTTAACATGTTGTTTACTGATGCTCACTTTAGTTTGATTTTTAATGATTATTGGCAGTTTTTACCAGTTCTTTTTATGAACTTCCTGAGTTGGATTATCATCTTTCTTCACATTTTTTTAAACTTAATTCATTTTATATGATTATGTTTTGTTTTATTTCCTCAGTCATTTGATTGTTTTTTTAAAGTTATTATTTTAGTCATTTTGCTCATTAATTTTCATTCATAAACAAATTTGTTCTATAAAATGCTAGTCATTAGACACTCTTCTCAATGCTCGTCACGCTTTGAAATGTTTACATGTCCTTCCCTATTCATATTTTTAAATCATGTTCCTTCTTAAAACAAACATTGCAACTGGAAATTCCTGCCGCACAACAACCTCAAACTGCACATTGTAGTAACTAATTGAGTCGCTTAGTTCACAACCTTCACCGCCACTGTGTTTTCGCGGAAACCTCCTTCCCCGCGGGGTGAATTAAAACGTCTTTTTCAAAACTAAGAAAAGGCAATCAATTACTCTGTACACGCAGCCGTAAGCCCGCATCCGCGCGTACGATGGCAATCATGCGCTGGTAAACGAAACAAAATCCCACCAACCATAATAGCGTTTGCACCAGCACCAGCGCGAAAAGCGGCTTTGGAAAAATCCATCAATAATAAATGCAAGTCATGTCATCGAGGCCGTGCGGCTGCACAAAATCTGCACACCACAAGCACAAAACCGGGGAAAAACACACATACACAGTAAGTAAAGACATCTGCAAATCTGCTACACAAAAATAACGCGGCTCATCGCGCACCGAACCCGGGTCCCGGTCACCATCCGGGCTGCATAAAATGCAATTCGCAGCATAACGCTCAAACAAAGCTGCAGCAGCCCGCAACTTTTGCGACGTGCTAGAACGCGCCACTAATTTATTGCATTGAGATAGCGGCGGCGATGGCTTCGGAATAAATAATCAATTTCTTTCTTGTTTCGCGAGCGCGCGCGCGCGTACCCCGTTCTAGGCCCGCGCCGAACCGACACCACTGAGCACTGTGACGAAGACGTCGTCAACGGCGGCGTTGGGCGACATGGGCAAGTGCCGCCTGCGCACTGAAACTGCAATAAATGATTCATATTTGTACCCCAACGCACCGCACGCGATGCATAACGAATCGATTGTCCGACCGACCGGATAATGGTGGCGTTGATTCGGCCGATGCATCCCCCAGCCCAGACGCACACGTACGCAAATGCATCTCCGGTTTGGGTTTTGTTTTTTGCAACTGTTGTGAACTGTTGTGAGCCTGCAGCGGAAGAGTTGGGAACGCGTCTTCCGGTCATCGGATGTGTTAGACCAGGACACAGGGACCGGGAGTTGCTGCGGAAATGCAAAACAAAATCATAAACCATCGACCAGCTGCATCCAATCCTATGGTAGAACAAATCTAACTCCGTGATAAAAATTTCAATGATGTAAACCGTTTTTTGCTTGGGGAAATAAAATACAAAATACAACTTAAAAGAAATGCATTCAAAGGCTTATTTTTATTGCCTCAATATAAAATTAATCACCTTTCTTGATGAACGATAAAGTTGATAAAAAAATGCTTAAAAGATTTTATTTTGAAAGCACGACAAAACCTGCGATTATTGACAGCTAGCTTTCGAACCAGCATACATAAACAAATGCTAATATAAAGAATTTGAGTAGCATTTTAGCATCTCAGCTCCATGTTCTTAAAAGATCTCTCTTTTGACCAGTTGTCAGCGTTAAAAGCAGCGTCAACTATGAGAATTAATGTCGCGGGTATGATCTCATAATTGGGTACCTGTCAAATACAATAATATAGCTGTCAGTTCATTGGTGTTATCAAGATTGCGTAGCTGATAAGTTGCATATCTATACATTTTGAGACTGCTCAAATTTACAATTCAGGAAAGATAGGAAACCAAAAGATAGGTTTAAGATAGGTTTAAGTTAAGATTAAACTTCATTATTCTGGAGCTCTAATTTCCAGGGCTATTTACAACTCAGTAGAGACCAGCCTAGAGACTTCGTGAACTACATCTACGTAAAAGGATTTGTAGCTCTTGCATTATTGTAGAAAAGGTCATCTGCTCAACTTCAAATATCTCTACATTGACAGAAAGATACTGAACAATGAGAACAATATTGGAAAACTCAGATATTACGAATACGATGAAGGTTAAATACGATGAAGGATATTTCGTGCCGAATAAAGATAATTAGGGATTTAACCCTCAACTTAGAGTAGAAAGCCTGTACTAACTATGGGGGAACTGTCAGTATTGCCCACCTGATTTCGAGATTGAAGTCGTTTCTATTACTTAAGAAGATATAGATTAAACTACTCACAAGAACGCAACAGACAGCCATAGAAAATAGCTACTCAAGCACTAGCAAACCCAATAACAACCATTAAACCCTATTGGTTTCTTTACATAATTTTATAACCCCCAATCAACCGCTTACATTATTAAGCTCTCCGCTCTCCTAAAAAAACTGCATCCTTGTACCCTACCGTATGTTCTCCGCCAACTCTCCACAGACACACACCAAAATAGATAGCGCTAGAGTTTCTGCTACGTGACCCTCGCGACCCGGCAGGAGTCTTGCGTTGTTGCAAAGAGGCCCAGCAACGCCAACAATCTGCGCAAGAGCGGTGAACTCTCGCGAGGAACCCCGAGGCACGTTGCGTTGCGTAATGGCTGTGCAATGCACACTTTCGATTTCTTGGTGCGCGCTAGGAAACCGATACGGTACCCGCTGAGCAGTGCAAATAAGAAACTGATGTATTCCGAATGATAAATGACTGCGAGTGCCCCATCCGGAACGCCAAAAACCCCATTCGGCTGGGGTTCCTTTCCCTTTCCCGAGCCCATCACCGGTTAGGATAGGACCTCCACCTGGCTGTGGCCCTTCACCAGCCAACCACCATGGGACACCTCCATGGGTGCCGGTGTACAAATCGCGAAAGGGAGATTTTTAATCGAAAAATCGGACCTCAGCGAGAGCCCTCAACCGCTTACATTATTAAGCTCTCCGCTCTCCTAAAAAAACTGCATCCTTGTACCCTACCGTATGTTCTCCGCCAACTCTCCACAGACACACACCAAAATAGATAGCGCTAGAGTTTCTGCTACGTGACCCTCGCGACCCGGCAGGAGTCTTGCGTTGTTGCAAAGAGGCCCAGCAACGCCAACAATCTGCGCAAGAGCGGTGAACTCTCGCGAGGAACCCCGAGGCACGTTGCGTTGCGTAATGGCTGTGCAATGCACACTTTCGATTTCTTGGTGCGCGCTAGGAAACCGATACGGTACCCGCTGAGCAGTGCAAATAAGAAACTGATGTATTCCGAATGATAAATGACTGCGAGTGCCCCATCCGGAACGCCAAAAACCCCATTCGGCTGGGGTTCCTTTCCCTTTCCCGAGCCCATCACCGGTTAGGATAGGACCTCCACCTGGCTGTGGCCCTTCACCAGCCAACCACCATGGGACACCTCCATGGGTGCCGGTGTACAAATCGCGAAAGGGAGATTTTTAATCGAAAAATCGGACCTCAGCGAGAGCCCTCATGCTGTCCTCTGCAGTGGTGCAGGGCGAGGCCATTCGTTTGATGATGATCGCAGCATAAGGCGTGAAACTAAAATCGCCACACGATACTCGGCACGGTCGACCTCGTCCGGGACCTCGTCACAGACTGTAATGTTGGGCGAATGGTTCGCTGTGCTGCTTTTTCTAACCAAGAAGTCATGATGTCTTCCAACACTCCAGTAGGTGCACCAGGTGTCCTTCAAAACACTTGCTCGGTGAGTAAATGTGAGTGTTAAGAAAACTGGCTAAGTAAGACTGTGAAGGGCACTTCATGAAGATGGGATTGCATTAGAAGCGTATGATTTCACAAGAGTTTTGATAATATTCCAACTACCTCAGATCGTTCTTAATGTCTTAACAATCATTGGGCTTTACAGTAGCATTTGATACAGCTGTTCAAATCCCCAAACCCTGGATGAGATGATGTCTCCAACTGCAACTCTAGTTTTACGATATCAAATTGGGAGTTAACTACTGTAGCAGTTTCTCACGCTCTCAGTTCCGAGCATTAAACCCAGCAGTGCGAAATCACTTGTCTATATTATCTAAAACAAATAAACACGTCCCCCTCCTGGTCGAACATCTGGAGCCACTTTATCCAAAAAAAGGGGGACGACCACGTAGACTGATTTGTTGAACTAAAAGATTAACTCGGTCAATTCGAGGTTAAGCTAAACTCTGAACTCGTACTGCGAGACGGCGAGCTTCGAACCAAAACTACATAATTACGCCTCACACACACACACACACACTCACCGCCAACAGGCGGCCGATTTCCAAATATCTCAACTGTCAATCAACCGGATCGCCGTTCGACGATGCTGGAGGATCAAGGCTTACACGACCGCGACCTGCCATCGTGGCTGCCTGGTGTGCTGGTGTGCGCAGGGTGGACGAAGATATTTAGCTCAGCAAAAGCTGCTGGTAGGAAAGTTTTGCCTCAGCGACCAGTTACTGCATCCTAGCTTGCCACAACGACACAAAGAAGCACAAATGCGATCGCGTGATGCGATCGCAAAAGTATCGAAGCAGCGGGTAACGTGCGCATGGTGCCACATACGGCACCGTGGGGTTAATGGTGACCAAGGCCACCCGAATGCGCACAAAACGTAATCAATTATTCAGCCAGTGGAGTTGGATTTTGAATTTTTACTTTCATGCACCATTCCCGAAACGTCAACCCCATCAGGCCATCTGGTCCTGTTTGTGTGATCGAAGTGAATTAATTCCAAGAAGACAAAGACGAAAGGGACGAAACGAGAGAGAGAGAGAGAGAGAGCGAACGAGCGATGGCAATGCATTAACTAGAGTCAATGATGCGCTTGACCGACGAATTCCAATGCTGCCACTGACGCTTGCTTTATCAGTTCCAAGAAGCTGACGTATGGCATCTCATTCCGGAACGCATTCCAGTCAGCATGGCACTGTTATGGTGACAATGTTCATATTTTCATCTCCACTGCAACGGCATTACTTTGTAATTTAATTTACATTGTTTCATTAATGGCACTCATTACATTCATACATGCTCAAAATTAATACATCAAATGTATTGCTGCTTTCAGTGTGTAAGTTGCTCTAGGGTGTGTGTGTCCACGTTGTCTGAAATTGATCTATTTCTATTTTCAAAGCACAATCATGCGCCGCTCCCAGATATCGAATAACAAACATTCTGCTAATGTATGTAATTTACTTGTAATTGTTTTCAAATAACGCCTGCAGATGTGTGCCAGGCGTGTGCGCGTCATATACAACTCTCACCGAAGCGCTCATTCATCAGGCAATGCACGATGGGCAATGGATGGACATAGGGTTGCACATTATACAAAGAATAGATTTGAAAAATTAATTGCTGTATTGTACAGAAGCTTGGGATGTACGTAAACTCAAGGATGTGAAAGAATTGTAGTTTCTGTAAAGCAGGTGCAATACAGTTAGTGGATATTCGAGCAGTAACAATATTGCTACTACTCTTGGCTAGTCCAGGACGAATTAATACGATTTTAGTGAACCTAACTATAGATCCTCTGATCCTAAGGTCCTTGAAGACTGGAGATTCCTGAGCAAGGACTCTATTCTACTGAATTCGCTTTATTTATAGAGACACGGATAAGGAACACGTATCAGCGATAGTTGAGACTTCCCTCTAGTCTGAGGTATGTCTTATCTGGCTGTCTAGTTGTGGCTTAAGTTATCCACAAACTTACAATCCAACTTACTGACATCTGGATCTCTGACTTCAATAGTAATACTGAGAGCAGTAATCATGCATCAAATAAAAAAATATAAAGTAGTCGCACAGTTGTCCCTTGCGAACCCACTGTGCGTCGCCTTCAACTTGGGAGCGATTCAATTATTTCCCTCTTTCATGTGATGTCCCAATGAATATTCGCTTTGTTCCAGTAGCAGTAGCAGCAGCAGCAGCAGCAGTAGACCCGCGTAGCGCGCCCTTTGAAGGTGGCCCAGAGTCCTTTCGACCATTAGCAAAATGGTTTGTACTTTAGTTAATCATCGTGACCCTGAAGATAAAAGTACGGCATGCAAAGGAGGTGTAAATGAAAAAAAGCAGGAAACCAACGCAAAATTATCTCATCGAGCGCGAGCGCGCCACAAATCTAGGAGCGAGCCCGAGTACTGATGGCCACGCTTCCGCGCTTCCTTTTTTTCCGACCGGCGACCGCGAATTCTATGGTAGCCCGTAAGCTAGTTGGGGAACTTAATTAAACCTATTTATTAATTTAGTCAAATTGGCTTCCTCGGTGCGAACCGTGGAACCGGATCATGAACGCACTTGTGCCTCCCAACGCCTTGTGGTGGACGGGCACTCAAGCGATGGCCGTGACAAGTGAGTGACGAGCGCAAAGGGGGGGGCCGGGCAACGAGGCTGGAGGCGAGATTAGCAGCAAATTATAGGTTTACCAAGTGGCCGCGCCGTTTCGTCCAGCGGCTCACATTCGGATTCCGATTCGACGGACGGTTCATTTGAATACGGCCACGCCACACCAACAACGAGAACAACACGGCCACTCTTTTGTTTGCTTATAATTAACTTGATTGAATCTCGTACCGTCCCCCCGGTTGGGAAGGGACACGGTCCGGTTCCGAACCGGTTCTCTATTGGTTCTTGCGAGGGAAGGCCGGGCCTTTGGTCGACTATTTGAGTCGAAAATTTGAATGTTTTTCGGAATGCATGCATTTTTTTGTCGCTCCATCTCTCCCAGTGCGGGCTGGTCAACAAAAATCGCTTACTCACTTTTCGAAAACCACCCCTCTTTTAGTAACACGCTCGCGCACAAACTTTTTTTTTCACATACACGCCCAACGGTCCCGATGCCTTTTGTTGCTGTCCGCCCTATTGTGTCTTCCGGGGTTCCGAGTGGCAGTTGAAAAGAAAAGTTGTATGCCAGCCACCGGACCGGCTCGCGATCGCGCTAGGAAGATTCACTTTTCATTGATCGCGCAGCAGCATACCCAGTCCTAGCAGGCATTCGCGCGGATGATGCTTATCGAATCGGAATCCATCGGGCTAATTGAATTCGTGACGACACCTACCGGGGCTGTCGGGTTGAACAGTGTGAGAAAATTGAATCCGATATTCAAACGCACCATATTTGTAAAACACATCATCGAGAGAGAGAGAGAGAGAGAGAGAGAGAGAGAGAGAGAGAGAGAGAGAGAGAGAGAGAGAGAGAGGGACCGGGTGAATATGCAAACATTTGTTTGGCGTTGCTATAATCAAATAGTTTGAATAGAATCAGAAACCGAAGAATTGATTTTAACTTCGAACTTCAGAACATCATTTTATAATACAATTACAATCACGTGTAATTAGTATTCAAAATTAATTTTGAAGGGAAGATATTTATAGAAACTTACAACTACAACCTCCTCTTAGCTTCACGATCACCGATCACCAAAGAGCTAATGAGACTCTTCCAGCTTTCAACGATGAACTACTGCATGTCGCGGTAGCATACTCTTCCAGGAAATTCAAAACCATCGCTACAATATAAGGCCTGGATATCCATTAATGGCTAAGTTCTCCCGGCCGACGTCTTGCATTCACTCCAATCCTGTCTTCACAACGCTTCACAACTCCTGAACCTATCTGCTTGGTATCCTTATCCGAGGACCTTCTGACTCTCAGCCGATCGTGGTATGTTTCGCCTGTTTAAGAGAGAGTGAGAGAATACACTCTTCCTTCTTCCAGTTACAGACTGACGTCTGTCAGACTTTAACTTCGTCTGGTCAAGGATGCTACAGATCACTCGGATGGTCTCTGCTATAAGGTACCAGATGTTTCGGCTAGAGCACAACAGGGCGATGACGTCCACCACAGTTACTTCTTCTTCGACCTGAATATATATGCGTCGTCTCGCGGCTATTAATAAGGGGCACTCAACTCCCACATGTGGTGAGTCTTTAAGGTGTCTTGCTGAGCTCTGGACATTTCGAACACTGTGCATCCTGAATAAAGTACATCAATTCAACGTGATCTTAGAAAAAAACTGTGTCCTGTCATCAACTGCGCTGTAAAGAATTTGACCTCTCCTAGACGATAAGTTGTCCAGGAAGCTACTTCTAAGATGAGCTGGCGTGACAATGAGCTATGTGTTTATTCTCCTGATTCTTGCAGCAATTGTTCAAGCGAGCATAATTCCGCAACCACACAATATGAATCATGAGACGCCCGAAAGTAGGAAGGACTACTTACTTGTTGAGCCAGTTTGCTGGAAAAGGTCTTCAAGAGTTGGAGATGAACTATACGTTAGAAACAAAGCCTGAAAATACGCAAAATGAACACAAATCGACACTGATAGCAACTGCTACAATCGCTTCTACAAGGATCATAGTCTATACAATAAAACCGTCAACGAATCAATGATAATTCAAGCGTATCTTAACGTATGTCCCAAAAGAAAATCCTTATCGAACGCGTATCAAAAGAGTCACATAAAAATAGAACACTTCTTACAAATTCCACCTAATTAAACATGAAAATAATGCTTCGGCGTCTTCCAGGCGTCTTACCAATCGACCACAAATTAACGGTCCCTGCCCGAACGTATCTCAATTTATTTGGTCCAGTATCCCCCTTTACGCCTGGCCCTGAACTACCGCTTTCGGTACATTAATCAATCCAACACCCTCTGCAAACCGTCCCGTTGCCGTAAGGCCATAATTTCACAGCGATCAATGTGCGGTCGGCGATGACTGCATGCGGCTCCTTCCATACAGCACAGTCAAATTTCACGCATAATAAACGACGCCATCGAGCGGGTGCCAGCGTGTCCTTAAACCGTTTCTCCTTTTTCGGGAAATTCGCCACAGTCCCCGGAATCTGACCCAGCATGACTAATTTTCCAGCGTCAACGCCAACCATCCATCCAACATGCCTGTGGCTTTCCGAAGGACATTTTTACGCCTTCCACAGAACGCACAGCTGAATTCCTAAATGTACCCCCTACAAGGATGCTATTTGCTGCCCGTACAAACATTCTTTTCTTCGCCGGTGGGTGGAATCACACTGTCGCCAGTCAATTTCCTCCCCCCGAACGGCGTCGCGCTTGTGGTAAATAATTTTTATTAATTACCGAATTATGAGACACAGCCTTCGTTTTCGGAAGTCTTTTGCCGCAAGCTATGGGACAGAAATAAGGGCAATAAAAATCCCGTCGAGCTTGCGGTTCAATAATTGATGGCCAATTAGAGCGAATGCTTTGCGATCCGGGGGCATTAGGGATGCCGGCGCCATCCATTGGCCAAATTTAGGGAGTTGCTCTATCGGTTACAGGTTTTCTTGGAACGGTTCCAACATGTCGTAACGGGCTGTCGATGAAGCAAAAACAACAAGTACCGGGCAGTGACAAAGCGACTTAGGAATGCACTATGAAGATATGATCGTTAACACGTACGATTCTGGTTAAAAATTAACACTCGGCAGCGACTGTTGCACACCTTCCGGACTGTTGGTTCAACGTCTTACGGAGCGAGAAAGCGTACGATAGCATCGGTTTGGTTTGCCGGTGATGGAAGACTACGTGACTCGTCGTAGCTATCGAAAGGTGGCGTGATTGTATCCATCGGGAGGGTTTTTATGATTGAAAGCTGATAGGTCGCAGTCAACTCATACCCGCTGTGATCCATCATAAAAATATGCGTGAAAACCCGCTAAAAAAGGAACAACACTTCGACTTCGCATCGATGTTTGAAGATATTTGATTTTGCGCAATGAGTCACACAAGTTATAGAGAAAATATCTCCCTCTGAGAAACCAACCGAATTATTTATACTGAAAGAAATTTCAGTAATTTCGCAATTCCTCAAGGACTCACATAACTCACTTATATGCCTCTAGGGATCTACAGGCACAACCAAACCCTCATTGTTTTCCCCAACATTCCAAAACCTCTCACACATGCATCACTCAAAATGCTATCAACATCCACAAAACGATCTAATCGCGGAGAGAAAAATTCGCCAAGGCAGACCAAGAAAGGAAGCCGAGAGCCTGACCATCTGTTCACAAAAAAGAAACCCGCAGCCAAGACCCCTCTGAACCTCATCAATATCGTGCCAAGTGGTGGACAGTGGACGTTCAGCGAAACCGCTTATTACCGGGAAGAGCCCGCTACTGTTGCATTAAAGGCATGCGCTTTTACCGCATTAATGCACTGATGCATCACCTGTCAGCGTTTTGCTGAATGCATGTCGAGCGCAGCCGTGGTGTGGTAGGGTGTAACGTCGGCGCAGATGGGTAGATTACTGTCATCTATCATCATCGCCGCCAAACGCCGCCATCAATGCTCACAAATGTGTTTATATTCACGATGAGTGGCTAGGGTAGGAAGAAAATGTTTCCCACATGACACAGGTCACCGGCATTCGGTTGGCGAAGGACTGATCGAATGGATTAAGGAATGCAATGTGTCATAGTTATGAAATAAAGCAGGACAAGGTATACTGGTTTTCAGGACTTACTGTTGGTGAGTGTTTCAAAGGTATGTTCACACTCTACAATTTCTATACGAATTTTGACACACTTTTGTGTGAGTAAGTGACGCACAGCTGTGTCTCTAAAACTTGGACGTTGGTTGTTAGTTGTTTTTGAGCAATGTTCGAGTAACATTTGAGAATCATTCTTAATTCTTTATAGTCACTATGATAATTAGAACTAGAATACTGACATTTGTAGTCGTCGTCTGTCAGATATTCATGCAATTACCTATTAATGTTATTACACTTATATGGATATTAGCTCTCTGGGATATTGACTTACTTGCCATCTCTTGAATATGACACTAGAAAGGGTCATCCGAGACTCAGAGGTCCAAGAATTTCTGGTTTGCATCTCCTATAAGTCAATTCATATCTTGGCATACTCTTACGTTATAGACCTTATTGGTTTGAAGCTATCCTATGTAACAGAAGCTTACCAAAGGATCTATTTAAGGTGCCTCACATACGCCTCTGAGACATGGACAATGCTCGAAACTGAGGAAGCCCTCTTGATCGCGTTCTAGAGTACGATACTCTGCATTATTTATCTCAGGTAGAATTATCATGTCATAAGAATTGGTCTTTAGCTCGTATGGTCTTTATAAACTGTCACACAGCTCGTATGTTCTTTATAGACTGTCCATATGAATAGAGGAGGCATGGAAAGCCCCAACTTATATGGAGTGAGAGCGTTGTTGCGTACGACAAAAGGGCTGTCAAGGGCTTTGAAGATTCCTGTAGCAGACCAAGAATTATAGCAAAAGTATCTATTATAGTTTGGGGCGGCCCGGTGTGGTGTATACGATATCGGCGCTGGTCGTCACACGGCAGGACCGGGGTCGAATCCCGGCGGATCGCCTCCCCGTACGCAGGACTGACTAGCCAGCTACGGGTATAACTAAGAAACAGAGAGCTAGCAATTGCTAGCAGACCAAGACCTACAGAGGTTGTAGTGCCAGAGAAGAAGAAGAATAATCTATTATAGGAAGTTAGTTAGTTAGATAAAAATCGCCAAAAGTCGAGAGATACATCCATATCATTTAGACACTCAAAGGTACGCAAACCTCTATGAACAGCAATTTGTCATCGAGTGCGTCATCAATGTTTCGTGCCGTATATGTGTGCTACTATTAAGTCATGTTCATTTACAAAATTAATTTCTTCGCGATTGTGACTTTGCCATAAAATATGTGCTTTTGATTGCACATATTAAAGAAAGATTGAAGGCGATAAGATCCACCTTCAAAATGCATCCGATTATAAAAAAAAACCTTACGACAGAATGTTTGCTGCAGTCAAACCCGAATGCACTTCAAATTGATTATTGCCATTATTTATTATTTTTCGGGAATTCGGCAAATTCTTTCCCAGTTTTTATACCAACAATAAAGAAACTACATACCGTTTCCGACGAAGGTTGGAAAGAAACAAACAGTGGGATGTTCTTGAAAATCTTATAAATTATATCCCAACCAATCGCGCGACCATCTCGTGCACTTCTGGCTCACCCAAAACCCATCGATTGAAACGATCGTGACGCTTTATGGGGTGTACCACGTTGGCCAGCGCGCATATGGCACAAATTCAGCAATCGTACCACCAAATGTGTGAACCACGACAAGCGCTCATACGCAATCCACCGGATAAACGGAAACCATGCACCACGCTCGTGCACAAAAGGTTTACAGGCCCGTTTTTGGCTTGTTAAGCAAAGAGCGCAGTTTCTGTTTGCTCACGAACTGACACTAAGTATCCGAAAAAAAAACCTCCCAACGATCGGCGCACAGGCCAGCGCGGTCAAAGAAAGAAACCAAAAATCTTAATCCCATCGATCGCGCGAGAGATTATTTACCCACATGCGAGCAGGGCCGGGTGAATCATGAAAGAATCTCGTTGCTCCATCGGCCCGATTCACCCTTTTACCCAACAGTGCTCAGCATTGGGAGGAAGAATCGTTGAGAGGAGCACAACAAAACAAAGCAGCACGAAAGCATCTTCTCGTCTAACGCATCTTACGAAATCGGTCTTTAGCGTTGATCGAGCCGAAATAAGAAGAGAACGACACTAAAAATCTACACACGAAGTGGGCAAAACTCGGCGTGGAGTTTGTAAGATAAATAAAACTTAAGATGAGATAAATCATTGCGCATTGTGTGTGTGTGTGTGAGGGGACCCTGTGAGCACAAAGAAAGAATATCATAAAAATCACTCGAGATTACCACCGGCCCCCAAAGAATGCTGAACGGCCGGTACGCTTCTTGTTGTACGAATATCGGCGAGTAAATAAAACTTTTATTATCATCCTTCCATTTGCGTCTCGGCGATCGGGTCCGGTGCAGTTCCCCACCTCGGATAGTTTTCGGTTGACCCTTTTCTTTCTTTCGCTCGCTGCGGGGTTATCTTGCGGGGGAGCGGGTTAAACTCTCGACCGAACACAGTTTGGAGGTAATTTTTCACAATTACTCAACGCAGTGAGAAGCGGCCCATTCTTCGGTGCAGGCAAAGTGCGATACGCAGTGGAAGCGCAGGCACGGATTGGACGCAATTTTTTATCATTTTTATCAATCGTACTGGGCACGTGATGGATTGTTAAACTTTGTTCATATCGATTCATCTTCATTCAACAGTTTACCATATTATAGCAGATGGTTCAATGTCCGGTAATGTTTCTTTATTTGTGATAGATTTTTTCTATCATATTTATCCGATTTGTCTTCTCTTCTGTTCTAAATAAATAAGTTTCACTTTCTTCTCTATTATCTTTATCTTATGTCCTTGTTAAGTCATTTCTTTATTTTTTTAAAGGTGTTTTGTTTACTAAAAGTAACTTTTTTCCTATAATATCGCACTTAGACTTTTCATGAACAAACCGTCGCTAACAACGAATATTATAGCACAGTTATCAAATTATTATAGCATTACAAAAGTAGAACATTAAAAATTAAATTCATTATAGCGAAAACTCTCATCAAACTGTAGATGATATTACAAAACAAGCACTTAGTACCACAAGTTTACAATTTAACTATTTCTTCTTAAATATTTCCTAAAATGTTCTCCTTTTTCATATTTTACAATATTTTCCGATTCTTTCTCTTTTTTGTAGTTCTTTTTCTGCTTCTCTTTTCTCTCATTCTTAATTTTATTTTATTTTTATTCCTTATTTCTATCTTTTTTCTCCTTCTTTTCTACCTTTCTTCTTCTATTTGTTGTCTTTTTCATGCTACTTTACTTTTTCTCCTGTTTGTTCGTCTGCTTTTTCGTCGCAGCGTTCTTTTTAATTATTCTTTTTAATTTAATTACAAAGTACTTAACCAATTTGAGTGTATGAAGCTAACGGAATGCCCTCTTCTATAAATTTGATAATTAGTGATGACTTTATGATATCTACTGAATATTCGTGCTGCTTACAAAACTCAATACAATATAACATTTTGTTAAAAATGTTGCTTGAAAAGTTTACATTACGCTTATCCTGCCATACCTAATAAAACAAACGCAAGAGACCAACACTACCAATAAAACTGATAATAAATAACACAATCGAAAGCTCACGAAATGTTCCTCCTATCATCATCACCAAGCTATTTATACTAACATATACAAAAACTCACGCATAATCTTCCTATGAATCGGCTCCAAACGATGCAAAATTAAACAACCAAACTACGCTGTCCCAACGTAACATACCGTAACGGGCGTAGGTTCAACTCCCTGAGACCGGACCCGAACAAATAACATAACTGGCCCACCATTCAGCGCATTAGTCTTCCACAGCGTCCGGGAGTTGTAATCGTTGCCGGATACGATAAAGCTCGCACCTTTCCCGATCCCTTTCCGATGGCTAACGAACTGCAGCTTCAACTCCTGCGTTACAAATGGCCAACGCCTTCCTGCATACCCGGTGAGCTATGGCGGCCCGTTACCGAGCTGAAAATGAGTGACCATACAGTTTCGAATTAGCTTGATAGTCGTCGCCGACCCGCCCTCGAATGATTTGTCAAGTTAAGTCGAATTTTCACCCACTTTTAGCTGGCCCACTCACTGGCCCCCGTGGAAACCGAGCAAGGTGTGCCCTGCATTCTTTTTTCCATCGTCGCTGTGGAGACGCTACTCGGGCCCGATAAACAGCTCATTAGCATCGGTGTGCGTGATCATTCCGTTGCAGCCGGTGATCCGTTGGTGGTGCAGTTGTCGGTAACCCATTTCTTTCCCGGGGGCGAATGACGGAATGCCCACTTTGCGTATGGTAGACTCTCACGCTAGACGAACGAGCAAGGTGCCGCAGAGTTTGCGAATGAGAAATAGAGTCTCCGTAGACGAATGCCGAAGCCGTGAAGCCTCCCGAAACCGATTAAACGCCTAAAAACCTCACTATAAATCATTTCCATTTAAAATGCAACCTTTCTCCCGAAAGCGGATGGTCTTCCCTAGTTTTTTTTTCGTTCGTTCGTGACATCTTCCACCGGAGTACCTGGAGTTGATTTGCGGTAGCCGATAGCCGAAGAAATAGGTAGGACCAAAACATTCAAATGACAGCCACTCCTCGCTGCCCGGTTGACGGTTGTCAAGTGATGAAGATCAAACAAACCAAACAGACTGAACCACGGTGACAAAGTGAAAAGAACGGGTTAGACGAAATTAATCTAACCGACTTCTATCGAGTCAGGGTAGGAAAGAAACAAGAAAAACTACACCGATGAAGATCGACAGAGACACGGTGCGGTGGAAAGCGAAAAAACAACATTTGAACATTGGAATGAAAAAGAAACTTCAACAACATGGCGCAACAGAATGGGGAGATCAAGAAAAAGCGAACCGCCGTTTTGGCCACAAAGATGTTAGAAAGCAAGATAAAACCCGAAAGAAAAACAAAACACACTAACACCATTTTAACCGCGGTGGATAAGCGAAGCAAAACAACACAACGGCTAAGATAAATAACTCATTTATAATTTCTACGTTTTCCTACGTTTCGTGGGGGCCATTTTTTCCATTGCCAAAGTAAACCAAGTAGATGACGGTGAGTCCCGAATTCGCTGCGTTCGACGAAGATACACACGTCTTTCTCTCATTTGCCTCTCATCAACCGAAAGTCTTTGAACCTGACGTAAAAAATAAACCCTTAAAAAAAGAAGCATAAATCCCACTACACAACACTCTTTGTTCACATTTGTAGCACATTTCGTTTGAAATATTACCCAGGGGCCTTCGTCGCATGAGCGTGCGTACAGCAAGGCGACAGTATTTTTAAGGCAAGCACACAGCATTTCCCAAGAATCACCTTCAACTAAGCTAACCGAGCGGGCTGACATCGTTTGCCGGGTGTCATTTGTCATACAAGCAGCATAAAGGGCAAAAGGATGGGATGGGAACAATGATGCTCCACATTATGCACTGATTTTATCATAATTGAACTAATTCCACAATGCCAAGAGGACAATGAGCGGAGTATGGGTATCCATGGGAATGGATGGAACTGTGGACGGATGGCGACTTTGAAGACGAAAGACGTAAAGTAGGTCATGAACGATGATTGCGTTCTCTTCTACTATTATTTTGAGAATCCAAAGTGTCGAATTTGTAACGCATCTTCTTCTCTATGCGAGTTAGGAGTATATCCTACAATATCTAGGTGATATCCCATCTCTACATATTCAGATGCTAAATAGTCTTTGACTTCTCTGAGTCATATCGACGATTTTTTATCGTAGTTGCTTCTTTTTCATCTTTGTGGCTTAACGATCTCCAAGATCTTGCAGACAATCTAATGGTTTACTAGACTTATTGATATCATGTAGTTGTATCAATACAGGAGCCGCTACAACGACGAGCTCCACTATACAGCGAATTAGACTCTCCAGGCTTCGGTGGGCTGGACATGTCGTGGGAATGACACCGGACGACCTTAGACCGTGTGTTAGCCCGTCCACATGCATGGTGAACAGGAGGCTTGGTAGATGATATGTACGCCAGAACGGTTTAGAAATTGGACTAGCAGACGAAGACGGTAGTTCTACCGACTGGAGACAATCACGGCTATCGCCTCAGGACTGTCATCTATTTTTCAACTCAAAATTGTCTTTCGAAGGATTAATGAGAAATATGTTGAGTTCCTGGCATTCTAGGTGCACTCATAAAAATTGGTAAAAGAACTCCTTTGTCCATCAGATGTTTTTAATCTAAACAACAATTAGATAACCCAAGTTAGTTTAAGCCTTTTTCTCATTTTAATTATTTCATCGATATTGTTGAGATTTCAAAACAGTCAAGTCAATCACAAGCTTGACTCTTGTTGACATGCTTATCTACTTTATACTGGAATTTCATAAATATATTCCCCAGTAGCAATGACTGACTATACAACTGCATGGCATCAATAAGCCTAGTAAGCCATCAGATGTTCGGCATGGTCTAGCAGGTCGGTAACTGAACATTTAAACTCATATAAGACTCCACGAATGTTGAACATATGGTGACTTAAATATAAAGTTTTCCAGCCTGAAATCACCGTTTGGTTTCGCTCCCTTCGAAGTATGCAATCTGCACCACAACGCAAGCTGAATTGAAACAAATATGATCTGTATCTCGTTTGCCCGAAGTGCGTGGAAAACGGAATCACGCTTGATTTTTTGCCCATTTAAAAACTCGTAACCCGATGTTACGCAGGTTCGTCTGTTGAAGCGGTTCCCAACAAGTGGTTCCCGTAGTTCACTTCATCAGCGGTATTTGCGTTGCGGGCTTACAGGAGAGGACCGCTACAACTACTCCCCACCCAGTCTCTTCCATCTGGCGCCTCAAACCATCCATTTTTGGGACGTATCAAACACACACGTGCATGAAAAGAGGGGTGGAAAAGCGAAGGAAAAACAACTAAATGTTGTTCGGCACGACTATGCGCGGACTATTGCACGCCGCTAAGACTACCAAATTCGTCTCTGACACTCGAACACGGTCACGTTTGTGTCGTGAAATTTATGTTTTCAACTTTCAACTTCGTCTGCGTGGATGCGCTTTCGGGGACAAGAAGATGGAGTTAGCGAACCGGAGAGAGAGAGCGGAAAGGAGCAACACATCAAAAACCCGTTCGTTTCTGGTTGAGCTTCAGCTGAACAAACAGACCCCGGTCGGAAGTCAGAAGATCGCCAACAGAGAGATTGCACGGAAACGTAAAATTTTAGCCACGAATTCATCCACGGCAAGGAAACAAAAGGGAAGAGCAACAAAACAAAAAAGCGCCCCGACGCGCCATGATCATCTAATTTGGCTTTTCGTAATTTCAAAATCATGTACCTTCCGATTTCGATCGAAAAACGCGCCGGACCATATTCTTGTACCGGGTCCCCGAAAAAAAAAACCCCAACCACAGCCGATCCTTTCGATCATTTTCCGCTTTCGCTTTGACCTTCGGCTTTTGGAGCTGGCCAAGAGGCGTCCCGCGATCGGCAGGACGGCTTGGGTCCTCTCGGGCGGGCCTTAACCAAAAGCAACGACTTTCCCGCGTGGCCAAAGTCGTGCCGAACCGGACGGCCGGTTGATCGCGCGCCGTCATTGCTTCGCTCCGTTGTCATTCAGTCGCTGCCGTCCAGGGCTGGAGTCCCTTGTTTTAAATGGTCGAATCTTGCGCGAACGATCTGGGCAGTTGTGGGCTGCCCTTTGTTTGCACAGACCTCAGGGACTCAGAATCCACACCGCAGTCGGTAGGAAAGGTCGTAATTAACTTTCCGCTTTCATCTTTTTTCGCTGCTTTCGTGTGTGTCTTTGCCTTTTGGGCAGGAAGCGAAGTTCGGCCAAAGGAATCTTGATGCACGGGTCAAGCTCGTCGATGAACCCGCCCCACCAAGACTTGCTCCCCCGGTCCTTGTCTGTCGCAAATCGCAAATGAATCGAATCGGATCGGAAAGATCAGTTCCAGATTTCGCGAGATCAGTAATCGGTTCCGCTCGACAACAATTGATCGGGTTGTTGTGGCGTTGTTGTTTTGCCCGGAGCTCGGCGCTGTAGAGCTTAATTTTTACGGGCTTGAACTTCGCAAGGAGAAGTCAATGCAGAATTGGGTCCGATAATCGATTTCTTATTAATGTTTTGATCGGATTAAATACCTTGTCGATGAGTTTTGAACTCTTGCTCATAATTGGGACTTCTTTTAATCAGATCTGTGGTTTAAAGTGGTGAAGTCTTCGTATCAAGAACAGCGAATCTCTCTACAGTTTTATATTTCAATATCTCTTACTTTAACTCTTTAACTCTTTAATAAAAATGATTTTAAACTACCTCATCTTACTTATTATAATACTAGAGTTGGCATTGAACCTGGAGTTGGCATGGGACCTGGAGTTAGCATGAAAGCTGAAGTTGGCGTTGGACCTGGAGTGGGCATGGGACCTAGAGTTGGCATTGAACCTGGAGTTGGCATGGAATCTGGAGTTGAAATGGAACCTGGAGTTGGCATGGCACCTGGAGCTGGCATGGGACCTAGAGTTGACAAGGGCCCTGGAATTGGCATTGAACCTGGAGTTGACATGAGACCTGGAGTTGGCATGGGACCTGGAGTTTGCATACATCCCAGAGTTAGCGTGCGTAGCCCTGTAACCGGGCCTCTTAGACTAGTTATAATAAACAGTAACAGATCATAGTTGTTACATAGTTTGTTTTGACTTTATTTTTTGTGTAATATTCACTCGAAAATTTACATAATGAACAGAAATGAACATCGTTGACATCCGGTACCAACGTTCCCAGCGAATTTTTTCTCAATTCAAAAACTTAATTTATAACAATACATTTTACCTTAAATGACTTTCATTCGACGGCTCAACATTTACACATTTTCTCATTACCGATACAGTAAAAGGAAAAGCTTTGCATTCATCTCAGATGATCCTCGGGCGTTGAATGTTGTCCCCACAGATCGCGCCCTCCAGGCTACTCGTTTCGATCGTTATCCCATGATTAATGATCACTCTCCCATCCCGCCATGCGTATGTTGCGAACTTTACAATTTACCTTACTTCTTGTTCATCCCTTCCATTTCTTATCAAAATAATCAAAATGATTAATCCCCCCAGTAAACTCCAAGCCCTCGCGTACACACAAAGTTGCGATCGTTAATTTATGAAGTTGAACTTATTGCACGCCGCACGCAAAAATCTTGCATAATGCCTCATAAACACCGGCCCATTCCACCGCACGTAATTGTACCCTGTCGCACTAATGGCCGTCCTCCGAATGCCTAACCTCGGACGGCAGCAACAGTAGGAGCAGCCGCCACAGAAAAAAATGACAAACATTAAATAATCCACAAATCGCCAATTAACGGCGACAAGATTAAAGAGAGCGCACTCGGGTGGAATTCAAACAAATGCCTCTTTTCTCGCCAGTCTGGGGAAGTAGCGTAAGCATACAAAAAAGCACCAGCCAACAACTCTCACACAGAGAGCGCCTAGTTCTTGGCCGTGTTTCGGGTGCCATGGCGAAAAAAAGCCACCGGTGTTTTCTCGAGGTCCTGCCCGATCAGAGCCCTCGAATTATGAGCACTTAATTTGTTTTGAATTTGCTTTCGATATTTATTCGCACATTCATTAAACCGGGCTGGCTCAAGGCCAACCTTCGCTGTGCTCGGGCCAACCCTTTCCGGATTACAAACCTCCTGCTAAAGCTTTCTCGCGCGCCGCGATGAGTTTTTCGTTTCCCTGCCCCCAGAAACCCTGCGGCAGCTAGGGAGGGAGCTCTCTTATTGAGACGTAAATGTTTATTATTAAACATCTATCAGTCTGGCCGGACCGTAGGCCGCCGGTAGCCACCGCCGAATGGCGCTGACGAACGAAGCGCATAGTTGGGCCGCCGTTGCCGCCGCCGCCCGGAGGCCTGCCGTCGGTGTAAGAAAAATGACCACCAAGAGAATCAAATCGAACCGGCCCCCTTCCAAAACAGGAGGGACTCTCTCGCTTCCTAAGGGTCTACACCGTGGTCACCTTACGTACGCAGCTTTCCGTAGACGCTTTCGAAACCATCTTCAACGCTTCCTAATTGCTCGTAAGCAGCTCGGGATTATTGAGTCTAACTGAGGGCAGATGATCCCCATACGGCGGAACAGTTCTACACGGGAAGAATTGGATTGGCTCTCTGGATCTCTTTGGGCCCGTTGTTTTAAGCTGAAACTGGTTACCAGGGTGCTTGAGAAACAACATTAACAACCGTACCCGATTCCGGAATCCAATTCCGACAAACCCGAACACTGTGTTAGAAACAAACGAGAAACAATCACAGAATGATTGATTTAAGTTATCATTAGGGCGGATGCTCCATTATTCAGAGCATTTGATTGCATTCGGCGGGGAAGAAAACATGAGCTTGCATGTTTTTCGTCGTTTGTATAGCTTTGTTTTGTTTGTATAGTTTGGGAAGAAAAAAAACAAAATGTTTAAAAGATCTACTAAGATTATGTTCTTGCTATAAATTGTATGCTATAAACAGGCCTTAAATATCGCCAACTCTGTTTAGGTTATTATGAGTAAGGTTATAAAACCAAACTTTTCTTTTTTGGAACTAAAAATGAAGCATATTTATGAAGCTGCAATAAACAATTAACACACCAATAAACTTTGCAATATCCCAACTGTAATCTGGTTATCGAAAACGCATCAACGATGATCTTCGCACCTTTTCGAAGTTTTCGTTGCGTGACAAGTCTCTGTTGCGAACACACTTTCACCTATCCTCTTAGATAACACTTTTGCTATAAGTATTTGCTATAAAACTTGATAGAAATATGTAAGATGCCTGTTTGGGCTCGCAAAGCAATACATGTTATGCTATAAATTTGATACTATATCAGTTAGAGCGCCTAGACTATCCATTAGTTAGGACCGAACCTAACCGTTAGTTAAAAACGAAGTCAAGGAAAGCCAGTAATGCTAGCACAAGACTTCTCGAGGTTGTAGCTCCAGAGTACAAATAGATGAATTGGTAAAAGTCATAGTGAAAACCAAATGTCGCTCTGAATCCTATTTTGTATAGAGATATGCTATAAAGTAAAATTTAAGCAATCACTTTTCTCTTAAATATTACAATTTACTGATAAAGCCTCGTATGTCTCGTAGTTATCCAATTGTTTATGTATAGTTTTATATTTCACTGACAAAATAAAAATAGACCGTTAAAATCGCCATCGATCATCCTTTTATAGCAAAACATCTCAACACCTCAACCTTCATCAACAATCATCTAAACTCATCACACCGGGTGCCCCCAGTCTTTTGAGTGGCATATCTTCTTACCGATCGATTAGAAAGGATCCCACCAAAAACCGTTTCGCCAGCCATATTTGGCCGCGTGATTTAATGCCCATAATAGCACGCTGATTTAATGACCTTTTCCCCCCAAGGTGAGAGCTGGTGCTGGCAAACAGGGTGATAACAGTCGGGAATTAGCGCTAGCGTTGAAATGTCAATGAGTTACACACGCCTGTTTTGAGACGTTTCGAAACTTTCATCAATCTTCGATGGGTATGTATGTGTTGCCCCTTTCGGATTCCCTATTTTGTATAATCCTATTACAACACGTAGACAGCTCTTGATCATCGGACGCCGATTTTCCGACACACACTCACCAATCAACCAGTCTCGCACCCGCACACACAGTGGGAGTAAAGTAATGACTTAATCCACTTGAGCTGCGTGTTGAAATGTGAGCGTACGAAGCTTCCCATCCACCACAGAGCAGCAGATGGTATAATTATGGGGCGCCGCGCAGAATTCGAGAAATATCATTTCAAGAAATACTTCTTCAGTTTGATTCATACCGCAAAACCTACGCAGAAACGGACCACTGCCAAACTGCTGCTGCTGCTGCTGCTGCTGCTACTGCTGTGCAGCGTAAATTATATAGACCCCTTGCCCTTTTGACTCGCACCCTCCTAGACGAGAAGGCGTGGAGGTCAAATGCAAATCGAGAAATGGAAGTCGATCGCGAACCATCCTTTAACCAACTCCGAAATCCGCTACCGAAATGGGGTGATGATGTTTGGGAGCTTGCTATAAAAAAAATACAACCTCCATCACTCTCGAGACACAATCAAGGTGGGACGTGATTATTGTGCGGGTAACACACGCAGAAAGCCACAACAAGAAAAGGAAATATTTATATCTCCACCAACGACTCGGACGACCAAACCAAACAATCAAACAGTGCGCCTTTAAAGCCCATCTTTGGAGTTCTTCGTTTTCGGTTCTCCTTTTCTTCGGTCCGACAATTCAATTGTGGCGTATAATTTATGCTCCATCAAATAAACACCGGCAAACATCACGCTCCTCCACACCTTCCTTCACCCCATCATCAATCGGAACTAGAATGGCATCTGTCCAACAACAACACCCAGTGTCGGCTTAATGGGACGAGGACTCTCAGCGAATGGTGCGCGGCTGCTGACCTCAAATCAACTAACTCTGGCCCAGCACACTTACCCACTCACACCACACGGCCCGATCACGTTCGATCCTTCGACCTCGCGCACCCCGAGACCCATTATCATCGTGGCCCGACCTGGTACGAGTGCGGGTAATGACTACAATAAAACACATCCTCGTCTAAGTAGACGAACCGAACGAAAAACTCACCAACGCAAATGAAGCGCGCCTTTGCTGCGCCCGCTGGCCGAGGCTAGCAAATCATAGGGTCCCAACACTAGTTTTCGACCTCGTTAGCCATGGCCGCAGACTGCCAAACATGGCCGACGGTTGAGGGTGGAATCGCCCAACCCAGCCAAATATAGGAGCACAGCGTAGGCGAGACGAGTCCTCGTCGATCCACTCGATCATGCAGGATTTGTCATGTGACCACCACCGCTTGACCACGACCCCCAATGCCCCTCGAGACGAGTCCCGGAGATCATCCGCTAAAAAGTGATCCGTCATTGAAAACTTCCTTACGGGAGAAGATCGCAACTTCACGAACTATGTCTCCCTACACAAAGGAACCGTTGGTTTGATAGTCCTGGACATCGCCACTTGGTCTTAAGAGGAAAACATTTGTCATAGACCCATAAACGGTGTCGTCCGGACCACGGAACAGCTGATTGAGGGTGCTTTAAGCCGATACGGTAAAGCTTACGCCCTGCCCGACGACGACGACGACAAGTGGATCTTTATGGCACGCTTAATGGAAACCAAAAACACGACGATATCTGTCGACGGCTGGCGGAGCTTGATGAAGAGATCATCCGATGATGCAGGAACTGCCATGCCAATTGCATTTACACGCTGATAAATGAAGACTCTAGTGTCGTCTAATTAATTTCAATCGTCGCTTCCCTAAACTCACCGAAACACCAAAACTCAATCATCTCCCTCCTGAAACGCTTAATCAGGAGGTTAATTCCTTCTCTAAATGAGAATAAACATGCCCGGGCTGTGCATATTCTGGCGGCCTTAGAAGCAGAAAATCAATTAAAGTAAATATTATGATGATCTTCCCCTCGAGGCTCCGTGCGTTTGAGCCGTCCAGCAGAACTGGGAGGACGTCTAACGATAAATATGCTAAATCATAATGATTTATCAAAAAAAAAAACAGCATCCTCATCTTGCCCCGTTTCATCGGTCTCCGGACGTACGAACAGGGCAGCAAAAGCTCGCCATAAACGTTGAGTACTGAGAAGGCGGCATGTTGTCATTCCGATCATGGCTTCGCGGCATTCGTCCGCCGGCCCTTAAACCACATTCAGCCGCCACTCACGAACAGGGGCGTTAAAGTGGTTTTTATTAAATTGTACTCTCGAGCAATAAAAAGCCCAGGCTCACCTTCACCGACCTCGCCGGGCTCTTCGGGAAAAATATACCCCCTCACGAGCAAGTACACACACACACGCACACGTGTACCGCGGTACGGCCAGAACCTGGGAAAGCGAAGAATTTAATAACCCGCATTTCGATATCATTTGCTGCGGCGCGTCGAGCTGGTGGACAGTTTTGTCTTGACCAACGCGCGAGGATCGTCCAAGCCGCCTTTGATGGAGGAGCCGACTGTTTGAGGTGAAGAATAAGGTCGACTGCTCGCTCTCTCTGTTTCTATGGGTCGGTACATTACGGGAGCCTTCTGCCAGGGTGGCTATAATCGTATGCGTGTATACATTCATGTTTCGTTTTACGAGCGTTATGAGCATGTCGGCTCCTTGCACACATCTTGTCCGGTATGTGATGAGCACCAGGAGGTTTTTTGCACAAATGAAAATTGTCCGTTTGCTTGATGAGTTTCGCGTAACGTCATATCGTCGGTAGAACCAGCATGAACCGTACACTATCATAAACTTTTAATCCTTGTCTCGGTGGCAATCGGTAGTTTATGCCGTTAGGGTCGTTACTTGGGGAGTGCGATCGGGTTATTTTTATGGTCGTAAAATATTTGTCTAACATGGTGTAGAGAATTATATGAACTGAGGTTTTTTTTTGCAAGCGCGAATAGTCCCGCATGTTTCTGTGGAAAGAATGATGGAAGATGAAAATTCAACCCGACACTATAAACGCGATTAGTCAATCTTCTCGTTATATCAATTGTCTTCACGCTGTTTGTGTTGGCTACTTCTCATCACAATAGTACATAAAACTGTAATTTATGGTTCTTATTAAATAATTTTCATACTAAGGTGAGAGAAGACCTGATTTTCTGGTAAATTCTAGAATTTATTTGTATTCAATTGCATGTTTTGTTACTATTTAGGGGTATGTGTCTAAAGCCACAAAATATTTGACATCAACGGTGGATTTACAGGACACAAGCGGGATATTTAGTAGGAATTACTTAATTACGGAATTATGACTAATTTTAATGTCGGTTACTTGAATAATATTGTATCAAAAGTATCATTTATTTTTATTACTAATGTCCTTACTCTTACTGTATTTAAAACCTCTTCATTTCTATATCATATTACATTGAATGATATTACCCATGTAGTTGGCCCATTTACGATGTAATATTCGTAGGAAATTTATCGTAAGTATATGCGAATTTAATTACTAACTGTCAGAAAGTAAAACAAATAGGAGAAGATTGACTTGTACTGTCAGTTTCCATCAAAAATTATCACAAATTAATAGCAAAACATGAAAAATGCAAACAATGTAACAAAAATAGCTTAAATTAATTGAAGCACGCTTCAGCAATGTTACATATTACCCTTGGAAAGAAAGTTCCACATTCCATTCGCCCAATTATGTGCCTTCCTTTCTTCAAACACTCAAGCGTTTGTGCAAGGAATATCACACACGCTTGCAGACATTCAAACCCATTCAAACAAACTTCCACATTTCAAATAAAACGTTCCACGTTCCGATTCATTTCGCAGGCAAACACTGTCTTTAAAGCACACTCGCAAAATATATGTTCATCTGTAAGAAAAAGTAACGTGTTCGCGATCTTCCCCCTTTTATTTTTTACGCCCCGGCTCGTAAGTAACACTTGAGCGATTCCACTGTGCAAACACAGTGCTGCCAGCCGGAGGTTAATTTCGCACATATAACGCGGCCGCTTCCCTGTTTCGCCAGTATGCCGGCTGCCGTCGGGAGAAGCGTCATGATCGAGAGAACAAAGGTCTTGATAATCAGGAAATTCCTTCCCATTTCCAACCACCACGCTGGGGGTGACTTTCCAACACACACACACACTCACACCCATAGCATGTTCCACTAGATTGAGAATGAAAATTCATCCATATGATACGGTTCAACGCAAGAAAAAAAAGACCTCACAACAACCCCCAACGTGATGGAAAAACGGAACGAGTGTAGCAGGGAAATATGAACCCAGCCGAGCAACGCGAAAATATTAAAAAAGGCTCAAGACAACAAATACCGCCAAGACGCCAGATCGTCTTGCAGGGGCCAACACACATACCGAGCTTCCCAGCCACGCTTAACCGTGTGGAATGTAAATAAACCGACCGATCCCGCTATAGCCAGCGCGCTGCGCATGTAGGAAGCAGTGATATTCGAACAATTTAATTTGTTCTTCTATAACTGTTCGCGTGGTTTCGTGTGTGTGTGTGTGTGTGTAGTGGCATTATGCCCGAGCGAGAATGTGTGCTACATAAATTGAAATATATGATCGTAACGTCGAGAGTCAAAATGTAGAAAAACGTAGTATCCAAAACCCACAGGGCAAGCAGTCACACTAAACGTACCGAAAGGCAACAAGCTAGCTAGAGTTTCGGAGCGTGATCCAAGCGACAAACCCCACCGGGGCCCAACATTCAAACAGTCACGGCAAAAGTTCTTTGGCCCCTAGCCGCGATGCATTGCATGCCGTACAATGGGTTTATTAAGATGCACTCGTGCTAGCTCGTTGGCTTTAGTATGCACGCTCGTCTCTCGGCTCACACATATGCTGCAGATTCCCCATTCTCGGCACATAAATGACCGATGATGATGATGGGTCAATGCTAATACCCAGCCGAAGTGGGTACAACTTTGTGTAGACGTTGAGTGGCCGCTGCCAGTGCACGGTGCCGTTGGGAAGTGCAGCTGAACGAAACTCCGAATGAAACAGATCCACTGTAGTGAAGAGGATGATAAAAGAGGGTTTATTAGGAATTATAAATGGATTTAATGCATTTGGGTATCGTCGGGCAAGGGTATTGAAGTAAAGAAATTGCAGTTTTAGATACAAGTGGACACTATGCTGTGGCTTTTGCTTCAGAGACATTTGATTTAGTATGAAATTGAAGTTAAAAAGCCTTTGAAAGTCTAGAGGAAACTACGAATGATGACTTAATGACTTAATTATTCATTGTTTTCATCGTTTTATATGACAATAGATTGCAGAAACGTTTTGACACCTTCTAAGAGTAATTAAAGAACCTGCAGAGATTTCTTATAGACGAAGCCACAAAGGCGAATACAAAACTCAAAGATAATTAAATTGGGAGATACATATGAAATCAAAAAGAGATATTAGTTCATCAAGTTTAAGTCAACTCTACCTGATCCATTAACTGATGTCTCTCTTCTTCTTCTTCTTCTTCTTTCTTGACCTAACGACCTCTTAAGGCCATGCCTGCCATTTTTGGCTTACTAGACTTATTGTTACCGCATAGTTGGATAGTCAGTCCTCAATATGGGGGCTGATGTCTTTAAACTTATGAAATTCTTCAAAATCTTGAACTTAGTAACAAAGAGAACTAGAGTAGGAGTGCAGAGTAAGGATCATAGACGACTTACTCGAACACAATAGTTAGCGGATGACTTACTTGAAATTAGAGGTACCAATCAGATCCAATAGGGATTTCTAAATCGACTCTACAACCTCGAGAGGTCTAACTCTACAACCTCGAGAGGTTTTGGCCTGCCATTTCTGGCATTCCTTCTCTTCTTCCATGACACTACAACCTCGTGAGGCCAGAACCTTCCTCTAATCTTGATATTTGTCCTTGCAAGATGCAAAGAATAGTATATCGGTTATACCACTTATAGCACGTATCGGATTCCCGTCATTGTGACACCTTCAAATAATGTCGGTTTTGATTTCTTGGTAGGTGAGATTTTATTGAAGAATTTGCTTAATAAAACATTATTGTGATAATTAAAACTACACACATCGTCTTGTATACACATAAGAGAGATACTATAGAAACTGGACTTTGTTGTATAACTCCAATTAATTCCACCATTGAACAACAACCATCGCACTGACCATTTCTTTAACTTCCACAAACCACACGGCTTTCATTGTCTGCAGCATCACATATTGAATCCATTCTTGGTACTGTTTAATAAACATGTTTTTATTATGATTGTGCCTGGCAAATCTCCTCATACACGCTAGACAATAAAGACACCAATACGGTCGTCGACATACATCAAAAATTCAATATAGAAATTCTCAGCTAGCACGCCGGCCGGAAGAAAGCACATAGCTTCACTTCACTTATTGCATTATTGCACAATCACAGGGCAGATGAACAATTTTTACATTACTTTGCACCAGCACAAACTACTTCATCTTGGTGCCGTAACGTCGCCCCAACTGACCCGACACTTCCTTAATACACGTCGGCGTAAGTGTAACCCAAGACAACTTCAAAGCCAACAGACATATTGCAGCAAGATGACTGAATGGTGATGAGAATTTTCCTTTTTTTAATTTAACATATTTGCAACCGAACGTAATGTTCGGGTTCGGATGTCCAAAACGGGGAACTTTACTTGCTGCAGACGGGAGTGTAAAATTCCTTACCCGTGATACCCGACGCAAGGAACCAATCTGAACGGCGAGAAAGTAATCAAGTGCCGAAGGCGAAAGTATGCGTAGCTGTGGCGTGTGGCACCAGTGTCGTATTGCACCCGATCCCGATAAAGATAACACTCACCAATTTATCCGATCAAATTCCAGTTACGGTGGCCCCTTTTGTGTACGTGTGCGTTCCTTCCGAGGGCGGGCGGTGTCTAGTTTTGTAGCACTAAAACCACCAACACACCATCGCCATCAAACCCATCCCGGAGTCCTTAAGTGGATCAAAACGAAATTAAACTTTACAGCTCCAGTGTTGCGCCGGCACAAGAGCGAGGAGACACATTCCAATTTTTCCCATTTCGCACATGTTCACGCCACACCATATTGTACACCCAGGGTTGACACCGTCTTGTGTTTTGGTTGGGTTTTTTTTTTGGTGTGTTGTGTGTTTTTCTTTTCTCTCGCATGTCCCCTTCACGACGTGCCCGAACGTGCAAGATCAATTTGGGAAAAGTGTTATACACTTGTTCGGCGTTCTGGTGATGGCGGCGCCAACCCAACAGCACATGTTGGTGTGTCCCCTTCATCGCTACGCCGTGAAACAAGACACTTATCAGATCATCGAAATGTAGCAACAATTTCCACTGCTCACATCAAACAGGGAGGGCGTAACCACGCGCATCTGGGTGTGTGTTTGTGTGCACGAGAAATCGAAAAAGGATCAGGATCGAGACACTGGATTTCCTCGTACCCGACCCCGAAAAACCGCTTTCACATCCCACAGCAACAAGCACGGGGCCCTCATGAGCCGAGGTGGATGAAAAGTTTGTTTGGATATCTTTGATCTTTTAATTTCAAAACAAATTCCTTACGGTTATTGGCAAAACCTTCGGGAAGGGGAGTGATGAAACCGATGGAGGATGACGGAGCGGACGAGACCGATAGCATCGCAAACAGCTTCGTCACAAGCATCAAAACTATGGGAAGCGCTTCCGTAGTATTCTCTCCGGTATTGATAAAACCTTTCCCGGGCTCCGGTATCCGGACGCCAGGATCGGATGGCACCGATTTCGGCATGATAAAGCACTTTTCGGGAACGAAGCAGCAACAGTTAGTGACAGGGAGCTATGTGAGAGCCCGGGTTGTACCGCTGGGAGACACTAGTTTAGCTTTCCATTTTCCCAACCAGCGGGACCTGTTTGCTTCTGGGTCGGATAAACATTCATAATTGGATGTTTTATTTGACTAGTCCCTCTCTCTCTCTCTCTCTCTCTCTCTCTCTTGCATCAGGTTGTAGGAACCAATCGGGCAAAGGAGTAGATTTCGTGGCAACTCTAATAGAGAGATTTGATAAAAGTATGTCAATTTGTCTTCCCTCGGAGACCTGTGCCCACACGACTTTGTTTGAAGGTAATTTGGAGCAATAACTTAAAGTTCCAATATATAGTGATGTCCGCGTTTCTGACGCAAGAGCTCTAATCATAACAACCTAATATAGTGAGTCCTTGAATTTCTGAGCCAGTCAAAATAAATAGTTGCTGTCAGTACTGTCAAATACTTACCTTTCTATATATGGAGGAATTAGAATAATCATCATGTGGTTGCTATAGAGTCTAGACTATAACTAGAACCAGAACTACAAGACATACCTGCTCCCGAACTACTGCATAATACAAGGACACTGTAATAGCTGCCAGTGACGCTTTATAACAACTAAGAAATGATGATGCAAGTTTGCATGAAATAGAATCAACTTCAGAACAAGAAAATAGACTAACGTTTAAAAGACGAAGTTCATCAACCCTCAGCCCCTCTACAAAAACATTGTCGCTAAGAAATTCCCCCTATAGTATGTTCCCTCATGCCACCCAACAATTTGCATCTGCTTAAATACATTCCATTCTCACCGAAAACCCTTCCTACTTTTGCAAAAACCATCCACTTCAAGCGCTCGCCAACTCCAATTGGTGCGCGATCGTGCCAGGTAAAGGCGCATGGTCGCTGGCAAAGATCACCCACCCGAAGCGTACCAGCCAACCACCGAAGAATTCACGGCTCAACCCATCACGGTGTGTCATGGTGCCGCTGCCAAAAACGTCCTACGCGCGCGCCATCCGAAAAATTTCTATCGCGCGGTCGCGGTTCGATGAGTAAGTAATAATCCACTACAGGCTACAGAGGTGATCCTAGCAGCCGTGTTCCTATACCTGCTCACCGACATGCGCCAACCTGCGCAATAGCTAAGCATCCACGCTGAGCAGTTGGAAGGTATTTTTAACCCGCTTTTTTTTGTCTCTTGTTTTTGCCTTTCTGGTACTCGCGGTAGAGAGCCGGTACGCACGCACAGATAGATATTAAAATGGCACCGTCACCATCAACGTCCAATAACTGCGAACACCGACACTGGTGTGGCATTAGTAATGGGCGCAGGCTTTTAACGTGTGGCGCTCGCTTGCCTTTTTTTTTGTTTGTTGCCTAGCTAGAGCTCCATTGCACGTCCGATTGTTCTACGGGGAGAACTCATTGTACGTCCACAAATTAGACGAGCAATGGAGCAGGGAACTGAAACAATTGACCTCCGCCACAAGTTTTCCACAAGCCATCGTGTGTGGTTTCGTTTTTTTTTTTTCAACGCTCACGTATGCTTGCACGAGCCTACAATAGCTGTCGCGATTGTTCTAGCACTGACCAGTGTGTCTAGACGTCAACGTCAGACCGATAAAAGCCAACTCATGGATTATTTTATTCTTCACCAGTCACCAACCGAGAGTACACCATATCAAAGTGATTTTACCTTTACGGTTGTTGGGGGTTTTTTGTGTTCTATTCTTTGCACATTTGCTACCCTCAACTCCAAGCTCGCCCTCTTGTAGTACTGCTGCCACGAATGTAAGCTGATACCGCGAAGGTACCGGACGAGATCGCCCTTTGATACGTCATTAAATCTATGACCAGCGTTATGTGATTCACCCTCACTACACTGCCTCTAAAAACGTGCCAGTTTTTTGTTCGCTAATTCATCGCAAATCATAAATCCCTGCACGCACCGGACCAATCTGCTTCGCCAAAACCTAACCCGAAGGCTTTACGCACCGAAATCACCCGGGCACTGTGGGTGCACAAGCGGAACTGGCAGGCAAAAAAAAATTGAAACGAGTGCAAACACAAGAATAAGGATAGCAATGAAAAGCAACCAAAAAAAAACAACCCCGGCACATCAAGCACTCTGCGTCACGCATGAGTTATCACGATAATGGTTGACTCACCTTGTGCGTTTTTTTTTTTTTTTGAGTTTTTGAGCCTCACCAAACGACGCAAAGTTCCCGATACCTGATGGACACAACATTTCACGCTCAAAACAAACTGGTCCCATCTCTTTTTCTTTCACTCTCGCGCACTCTCTCTCTCTCGCTTCTATTCCAGTATCAAAAATTGTTTCGGATCAGCGATGGAGACGCGGTAATTGAATGATTTTGTAAGTACGTTAGCAATCGTTTGTTGCGTGAATTCCGGTAGGAGCATATTTCAAAGCTTTGTCGAAATCGTACCAAAGCAATAAAGGTGGGGGCAGAAAAAACGACGAAGTGTCGTAAAAGAAACAACACTTCACTCCACACGCGATAAATCAGTTACGTCGATCGGGGAAACGATTCCAATTCCAGGAAGAGGCCATCGCCATCGTTAATATGGAGCAAAATTTAAGGGACATCGAAACAACTTTTCGGTATTTTTAAAAACATTCTTTCCTTTGATGAATTCAGTGGAGCTGTTGTAAAAAGGTTTGCTAACGAGTATTCCCTTGGTGATTATTCGCTATGCTATAAGGAGTTGTCACGGTGATACTAAGAGCTACGGCAATGAGGTAAGTTTGTGACCTAAATTGATAAAGAACACGACTAAAACTACACCTGATTTTTTTAACCTTTGAAAATATTTTAATAATTTAACTCCAAAACAATCTTTTATCGCACTAGAATTCTCTAGGTGATATTTTGATTTTTCTCAATAGTCACACAAGTCTACTGGCCACAGTATCAGAGAATCATTCTCAGCACTCACTTTCTGACGGTTGTGGGCGTCAAGAATGTTTGCCGAAAATAGGATGGCAACCCCATTGTAAATGTTCCCCTATCTGAATGCTAGATTCCACTATATGATTGCAAAGTTCCCCTATGCACTTAGTGCTTGGATCAAAACCCCATGTATTTATGACATAATATGCGAAAAACCATATAAACAAGGACATTTGTATTTGGAATAATATAATTACACAAATAATTAATTTGAGTATAATTTTCTGTCCATCGCCAAGTCCCACTGTGCCGCTCTATCCAGCGAACCAATTGACCCTCCCCGTGCGTAGTGCAGAAATTACCATCTTCCGGCGTGCATCAACGAGCAAAAGCAGGCCATGCAAACTGCTTTGAAATCGCCACCAACACTCGCCCCGACAGGGTTGTTCATTTTGCTCGATTAAGGACCACTTGCGAGACCGGCGTCCGATCCGACAAGGCCGATCAGCAGGGAACCCATCACCCATGGGTAACGTAACGTAACGCCTGGCCGCACACGGAACCAGTTCCGGCCCGGAGACCAGTGAGCCGCCACGGGAACCATCTTCAAAACCCTCGCCTCGGTAATGTGATAAATTAAAACAGCTGATGAAGTTTGATCCCTTGCGCTACGCCGTTCGTACGCCGTTGTGGAACCTTTTTCCGCGCGTTCCGGCCAGTTTTTTCCGAGTGTCTCCGGAAATACACAGCACCCCAGTCGTTCGGCAGGATATTGCAGAAGGGTCTGCACACACGTCGATGACAATCAACACGACCTCCCGTGAGGTACGGCGGGCTCGTTTGCTCTGCCGTACTTCCTCGTTCTAGGGTTCAGGTTTTTTTCCACAACTGATTGAAGTGCGGAACGAGTCCTTTACCGTAAAGATGGGGGAACGGGAATGCTTACGGAAGAAAATATGGTAGATTATTGTGCAACAATATTTCACGCCGTATCTTCGGAACAAATTGATGTTAATTAGCAATCCCGGCCGCACTCTCCCGCCAAGTCTTCTCTTCGGCGAAAGACGATTCCTGTCTCTCTCAAACCAAACCCCTCTTTTTAGCAGAAACAACAGCGCAACGAACAAAAGGATCACGTAATAAAAGTCGGCACTTAATGGCACGTCAAATATAAATCAAATTTGATCTATGCCGGCAAGGTTGCGAAGGTTGCGAAGGTTTCAGGTGACAATAAAATGCGTGGAAAGGATTATTACACATACACGGACGCAGGAAGTAGTCGGGAAATTTACGGCGGCTTACAAGCGTTACAAGCTGTGCTGTTACATTGACGGAAGAGAAAAGTGTGTATTTTAAATGCATTAATTTAAATAGCAAACTGTGGACATTCTTCAAACGGCAACCGTTTTCCTTTGCAAGAGTATACATTCTAGAGAGCTCCAAGCATGGAGCACAGTTTTGTACATTCAGTTAATGTTGCTTATTATGTTTGTATCAGCAAGTACTACATTTTTCACCAATTTTCTCAACTCTCATAGTGTAAAAAGCAACGAACGTTTTCGTAACGAACGAATTCCAGAATAGCTCGGTTTGTCACCTTCAAACTCATGACAGGCTTCATACAACCTACTATAAATATTATAGCAAAAAGTAAATTTGTTCTCCAAACCCTATTTCTTGTACAAATAAATGCTCTGCTCTTGTTTATTTTCCAATCACTAATCCAATAAAAGGAGATAATTTAGTTGCTCCGTCCAAAAATCGAACTTCACTCTCTCCCACTATGCCCGTATGCCTTACGTTTTGAACCAAGACTCATGCATAAATCACGCTTCTTGTTGCTCCGATACAGAACGAATCGAAATTATACCAGAAAACCCAATGCCATACAATTCGTTCCGGCTACCGGAAAAAGAGGCGCCCTTTCTGTGTATGTGTGTCTTTCTCTCAAGGCGTAGAATTGTATTCGCCACACGCAAAAATCGGTTCGCCTAATGCCGTCGGTCGCCTTAAGGGCTTTAGGAAATTTTTCACGCCATTACATTTGTTTTGATTTGCAGTACCATTTTCCTTGCCGAATCCCTTCGCTTTATGTGTGTGGTCGACGTGAAAGGTGCTAGTCCGCTACACATGTTACTGGCGAGAAGGCCACACAACAAGACGCCACCGCAGCGTGTCGTTCGCCGGCTGCACGGTACGACAAAGTGGAATTAAATTTCAAACCACTGCACACAAGAGATGACACACAGGGCAGGAATAATCTTGGCGCAAAAATGATGATAAAAAAAGCCCCCCGAACAAACACACACACACATACCGAGACTTGATGCCGGCAAACCTTTTGAAGAACCTCGCTCACAACATGTCCCGCAGCAGCATCGCCTCCGAAGCGCATCTACGGGTGTACGCGAGTCAGGCAAGATTTATGAGGTGTTTTGTTGTGAAAACAGTGTCATGAGTGATGCCGATTCCGGTGGAGCATCTTCGAACCGTATTACGCGCCGTGGGAGCGAGAAACGAGCGCCGAGAAGGTTATTAATTGCACATCCCAGCATCCCTCCGAGGCGTAAGGGCGTTCCCGACGGGCGGACATCACATCGACATCACATCCGCCCCATGGCTTGCCGGTGGTAGCCGGTAGATCGCTCCATCGCTTCGCTCCATTACGTTCACCAGGACGGCCGATTCCACCGGCCGGCCGCACACATTAGCCGAACTAGCGAACTAGACGTTCGGATCGGGGCTATGGAGCTTTTTCGGCTATGGCGCACCGGTCTTTTTTCTCGTGTCCTTCACGGAAAGTGAAAAGTGCGGAATGAAAACACACTTGCCATTTGTCGCTTGGTTCAATAGAGAGCCACGGGAACAGTGGGACAGTGGGGTAGTTTTCAGCCGGATTTCCCGGATGAGAATCGAAACATATGCTACGGCGGACGTACGTATCACATTAGCACCGACACACTTCAGGACGCTCAGACTCGCGTCACACCTAACGGCGAACGAAAACACTTCTCAGTTTTTGGGCAGACCGACGGCGGCTGTGTTGCGTTTCCTTTCCTTTCGCAGAATCAGTGCACTTTTCGGGGATGAACTGTGGAAAAAACAACAACCCAGGTTCGTGTGTGTGTGTGTGCTGATTGAGGGAGGACGTTTTGGATGGGAAATCCATTAAAATTTTCCAATTTTACTTATGTTTTTTTTTGTGCTCTTGAGATGTGTGAATAGAATGCTAAGCCATTCGTGCACAATGGGATTATTGGAAGTCTAATTGAGTGTATATGTTTGCGCTTAAACACTTAAGTAAACTTTAGGCGACTAGACACTTGTTATAGCACCTCTCGCTAAGGTCTCCTGGGAAATCCGGAAAATACAGACCCGAAAGACACACCAAATAGTGTATTAGATTTGTGATACTTCGTAAAGAAATCTTGTAAACATATTCAATACTTTGAAAACATCTTGGGTTTAGACATTTACGATGCCCAAAGAAGAGAGTCACACGGCGAGCTGTCAAACGAAAGAGTATAAATAAAACCTCCTCGGTAAAGGACGTACTGTGGAGACTCCTCACAAAATGCCATAAAATGCTTGTGTTTATAGCTCGAAGATCTCCCATAGTTCCCACACATAGTCCCACCACTTCCGAATCAAAGACTGTACACTAGACCGGTCAAGCTGGTCTGACACTTCACCGGCTCCACCGTTGTGCGAAATCAACCGCAAAACCCTAGCTCATCCGAACGGACATCTCTCGAAGAAGACAGCACCCATCACTGAAAGGCCTTTCCACCTACCGGACACAAAACCCTGCCAAACCTTGCGTTTCCCCGTCCAAGGCTACTGTTTCACGGAGAAGTTTGAGAGTTAATGATGCGCAAATTTTGCAGACCCCCCGGTACCGTATGAAACTGTCAGTGAAAGATGCCGTCATCCAGTGTCCAGACCGGTAGTAGGGCTAGGCAGTGAATTCGCATTAAAGCGCTCGTTAACTGAGTCAGTATACCTTCCTCCCTATATCTACTATATGCCGCGGAAGCTAGAGCAGTAGCGTCCCCGTACAGATAACGACAGACTAATTGTCTTCGCCAACAAACGTTACTAGAAGCTAGATAAAAAAATCTCTCTCACACAAACACACAAACAGTCATCGCATTCCATTGGGCTGATGATAGTGAGGGAGGAACGCATTCACGAGAGGAAGAAAAAAACGAACATGCCAGGCCAGGCAAGCATCAATCATTCTAAACGATGTGCAATCTGGTACTTTTCGGTGGCGTGTTGATGAATTTTTAAAACGACTGGCCACTAAAACACTGCGACTGCGAGCAAATGGGAGGCAATGGTTGTAGTAAATGCCGGTGTATTGCAAAATTGATGGAAGTGCGCAATAATTGAATTCCAAAGTTTAC
Organism: Anopheles maculatus; assembly: GCA_002091835.1. Lineage (NCBI taxonomy): Eukaryota > Metazoa > Arthropoda > Insecta > Diptera > Culicidae > Anopheles > Anopheles maculatus. The sequence continues at coordinate 764,141 of KZ061549.1, forward strand.
TAATCTAGTCTAGTGTACCAATGTCTTGAGGAACTCACCTAGACTCATCTTTCAAGGATAAGACATTTCTTTTAATTGTTGATTTTAGCTGATTCTCAAGGCTGTTAGGTGTTCTATATTTACTATCAGTCAGTCTTTCTCTCTTCGTGTTAGTGTAAATAATAAATAAAAACATTTTGCTATAATAAATTTAGCTATAATAACATATGATATACCATTAGAATCCAATAAGTTCATATATTATAAGCAACATCTTCTTTAGAAATAATGCAATGCAGGAAATTTGTTATCTGTCCTGTTAAGTCTTGCTATAATAAATCTATGCTATAATATACTACATTATTTCCCATATGATATAATGATAAATTGATATAAAACACGAACGATCGATAAAAAACCATTGAAGTCTTTTTACGAAACATAATAAATTTCATCATCAAATATCTCAACTACCTGTTGCAAGCCCAATAACATGTACCGCATCAATCTAAGCCTCAGTACGTGCCACATCAATTCAATTAGTGGTCATTTTTCCTGCGACAACCTCCGCAACAACAACAGCGCCCGCGCTCTGTTGACTCAGCCATTAGAAAATGTCGTTGAGACCATTAGAACCTGCCCAGATTACACAACGTCACACTGCGCATGTTAACCTTGGCGTAAGCCATTACGATCACCGCCCCGATACCCCTGTGTCGAATCGCAAACCGATACCTGTCCCCAGCAGGACCAACACACAAAAACTGTACCAAAATCAATCGATTCAACCACAATCCAATCGCTCACCGATGGCAGCCACCATCGGCGAGCGCATCCTCTTCACGCTGGCGTCGCCCATCAATGTCCGGGGGGAGGGGGTAAGGGAGAGTTCTGATAAAAGGCAAACAGGGGTACAGAGCACGGTACCCAACAGCCTCCCGGGAATGACAAATGGGACGCGGTAAATCACTATCTGCGTTCAAAAATTTCCAAACCACATATCAATCAAATGCCTTTACCGCGCCGGGTCCATTTACCCGTTAACACGGGGACGGAGATGGTCGGTGAGGACGTGCCTCGCGGACGATGGACAGCTGCCGCCAAATCAATTATGATTTATGCGCTCCCGGCGTTTCCCGAAACAGAAACTACCTACAACATGCATCATTGTAACTGTTGACTGTGTTGTCTGTGTACGGGAGACGGCGGTTCGAGAGATAGTACCGGGATGTTCGTCTAATGTATTTCACGTTCGGCGGAATTTGTGTCGTTAGGTCAGTTCCAAATTTATGGCACCGATCGTTTTTCACTTAGACGAGAAATGGAGTCATGTTCCAACGGCTCGGATTTAAGCTAGCGAAACGAACTTCAAGATGAGGTGAAGTGTTTGTTTAACTTTTGAATTAAGTTCAGAAATTAAAACCTAATCATGCATGACCCGGCGCAACATAAGGGCATGGAATCGTAACACAATCTTAAAGTAAAGTCTCCCCCGTTTTCTACTACTGCTCCACAAAGCCTCTTTCATTGCGAATGCGACATTTCTCACTCCCATGAAACGATCTGTCCATCGTCTGGCTTCCCGGGAATCAACTGACTAATCAGACGGCCAACGGGCACCATGTAAATCGCATCCAAAACCATCGCTGCGGCATCTGCGGGCGGCAATGATCAAGGGCCTAAGCGTCGTTTTTGTTGCTACCTTCAACGTGCTACGAAAATCGAAAACCACCACCGACCGACGCGCTTCGGAAAATAATTTGACGCATGAATTGAATTTGTTTTTCACACTTCATCCGTTTCGGACCGGAGGCCCCCGTTTCTGTCCAGTCATGGTACGATATTTGGTCGCCGCGTTGTCATGTCCAGCGCCACGGTACCGATCTTTCGCCGATCGGGATCTTCACACCACCACTAATGTGGCGTGTAAGCGTACCGAGAGTCTTGCGAACCATTCAAGTGTCACGATTCACGCCTGCATCAGGATCGGTCGTCCCCGTCGTCCGGAATGGACATTCAATTTCAAATACCAGGCTAGCCGTCGTCGTCGGAGAGCACCCCATGGGAAAACGGTCCAAGCGATCGACGCTCGACGGCCGACGAAAACGGTTGCACACTCATTATCCTCGATCGATTCGCTCGACCGCATCCCCGCATTTTCGAACATGGACACCGGTGTCCGTGTCATTTTTGGGCCCTATTTCCCAGTGCTAGGCGAGATGGCGATTCCAACAAAACACAGAAAGAAAAACGAACCACTCCACTAGATTGCCAACCGAAAGCGTAAGCATTGGGTAGCGAATGATTTGCAATCGATAGCGCGTTTCAGGCTGAAGCAATCGGCGTGTGTCTAATCGCCACTTGGCCCACCAGAAGCTCATAAATATTTCTTGCGACACTTGCGGGACCTGGGGAAATTGTTGCCCCAAGAAACGGTTGCCGAAGTTGGACCTACACAGATGGTCGGTCTGGTCAGACAGTCAGTCAGCGTGAGTGTGGCACAGTCATCAAACGCTAATTTAATATCTTCTTTTCGTTTTCCAATTTAATTATCTCACCATAGGACGGATGGACCCTGGGAGTCGGTGTCGAACAGTTGCTGAGTTCTCACCAACGGCTATCGAGAGGGTGTCTATTTCTGCTGTGCAATTGATGAGCATTGTGTATTCATTATTTCCAGTAGCTATTAAGATCGGTATAAAAAGTGCGTTAACCTGTCAAGACACTTCCTCTTGAAAACGTTTCTTTGACTGGTTTCACTGCTTAGTTGTATACGACTTGTTGTACAATCATTGTATGGGATTTGACGGATAAAGTTGGACCAAACAAAGGGTATCTGTCAAGGAAAAGTTTGCTTCATATAGGCTATAATCTAAACGCGAAAATTTCGACCAATTCTTGAACTTTTGGTGATCTTTATGAGTAGTTTTAGTGTTATGAATTGTGAATATCCGTTGAAGAAATAGGTGTACAGGTGTCACAAAATACCGAGCAGCAAGTGATGCAGTACAAATCACAGACATATTGTTGGCAGTAACCCAAGGATTATACCTGGTATGAAAAAACTGATGCTACAACGAACCGTGTGTGTAATTCAAGATGAAAGACACTAAGCATTAAGCTCTATATGACCCAGACTTAAGGTCTTGCTAGTTTTAATAGAGCCACAGTATAAGAGTCATTCTAAACAAAGATTTTAGATGCTTAGAATACCTAAGTCTTGAACTTCTTCATAGTTAAGGAAAAATTGCAGCTTACTGACTATTTGATTGTTTGAAGCTATTTGGACAACTCATCTAGGAGCCAGAAGACCTCAGCTTTGACATCTAGACTTGGCAATAAGGACAAAGATTTATAAACGAGAGGCTTTATGAAGAAATTCTGTACATCACAATATAAAAATAGATCTGTCTTCCCTCGAACGTAGGGCCCAAGTTACAAACCTCTTTTTTATCTCCTTTTATCAGCAGCATCACTGAGAAAAAGTTTTGAAGTATTACACCGAGTGAAACGGTTTTGTGTGCAAATAAATATAATTAATATGATGCTCCTCGCTTGCGTTTGCGTACCTCAAACACGTGTTTCTTCACATTTCCTGTAACACTAAACCAAACCGAAAATAACGCACATTTCCTCGTATCTTGCTGCTTTGCTCGCTTGTTTACAACTTCTCCAACGCGTTCGGTTCCATGTAGTACAAACATGAGCAACGCGACGCGAACTCAAACGTTCACTTCAAGTACTACTACTGCTACTACATACTACTCCTTGGTCTCTACGTCATGATCCTTCTTTCTCCACCGTAGAAAAGGCACACGCCTGGTGTGGATGCACCGAAAATTGCCCAATTCCCAAGACGAGCTTTGGGACTTGGTGCTGGGGAAACAGCCGTCGCGGTAGTGCAAACAGTAGTGCCTTACCTTTCATCTGGGCAAACAATTCTCAAGAGACGAGCGTACACAAACTCTCCAGGAAAAAAAGAAGCAAATGTCTCGTGGGGGATGTCGATTTTGCTTTCATTCTTTCCTTTTACGACCGTGTGTCCTTGCACTTTCTTTCTGTTCGCCTACAAATACTGGTGACACAGAACGCCTTTCAATCATGGCGCCTTTACAGCTCCATTCCCAATTCCTTAAGGATAGCACACACGCACGCACACAAACACGCACGGACGCGTGTAATGGTAAAGGTGATGCGGATGCGGTGTCCTTGTCAGGCACAACGGCTTCAACGGGACGATGGCTGTCAGCAACGTTTTTTTCTTTTTTGTCTGCCACCCGAAAACTTAACATCCTGCTACGTCCGTGGCTTAGGCACCGCAACGACAATGACACACTGGCACATCATTTCCGTAAACATGGTGCTGCCGTCTGTGTACAGGTGCGTTCGTGTGTGCGTGTACGAGTGTATACGCATGTGTGAGTCAATTAAACAAACTTTTTCTCCCTCCCTGATGCTTGCTGTGGACTGTTACATCAGACCCGGGGCTCAGCTGCCGCTATCCTAGCAGCAGTGTCCTCGTTCGTCGGGTGAGCGTCGTTGTTCCTTTGAAGGCTCGTTTGGCGCTCGGCTGGCTGGTTACATGGCATTCTTTCATCAATATCCTTAACTTTGTGCCAATTTACGGCTCGGCATGCCTTCATCATGATCATCATCGGCATCGGTCGTCACCGTTGTCGTCATCATGACACGCAGCCACAAATTGATGCGATGGGGAGCATATGTTCTACTGCTCGTCGCACATCCCTTGCACCGTGGACCGAACCGTGGCATAATTTAATGTGTTATTGACTTTCAATATGTTTGCCCACAAAAGGTAGGATGAATACACCGGAATAGTCGGCGTACGGCCACAATCCAATCACAGGACGAACGAAGCACGGACAGGACCATCGTACGCTGCGAAAAGAAACTCTGGGGAAATTGACGTGACTCAGGCCAGGAAAAAGTCGGAAACTGGAGCAGCCTTTTTGTTGTTGTTGTTGTTGGTGGTGATGGTGTGCTTACATATTTGATGACTCCTCACCCGGCTCTTCCTACGCACCCTTCATCTCCCTGGCACACGTGTATAGGGAAAGTTTGTTTTAGGCTCCCTTCAAGAAGGCATCCCTTAAATTCTAACGCCTACCGTCGGTGTTTCGCCTTTTTTCGCGAGCTAATCGTAAAACGGTAATGCAAAACTTTTTCCACCTCGTATCGTTGAAAGGAACACAAGGCGAACATGGGGGTTCTTTAGTCTTACCTACGCGCTCCTTCAGACAGGGCGTATCAGACGAGCAGAATGCCTTCATTGACTTATCTTACCGTTGGTGGCAAGATTTGGTAGACTTTCTACCTTCGTTTCTACTTTATTTTGCAGTTTATTTTGGACCGAAAACACATACAGATGTGGCAGCAGTTCTTGAGAGTTATTTAAGTATTTGTTTCCCTTAAAATAAAGATTACCAAGGAAGACTTGTTTAATACAGTGCGGTGCATAACTATATGAATTGTGTATTAAACGAAGATAAATAATACGTTATCAGACTGGCTGTGCAGGTACGGGACAACATCATAACAAAAAATTTAGGTATTGTATGCTAAGATCTCCTAAGGTTTATATACCAGAAAGGAAGAAGAAAAAATGCTTTTTAATACATTTTCAAGTCTAGTTGAGAAGGGTTCAACCTCAAGGCTTCAGATATATTTGTCTTTAAACAATCTCATCTCATCTCCTTCCATCCATCTCTATATTGTATTTAATAAACAATAATTTACTACTAAAATGCCAGATTACTAGACTCACGTTTTAAATAATTTTAACATCATATCTGTTTAAATACTGTACGCTCTCTACGGCTCCTATTGTCTCTCATTCTTCCCATAAAATTAGCAAGATGTAAGTTCTATAAATAAAATAAAAGATTTTATTCTGTAGTAGGTGTTGTGATTTTTTTTAATAAAAACTGTGATTTGTTGTTTGTATTAAGAATTGTTAATGCAAGTCTTTCGACCTCCGTCTATCGTTACTAACATATTTTAAATATTTCTTTCAATATATTTATCTATAATCAAAAATACCTACCAAAACCTGTTCATTCTTATAGTTATGGTTCGCACTGTATAGAGCCCGGAACGAAAGTTTAACACGAGTAAGAAAAACTATAGTTTTTACAAATTCCTATATGTTTAATGCACATTATGTGGATGCTCCTTCGTCATACAAACATTTTCCCAGCCTCGAAGTAACCAGAAGCAAAGTCTTTTAATAAGATTTTTCCTGCTCAAGCAAGAGTAAACATCGCACAAATTTGTCAATTAATCTTCCTCAATCTTTAGAAACACACATACACACACGTACACACTGTCTCTCATTCAACATTCAACGATCTATTCATTCCTTTTCCCTTAAAGAGTCCTTCCAATTAATGGATGCTTGCTTTCCTTCCGGGGAAAAAGCGAAAAAAACACACTCACTCTTTTCCACCGAATAAAAGCAGGTCACACACACCAACACACACGTACACGAGGAGCCTTAAAATAAATCTCATCGTGGCAAGGGTCGTGCTCATTTTAGGAAATTTTCAAAAAACCACCAGCAATAAACACATCCGCCCCCCCCTCATGCACGGGTGAAGTAATACAATGGACGAAAAAAAAAACCCCCAAACGTTGGTTTTTTTTTTTTCCAACGTACCCCAGCATCCGAACCGGCCGTTTCGTTCCAATCAACCATATTAAAAACCTCCACTTCCGGTTAATACGGTTTGATGATTTATTCGGCGAAAAGCACCTGCGCCTTGTGACCGAGCTGCCGGTTCTTGGGGAAAAAACAAAAATGGTGTTCAATAGCATCCCACCCGGAGGTCGATCAACATAATCAAAGACAGTGAACTTTGGCAGCCCGCGGCGTCTCGTGGGGGATGTCGATTTTGCTTTCATTCTTTCCTTTTACGACCGTGTATCCTTGCACTTTCTTTCCGTTCGCCTACAAATGCTGGTGACACAGAACGCCTTTCAATCATGGCGCCTTTACAGCTCCATTCCCAATTCCTTAAGGATAGCACACACGCGCGCACACAAACACGCACGGACGCGTGTAATGGTAAAGGTGATGCGGATGCGGTGTCCTTGTCAGTTGTTCGGTAAACCGAAGCGACGTACGAACAACTCCCAGCTGGCGGCTTACCTATCGAAATGATGATGGTATGGATTTTCACCGAGGCTCCGGTCCCATCCTCCAGCTTCCAATTGGCAGCTGTCCTTTGGGGAATAATAATTTGTTCCCTCAAACACTGGCATAGGAAAAGTTCCAAAAAGGTGCAATTCTTTTTTCTTGCCAGGCTGGTTGGAAAATGCGTGCGCCTTTTCCCGGGCATCTACACACGGAGCACAACAGCCACCAACAGGCTTGTGAAAAGTCAATATTTGCATGATCATAAAAAGCGTGTGCTTTCACGAGTATACACACGGTAGCCATCGGGAGATACGAAGCCACGAGGGTGGCCTGGTGTTGTTGTTGTTTAGGCCCCCGTTTTTTTTTTTGTTGTTGCAAGAATGTGCTCTTCCAAGCGGCGAAAGTTTCTCTTTCACTCCTGGCAAACGGTGTGTACAAACACACCGGGAAGTATATGTTCGGTGAGCTCTTTTAGACGAGCATTACACGAGGGTTTGGCGAATGCTGGATGCGTCAAATTAAAGTCATCTCCAACCTCCAACCTAACGGAGCATGAGTTTGTTTGCATACACAAAACCCGCAAACAGAGAGGGAGAGAGAGAGAAAAAAAAGGTTACCACCTCGACAGTTCGGTAGGAGGAAAATTTATTTTATTTTCACTTCGCTCCTGCCACTCCTGCACGTTTCTGTGTCCCTCGGGTGGTTTGAAAGCGTGGCCAGGTTCCACCTGGCGTTTGTGGTGCAATGAAGCACCGAAACCGGAGAAATAAAAACCTTCGAAAGGTGATGTAAAATACTCATCCTGTTCGATCGATGGCGAATACGAAATAAAACTTCCACCCGCAGATGGTTGGATGGTCATTTTCTTTCCTCAGTCTCAGTGCATTCCGGACGCAAATTATACGGTGGAACCATTTTGCATGTTTGTGGTTAGCCAGTGAACGGGCGCGTTCTCACCAGCTAAACGCGAGGACACGCGCAAAATGCAAACAACAAACGAGGACGCGCGCAAATGATAAAAATAAATAAAAACGCGAGAAACATTAGCTGGGGCAACAAAATTACGCTCGCCATCACAGTGCACAGTGGGAGTTTCGGAAGGGAAGAAAGGGACAAATTTGTTCATTTAAGGGGTCGTTTATTTTAATTCTCGTTTGGAAGAATGAGTCATTTGCTTAAATTGACCTTAAAATGTATCAAAGTCTGATGAGCAAACCCAATCTCCCGATGGACTTGATCCTCTTGGGAGAAGAAGCGCCCACTAACAATCAATACGTTCAAAGTATTTCTAAGCAATGGACAATCATTCACAATGAGCTGGTAAGGCTTGTGAATTTGACTTCGCGGATGGTTATCACTTCGTCGATAGGAGCGAAACTCAACTTGCCTAAGCAGCCTCGCCTTATGTCCAAAATGGAGGACCAATTGATTGGTGGGGTCTTGGGATTTCTTAAAACATTCGAAGTTTTCAGAAAGCTAACAAAATTGAGCTAAAGTTTAATCCATTCGATTACCTGTTCAGGAGCGGATCGCAAACTAAGTAGATGATTAGGACCCCGTACTGATTGAAAGAGATAAATCTTTCTATGCGCGTCTATCTTTCTAAGCCCAACAGGGCTGGTGTTGGGGACGAAGAGAATTTAGAGGGCGTACGAACTTCATAGGGAGGCCTTTTATAAGAGACATCATCCAGCTTCCATTCTGCTTAGGGCCTCCAAGGAACTTGATTCGTCACTGTACCTAATATAGTTTTCATTGTAATAAAATGATGTCAAATACGTTACCCAAAATGTTCAATTGTATCTCAGTTTTTATAACAAAGAACTCTAGAGGCAGTAGTTCGCATAAAAACCTTGGACTTGGAAGCACAAGAAGCACATAAAGCCCACTAAATACAAAACATAGTCTGGAAAATAGGCAATTAGCTATGATGAATTCCTGGTCAACTTCCTGTACTTCCTAACTAGCTCTTTCATTGCCTTGAAAGATATTCTTTCCAACAACTTTCAACGAACAACTTTTCTAACGAAAATATTATTTATTTATTTTGTCCAACCAATTTCCCATTGTTTTCAACGACATAAAAGAGACTCAACTGTCCATAAATAAAACGCACTCAGAAACGGATTGCTAGATTTGTTGGACTAGCTTGACTTAAACCACGATCACCATAGTGATGATGATGAGACTCACAGCTTAACCACAGCATCATCAAACGAGACACAGCCAGTTCGCAGACCACAGAGAACGAAGCAACCGAAAACAAAACGGACATCAACTGGATCAGGAGGCATCATTTCCTGTGCATCACCACCATAAATGATGATGATGATCGTGTTCCTTTTGCACATGTTTGTTTGCTCAGAGAGACACACACACCACAAGATTCGCAACAGGCAAAAGCAACTTGCTACAATTGTGAATTCATTGTGAAGCAAAACGGGCGAACCATCCAACGCCATCGAATCAAATACAGAACACGAACGTGAAGCGCGAAGTGGAATGTCGGCCGATGAGATTGGGGGTGCATTCCAGCCAATAAAGATGGAGGTGCAAAACGGGGTAAACGGTGCGCAACAACAGCAAACGAGCGATAAGCGACTTCAACCCGAAGACGCGACCAGAGGGCGATCGGGAGTTGTTCTCCATTCCAGCGTTTTCCATGCTCTTTGCGTGCGTATTGTTCTCTTTTCTGTTTTGTAGAGCAAAAAAAACGACTCATCTTGCTGGAGGGAAGATCCAGATGAGGGGCAGGCCTGCAAGAAGGGTTGTGAGGAGGAGGAGGAGGAGGAGCAGGGGCGCAGATTGGATGGAAGGACCCATACATGCTATAATTTAATGAGAGATAATGATAGTGTACAGTTTGATTGGGAGGCTTTTAGTGCATTGTTTGGTACGCAAGCCGGATTCTTCGTCTTCGTCCAGTTCTTGAGTTGCGCGCGCCCCCTCCGGAGAATTGGAGAAGCGTCCGTAAGGTATGCGTCGGATGATTTGTTTTGCCCTCCCTGCGTGAGAGCACATATAGAGCATCAGTCACAAACGGTGAAGCCGAGCTTATAAAATCTGGAAAAGATATTCGACTCTACATCTCGCTTGCAGTTAAGTTTCGATCCTCGCTGCGCCACACAACCAGCAGGCCGCCCAGATTCTAATCTGGATCGCAAAGCTACCGTCAGCTATAAAACTGTTACATCAGTAACGCAGGAAGCAACGGCCGTCTTTATGATGGTTTATTAATTACCAGTATCCGTACCAGTTTCGGGTTGATAATAAACCCGATTACTTGCGAAACGAATTGATAAATCCAGATGACCAAATAAAGCACTATTAACGCTAATTATAAAACCCATAACTCGACCCGAACTCTTGGTGAACCCGTCTAGAACTCTGGCAGCTCTGGGTAGGGACGCCCTGAACCCTCGAACGCTATCACCTCAACGACCACAAACCAAAAAAGCCAAAGATCACCGAACGATGCTCCGGTGCTCAATTTAAAACCGTAAAGACCCGCGAGAACTTTGTCCGCCATCGTCGGAGACGCTCTCTCGGTCGTGGTTGCGATAACGGGTGTTGATTGGTTTTAATTGAATTTCATGGATCGCGGACCCATTCCGGATCCTTTACAAACGCACGCACGTAGCAAAACAGCCTGGGAAAAGAACCCGTGCTTCCGTTTCGGTGCACAACCGCCGCGATATAAATCGCCGCGTGCCACCATTCTCGAGTTTTTCGATAATTGAATTAGATTCTCCTGCCCAAGGGCCACACAGTCTCTGTGTGTTGGTGCCTCCAACTCATCGATTTAGCGAATTTTTTTTTTGGGAGGAAAGCTAGTCGATTATGATAATCAACGCCCTGTAGGTTGCTCGTTGGGAAACGGTTGGCTACCGTTGGCTGGGCAACTAGTGAGCACACCAACTACGGTAACCGGTAAGGGCATCTCCCAATGTGCTGCCCGCTCCCATGGACGATGATTAGTGTTGATTTTGCTAATTGTGCGTACCAAAAACCGGTAACGATCGTGGTTTGGGAAGAGCCACAAACTGTTCTTGTTTGGAGGCTGTTCGGTTCGGGCGCCATTAAATTCTTCGCCACACCGAGACGCTCGCTGCTGAAGTTGAGGGTAGAACGAATTTTGAAAAGGCGGGAAGTACATTGATGGGCTTTGAAAAATCAACCTAATGATGATCAATTACTGCAGCCAACGGTCCAGTGTGGCGATTCGATAAGGCGTGAAAAGAAATGAGCTATAATAACGTTCGAATACGCGTTTACACTAACGGAACGCTTGTTAAAAGTAGCAAATAATTATTCTCATTACGTGTATGGTTTTGTGTGTGCGAAATGCGATATTGTAATAAACCATTTCAAAATCTGTTTTATAGCACATATTTTTGACATGCACTGTCAAAATCATCATTAGGCCGTGTCTACACCGTTCCCTAGATCAGACCATCAACGTCACTTATCATAGTACTACAATCAAAAAGCCTCAAAACATTTGTTTTTCGCAGCTCGATACTTCCATTTGTGCCGCGTTTGTCTTATTTATCTTGTTGGAAATTTGTGACAGTTTCGGCTAAATGGGGGTAAAGTTTCAGCCTGTTCTTTTAGCTTTTCTTACATGTTCCGCCACCTGGAAAAGCAAAAACAAACGGTATGATATGATCGCTACACCGAACGATAATGATGGCACTTTTTGTAAAGTTATCTTATTTTCTCTGCACAACATCAGCGACAACAACCGCCATTAAGTGCGGGTGCCGCCGCACCCCGATCGCGATACGGCAAACCCTTAACGACTGCATAAAATAGAGCAGCACAATACGGTGTAAATCAGCGGCCGGTGTTGTTATTGTTTTGCTGTCCCTATTTAGATAAATGGCCACCGTCTTCGGCGAGAAGGGGTCATCATCAAACGACCCGAGCATCGGCAGCCTAAATATACGCACACGCAAAGCTAATCTCGTCGGAATCAACCTGCCCCCTTTGGCTCAGGAAGTCCTCGCAGGCATTTGGAGGAAGATGGCGCCGAAAAAAAAGCGACACGCACATCTCCCAGTAGCTCATTAAAAATGCTTATCAAAATCGTTTGCTTTCCAGTGAGTTCCCGGGTGCGGAACTATCGGGACGTTGAGATCGAGTTGCCGATTTTCTCCCCCGTTAGGCAACAACAACGTCCCGGCGGCATCGGCAATAGCCGGCGGGACCCAAAGGCGGACACCCGAAAAAACGGCTCCCTCACGGTACAAGCGTGCGAGCATTCGTTGTCTAATTGCTAATGTCTACATTCGGATAGGCGGGAGAGTGAGAGAGAGAGAGAGTGGTAGACCTGATAGCGTCTTTTGAAGTTGGCTTGGACATGGACGTGTCACCATGCGTCCCCAGTTCGTCCACCACATCGAACACTGTATCCACACAAACCAGCATCACGGAACGGTGCGATGAAATTCTCCAAGACTCCCTGAGAAGAGGAGCGAAACGGAATGAACGGTTGTTTTTTTGTTGTTGTTGCGCTTCGTCGTGTCTTCCGGCCACAGCCCTTGCCATCCGTCCACGACCAACCAACCCTTCGACGGTTATTCGTGATCCGCGTGCCACACGGTGAATGAGATAGGTATGCGCGCGTATGGAGGTCTTTTGTTTGGAGAAGAAGAAAACCTGTTTGCTTTGGGCCTGTATCTCCTGTACGTTTCCTTTACGGCTTTCTCTCTCTCTCTCTTTCTCCCGGTCACGAAAGAATGACGGTCAGAATACGCGGCGTGACGTCTTGTCGACTTCAATCTTTGCCAGCAGTGAACGCCGAAGCATCTCCGGTCCGTCTCACAAATTGCTCGAACCCGCATCAATTGCCGGGACCAACATATCGAGGCCTCGAGCCGTTTCGAATTCTAGCAACAGCAAAGACTTCGGCAAGATTCAGTCAGCGCTGGTGTTGTGTGCCGTGCCTAATCTCGTTGCAGCCGACCCTCCGCTAGAGCAGCAGCGGATCTCCACGTGCAGTGGCTTAGTAGCTCTGGCTTGGTGACACAATTCCAATCCCTGCTATTGGAAGAACGATAAAGAGAGAGAGAGAGAATGTGAGAGAGAGGGATACAGATTTCACCCGCTTTATTAGGGAACGTTTAAGATTTATTTATTTTTACAATTAGCCATTGATTATTTTAAAACCGAACGGCCGACCGAGCGGCCGAGTCCCCCTTGCACAGCATCCCCCAGGCACCAACCGGGGCCCTAGGGTGGTATCGTGCTGGCGCAAAAAAAAGGAGAAAAACGATAGCTCGACTGACAGGGCCAACATAAAATGAAGAAAAATGACCATCCCAAGGTTTTAGAGCGCCGTACGCGGTGAGCCGAGCTGTAGCGGAATCGGCGATTTGGTTTGCTTTGTGTTGCGCTTTCGCGCGTTTGCTTCTCCACTGTTTGCCGATCTCTTTTCTCCTTCTAGCGAACGGTGCACGTTAGTTTTTCATCGTGGCGTCTTTCGTTTGCCGGTTTCATTTGTATGTAAGTTTAAGGTTGGTTTTTTGTTTTTATGTTCATCCGTTTTGCTTTTTCTTGTTTGCTTAGCGAACTTCTGTCTTTTTTTTTTGCTTTGCTGAACCACCTAAGAAGAGCTGCAAGGAGGAGAAGGAGAAGGTGAAGCTAGTAAGGGAAGGGAAGGTCAAGGAAGGAAAGAAGATTGAATTAATCTTTGACGAAGCACCAAGCAGCAACGGCGGCGCATCGTGTGTTGTCTCTGCTGCCTCTTGCCACACCGTTTGCCATCCACCAAACCGGAAACGGTTGCAATTTGCTGCGATCGACCGTACGACCCGAACGAACCAGGCAGCAAACACACAAACGAAACGGGCCCCGGTTTCGAGCGATATACCCCGAGTGCAAATAGAATAGATTAAAAATGTCACGACACGCTGTTACCAATCGTTCCAGCCGCGTCCCCGGGGATGACAGTATCCATTACCTCCCGCAATTCCGAGTACCGGTGTGATTGGAGAAGTTGGAGAATGCAAGAAAAAGGGTTGTAGAAAGAAAAGTTAAACAAAAAGCCACCCACTTTACTTGCAGGAGGAGTCGTCCCAAGGCACTGCAACATACAGCCGCAATAGGAACAAATTGTGTCTACGAAAGGGAATTAAATCATTTCATTACTAAAGCACACAAAACACACGGAAACAAATGAAATGTTAAATGGGTCAGTAAACAATCTTTAATTGATACTTTAATGATATTTCTTGCTTATTTGGACATCTGATATTTAAGTATTATCTACCCCAAAATGAAGTTAATTAGTCATATTAGCTTAGCTAACATTTCTAATGAAAATCTTGCGATTATTTCAAATTGGAACAGTGTAATAACAAAGGTACAAGAACAGAACTGTGAACTACCAATTATAAACCATCAGAGTCATTCATTTGACTAAATTAGGGCTTCATTATAGCACACAAGCATTCATTATAGCATGTTTCATGGGTCAATATGTAATCTTTTTCATACTGAATCAAATGTTCAACCAGACAATCGTTGCGTGGCAGAATCAATCATCAAAACTAGGTTAATTAAAATTATAATTTTCAATTCTACTTATCTCTTGAACTGCTAACCATACGAAAACAAAGCTTTGTTTACATAATTAAAATTTATTTTCATCTACCCAAGATAACCTAGCGATGAGCGAGAACCCAAAAACCAATCTTCTAATGTAGTAGGATTTGTTATAAAAAAAACCCAAAGTTCGCACGCACCGCACATACCAGACTCACGAATCACAAAGTATAAAAACCGTCCGAGTGATTAATCTTACCGTACGTTTGTTTTGCACTGCCGCCAGTAGATTAGCGCTCCATTATGGTGCGCAAACGCACACACACACACACACGCACAACACTTACCTTAGATGCACCGAAACCGTCCATCATGGGTCAGCAATTCCCATTTACAAACGCAACCGAAACATCAAACGACCCACCTATATCTACTTGATCCCGTGCGCCATCGGAACCGCTTTCTTCACTCATCAATCAACGTGAACGATGGAGGCACCGTTAGAGAGTGGGAATGCGTTGGGAAAACAACAACACTGCGACTTGCGGAACATCGAAACAACCATCATCTGTTTTGGGACCACCGCACGCTTATCAGCGGAATGTGAAATCGAACGTAAAAAACCACTGAACCCCATCGACGTCGTTGTCATCATCCTCGGAAGCGCAGACTTATCAACCGGGGTTCCTTCAGTTCAGTTTCATAATGGTGGATCTTTCTTTCCTATGGTCCAACCAGCTGGACATACTGGGCCGTTTTTTTTGCAGAAGTCATCACATCCTCCCCAAACAATGTCCAGTGTAGTACGCTTGTGTCTGTGTTTTTTTTTTTAAATGTGTTTGACGTTTTGTTGTTTTTATTATTATAAATTCGAACCTAACCTAGTGCGTGTAGTGTAGGAATCATAAGCATACGGATGCGCGATACGAGTAGGGCGACACTACCTAGCCGGTTCCACCAAACGGGAACCATTAATAACGACTTAAAGAAACGGGGGGCGGATCGGTAGGGGGGAGAGGACATTTTCTTCTTCTTTTTGTACAAAACAAAACCACAGCTTCGAACCGATAAGAGCTATGCTTGATCACGCGTTGGAATTCGTTGGAATAAGGGAATTGGGAGAAAAGGACAAGAGAAACGATTTTACACAAAGTACGGCCGATTGCTGCCGTCTGGTCCGGGAGCTATGGTCCGAACCTGCTGCTGCTGCTGTTGCTGCTGCTGCGACTGCTGATCGGACATGTACTGAGGCTCCGGAATGGTGGAGTACACGTGGCCAAGCGTATTGGAGCTACTGAAGTTACCGCCTCCTGCTCCACCGCCGTGGTATGCGTGTGGTCCGGTTCCACTGCCCGGTGGGTGATGATGGTGATGATGATGGTGATGCGACTGCCCGTGTGGATGATGGTGATGATGGTGATGTTGCGGATGGGGCATAGTTTGTGGAAGTGGTGTACCTCCACCGGAATGCTGTTGCTGCTGGTACTGAACAATACCCGGGTGCTGATGGTGATGATGGTACATCCCGGGTGGACCACCTCCGGGATACGTTGGTGCTTCGTACTGTGGGGATGACCCAGCCGTCGAGGGCTCCTCATCCTCCGTGGTGTAAGTACTGTGCGGTGCTCCTCCAATTGATCGAGGCTGAGGAACCGGATAAGGTTGTTGATGGTGAGGGTGTTGTTGTTGTTGCTGCTGCTGCGACTGCTGTATTGAAACCTCCGAGTTGAGCCGCTTAGGCCAGGTGGCCGTCGGTGCGGATGCACCAATACCGCCCACCACCATCAGATTGTTGGTAGGCGCCGGTGTGTAGCGGATGTTGATGTTCTTCCGATGGAGTACTGTGCGGTGCTCCTCCAATTGATCGAGGCTGAGGAACCGGATAAGGTTGTTGATGGTGAGGGTGTTGTTGTTGTTGCTGCTGCTGCGACTGCTGTATTGAAACCTCCGAGTTGAGCCGCTTAGGCCAGGTGGCCGTCGGTGCGGATGCACCAATACCGCCCACCACCATCAGATTGTTGGTAGGCGCCGGTGTGTAGCGGATGTTGATGTTCTTCCGATGGGACGCTTTATTCACCGATCCGCCGTCCCGCCCTAGATCGGGCATTGCGAACCGCAGCTTGTCCCAGAACCGCCGATCGTCCCACGCGATCACAGTGCAGGTGCGTGCCAGGATGTCCATGATCGGATCCATAGCCAGCATCGACGATGGCACGGATGTGATCAGCACGAGACGCTGCTTACGCCGCGACGGACGTATCAGTTCTAGCACCGCCTGTAGCGCTGCCCGGAACTCTGGCTGGGACCACTCCAGCTGCAGGAACTTCACACTCACAAACAGCACCAACTTGCGAGATGCATCCGCGGCCGATTGCATGGTATCGCCGAGGAATCCCGCTCCCCCATGCACATCCCGATAGTGCAGACACATGCCGTACCCGTGGTGCTCGAGCTCCTGGCCGATTTGACTAGTGACCAGGTCGGCATCGGCCGCACTATACACGAGATAACCGTCGTACAGCTTCTCGCTATCCTCACAGCGCTCCAGTGCGCTCAGCGGATCCTTGCACAGTCGCACCCCGTACCGGGCGTGTGCCCACAGACACACATCCTGCCGGAATAGCACCACCAGTGCGACTAGCATGATCGTAAGCACCAGCCCGGCGAGTACCGCGATCAACAATGGCAGGTAATCGATGAAGTCGTCGTTGATGATCGTGCGCTGTACGGTCGCCGTCGCAACGGGGACTACGGCCGGCCGCTGTCCCTCACACTCCTTCATCACGTCTGGCAGCGGTTTCCCGCCAGCACACCGGAACTCACCCCAACTCGCAACCTCCGAGGAGTCGGAGCTTTCTTCCGAAGCACCTGCAGCTGTACCATTGCTCCGGAACATCCGCTCGAGCCAGTCGAGCAGTTTGGGCATAAGCTCGCAGGAACATTCGAGCCCATTACCCTCGAGCGAAACGGACCGATAGGCACCCTCCGACCCACCACTTGGCAATGGGAAGAGTTCCCACGGCTTAAGCCCCGTCAGCTTGTTGTCCGCTATCGTAAGCACCTCCAGCGATTTCTGATAGTAGAACGACCTGTTCCCGATCGTAGCCAACGAATTGCGGTGCAGATACAACTCTTTCAGCTCACGCAACTGCTCAAACTCAGCACCACTCAGCTGTTCCAGCCCATTCTGCTCCAGATGCAACACTTCCAGTGCGGGAATTCCAGCAAACGTCTTATTGTTCAGTGACTCAATACGACTCCCGTTCAAATATAACGACTTCAGCTTCTTCTTCCCAATAAACACATGACTGCCAAGCGCCCCGAGATTGTTCCCGTCGAGGTAGATGTCCGTCGCGTCCATCGGTATCTTTGCCGGCACGAGCGATAATCCGGCCGATCCGCAATCAACTATATTCGACTCCCAGGCCGTATCGTGATAGCACCGACACCGATCCGGACACGTCATCTTGCAATCGCATGCATCAAAGTCACAGCAGTGACAGGTAGCGAAACAATGGCCCTCGTACCGGCACAGAAACTCGCTCGCACGCATCGTCATCAGTGGTCGCTTCTGTTCGCCCCTACCATGCTCCATCGAACAGTGCACCGAATCGAGATCCTTCACCTGCGGGTACTGACGCAGATAGGCAAGCTCGTTGATCCGCTGCAACCACTCCATCGTGCAATCGCAGTGAATAAGATTATCACCCAGATAAAACTCGGGCAGCACCCGTGTATCGGGCCACGGTGTAAGTGCCAACGCTGCCATCTCGATTCGCCGTAGCCGATTACCGTAAAGCACCACCTTCACGATACTTTCCTTACCGGTGAACGTTTCCGGTGCGATCTCCTCGATCTGATTGTTATTCATCAGGATCGTCTCAATGTTACGCGGGAACGAGCTCGCATTAATCTGCCGCAGCTTGTTGTGTGACACATCGAGCATTTTAAGCAGGAACCAATTCCCCACATCGTACCGATTCCCAAGCTCCGTGATATTGTTCTTATGGATATCGAGCCACTCGAGCGACTGCGGATAGTGTGAGTAATCGAACCACCCGATATTGTTGTCCGAAATGTTCAGGTAAACGAGCGACGACAGTGACGTAAACACGCCGGACACATCCTCTAGCTCGTTGTTGTCCAGCCGGATGGCACGCAGCGTCGGATTCGAACTGAACGCTGACTGATCGATATGACGGATGCGGTTCGACGCAAGGTTAAGCACGTGGATCGTCGATAGGGCGAAAAAGGTGTCACGAGAGATTTCCGAAATCTGATTATCCACCAACCGTAGCCCCATCAGCTCCTCCAAACCCTCGAACGATGAGTTATTAATCTCGGCAATCTGATTTTTGCCAAGATCGAGCGATTGCAGGAACTTTAGGCTCTTCATCCCGGACGGGATTTCCTCCAGCCGGTTATCGTTCAGACTAAGATCGTGCAGATGGGTAAGGTTTTCGAACGCACGCTCGTGGATGTACGCGATCTGATTCGACTCCAGAATCAGCTGATTCAGCACATACAGCTCGCTGAAGTGATACGGTTCGATCTGGCGCAATCGATTGTGCGAGAGGAAGAGCGCGTGCAGGTTCTTCAAATCACTAAACGCACCATCCGCCAACAGCTCGATCGCGTTGTGCTCGAGATTCAAGATCTGCAAGCTGTAAAGGCCCTTGAACACGTGCTGATCTACCTTCGACAGTTGATTGTGACCGAGGTTCAGCACGACCAACCGTACCTGGCCGGCAAACGTGTCCCGCTTGACCCACGTCGATGTTAGCTGATTGCGCGACAGGTCGAGCGTTTCTAGTCGATCTAGTCCCTCGAACACACCGGGCGCTAGCACCGACAGGGAGTTGTTCTGCAGATACACCTGACGAATTTTTCGCGACGATACAAACAGTTCCGGTGTAAGCGCCGTCAGCTTATTGTCCGAAAGATCCAATATCTCCAGCGTACCGAGTCCAACGAACGCACGGTCAGCGATCTCCTTCAGCAGGTTGCGCTGCAGATGGAGCGCATTTAACGAGCGCATCGCCGTCAGTCCATTGTCCGGCAGCAGCGTTAGATCGTTACCGGAAAGATCCAACACCTCCAGGCCGGTGTTACAAGCCCGGCCCGGTTCCGTCGGACCATTGCCCCAGTCGGACAGCATCAGCTGCGTTAGATCACTCAACCGGTTGCCGGTAAGGTTGAGGACGCGCAGTTTCTGCAGCGGACAGAACACTTCCCCCGGCAAACTCCAGATGTTGTTATCGGCCAGATGCATCTCCTTCAGCTCGGACAGCCCCCGGAAGCTGTCCGGGTGTAGCTCGAGATTCATCACCGACCAGTCGACGTTGTGCGTGCTGAGCGTCAGACTCTTCAGCACCTTCATGTTGGCGAACGCGTGCGCCGGTATGTACTTGATCTTGCAGTAATCAATCGACAGCCGAAGGAGACCGTGCAGATTGCCCAAAAAGTTGCCGGGCGTCGTCGTCGACTCTAAGGAACTTTCGAAGAACATAATGTCGTTGCACTCGAGCTTGAGCGACTTAATCCTATCAATTTGATAACTACTTATGTTAGCTAGCAGACTCTCCGTCTTGGTGATGGTCTTGATCCGGCACTGCAGCTCGTCGGAGCGTTTCTCCTGCGATACTTCCAGTATCGCACCGGTCCAGCTGCACGCCTTCGGCAGTGCATCATCGTGCCGCAGGAAGTTACCCCGGCCGTCCACCGACCGACAGCACCAACTACCCACGAGCAGTGCTAGCGTTAGCAGGTGGACCGCCGCCGTCCGTGCTGCCGCCGCCAGGATGAAGGTGGCGCGCGCTTACGTCCTCCTATGGTGCTCACCACTCCAGTCCCTCTGGAGCCCTTCTCACACAACTCCACCACCACTCACAGTGCACACCGGCTGAAGGCGATTTAGTCTTCACAGATCACAGTAAACACGGGCACAGCAGCGGCAGTTGGAATATGTCAGTTTCGACCACACAGCAGTCATGCATCATGCGAAAGGCCATCGTTTTGCTTCACCCGGTGAGGCTTACCGGTTTACGGGTTGTTTCCCACGCTACATGCATTTCACCTCACACACACACACACATTCGCAGAGCACACACACTCACGCACGGTGGTTTTCCGGTTCACCACGTTACCCTGACAACCGAAGGAAGCACAACAGGTAAGATCTATCTCTTTCCCGCTCACTAATGAAGGCAGTAGTTGCAGGGGTTGCGCGTGTAGTAAACAGCACACGTCTTGCACTCACTGTCGCACTACACTTCCAAGCGAGGATATGCCTCAACTACAACTCTTTCTACGTTCAGCACTGTTTGCTCTGTTGTCGTCCTCCAGTTGGGAACATCGAGAAAAAAACACACTTCAACTTCAGACGACGTCACCTTCACGCTCTCACTTTCTTTTCGTGCTTCAGCATCAAGGCAAGCCCGCGAAAAAACCAAACCCCAAGACTCCACAACGTCGTCGTCGTCGTCACACAGCTCGATTCAAACGGGCACACACATACACAGCGATACGCAAGCTCCGCACGCCAGCACTCACGCAACTTTTTTAGGCACTACGCGAAAGGTTTCTTCTTTGCTCGCTTCTATCATTGCTGCCTCTGGTAGGGCGGGTTTGGGCGCTTGGGAGAGATTTTTATTTGGCCCCAACACAACACACAGCCGCAGTATCGCGCTGTTTTCTTTGCTTTTAAAAATAATCTTCACACACACACACGCGCGCGCACACACACAGCCGTGCAAACGCAACTGCTCCTTTCTTTTCTTTCTTGTTTCGCTGTCAGAGCAACACAACGCCACACACATATGCCCCCACGGGAGACTGAAACGGAGAGCGAAACACGCGCACGACTCTGTTTTGTTTTTTTTTTTGTGTTGAGAAACGTGCTTCTCCGCGCGATATTCGTTGAGGTCTATATCACTTTAATACGCACTAACACACAACACACGAAAATTGTATTAATGGTGTTAAAGCTGCGACACTGTTGACCTCGTCGAGCACGACACGCACGTAACTTTCACGCACGTATCTGTCACCGAATGAAACCGTCGTGCGGCCCCACACGTCCACTTGCGTTGATGGTTGACGTTGAAATGAATCGAAAATGAATTGTTTGCATGGTGGGAAGTTCGTGATGTGCGTATACTCTTTCACACAACGGTTCCTTCTCTCTCTCTCGCGCGCTCACGTTCGTGAGCGGTT
>KZ061549.1:793518-814666 GCA_002091835.1 Anopheles maculatus
GGAATTTAAAACGGGTTTTTGATATGGTCAAAATTATTTTATTTAGAGTAATGTAAACAACGTAAATACAGGGGTTTTAAGGAGATGTTGCGATGAACAAAGAAAACTACAACCAATACAACAAAATGTGAAACTATTTATTTTTACAATAAATTTTGATGATTAAGTATGAAATATCCTTTAAGGATATAATTGGTGGTATTTTTAGTTTATTAAATACTCACTGTTTACAATTGAATGTGCAAACCCTTCTTCAAATATCAAAACAAATTCTTTTTAACCATTTTGTTCATCATTCATTCATTCATTCGTTCATTTGTTCATTTCAACTTCGGCAATCTTCGGGCGTGAGATGACAAAATGAGAGAGGATGAATTTACGCACGATTCCGCTCTCGCCGTACGACACGATGAATGAATTTACCACTTGCGCGAGAAAAAACGCACCATGAAGTACGTTACTTCGTCTCACTCTAGCACTTGCAGCACACTCTCTCACGAACCGGAATGCGTTATGATGAACTCGAAAGTGCATCAATGCATAACATCGGTTGTTGTAACGGGTGGGAAGCAAAGCGAGAGAGAGAGAGAATGGTCGGACGGACGGAAGGTTTATAATTTTGGCCTGCGGACGTCCACTAATCCATGTGTGAGATGCTGCGTCTCAATAAATCATATGATGTGATATTTATGACGATTAATAGACGATGGATTTGGTGATTTTGGGGGCCCAAAACGCTTGCTTAGATGAGTGGTTGGACGTTACTAAATGGCAACACAAGTGGGACAGAGTTAGTGTACAGTTTTTAGGATAGGCATTAAACAAATCTTCTTTGGCAAGAGAATACTAAATAAATTAAATTTTTCACCTAATAATTTCTACAATTATTTTGTTAGTTGGGTAGTGTACTACAGCTCTAATCTAAAAGCTTCATATCACTCAGAATTCAACCCATTTTAGAGCATCATTAAAAATGCTCCAAGAATTTATTTTTGTTTTCCGTGCCGTTTTACTATAAACACTTTATGCAAGAGTGGCACTTTAGAGTAGCTAGAAAAACACAACAGCATTCTCTTTAACCTTATCTGCTCGCGTAAAAGAAAAGGCAAGTACGCAGTTTTGCATCATTTACCCGTAAGATAAGCAACTAACAGCACTTGCTGAAACGGCATTCATCATCAACCGTTGAAGCGTTGTAACGAGAAGGCGCAACAATCACAAGCGCTTCCATTTGCATTTGCAAGCAAATTATTCAACAATAATAACTATTTCCTACCATCAGCACCAACCGACAGGCAAACCCTTGTAAAGGAATGAGAAATGGGGGAAAAAAAAATCATCACGCCTTTTTAAAATGCTAACTAATACTTCCCGTGCTTGGCTTTACAACAACCGTCAGTATCGGGTGCAGGCGAACCGGTTAACTGCACCGGACCGAAAGTGCACCCATTATCGTCACCACCCGGCGGGAAAATGCATGATGGCGTTTCAAAGTGTCGTAAAGCAACCAAAACTAACAAAAAAAAAACCTACGCCGAGGAAAAGGAAACTCGAATCATAATATCAACCGAAGGAAACACAGCCCTCGCAGACCTCGGGAATCGTGATACTGTGCTAGTGTAGCACGCTGTTGTAGAAATTGTTTCTAAACAATGCGTTTTTAACCCAAAACCGCTGCGCCTTGGGCGTGTGCATATGCACACGAACTGCAGCAAGGCTGTTTTCACCCGCTGTCTGCCCCCTTGGTGCCTGATGTTTTCCACAAACAGGGCATGGGCAGGGGGCCTTGGGCCCCGTTTCTTCACGGCCGGTTCCAGAGGTCCCGGCCAACGTTGGCGAAATATCCGATTACATTAGGGACGGCTGCCAAAACATCGATCAAATAGATAGGTTGCAACTTTTCTCGCTGCTTTCTCGACGTGTTTTTTTGGAGCCTCCGGTTCAGAGTTTTTTTTTGGGAGCGAAGGGGAAGAAATTCTGACATTTTCTTTGCAGTATTCGATGCCTTCTGGTAGGTGTAGATATTTGGTTTTCTCTTTCGGTCTGCTTTATTTTTTTTTCGCTTGCAAACTGTCGAATGCGCGCCCCCATTCGTCTTCATTTTGTACAGCGAGCCAGGGCAAACATAGTTAGCGAAAGACCAATACATTTAACTGTCAACTCGGTGAATACGGGTGAGTATTATACGCTGGGAACACGCTTTCTAGCCTTCAGGACGTTCGTGAGGAATGGCATACTATACAGCGTCGACCACTCATCGATTAGCTCACAATCTTTCTCGGCTTCTTTTTAATATTGCCAGGAACTTAATACTTCCGGGTCAAAAATGTCAGCTGAAGGAGAGTAATGGAATATTTAGGAAGAAGCACGCAAACCAACTCGATGCATTCGAAGTAGAAGCTATTTATAACAGAGTTCCTCACGGAATTGGATTTCTTCCTTCAATTTTATAATTCGAAAATATCTTATTTTCTTTTTATCGTGTTCCATTTATTCATTTTTCTTCGTTTTTTTTATTTCCCTATTGACTTTGCAGTTCGTCTTGCATATGTTTTACATCCTTTCTTCTTATAGTTTAGTCGTTTTTTTTCTACTATTCTGCATAAAGTACATTAGATTCTCTTCGACTGGTATGTTATATTCAGTTTTACTTTTTTACTACTAAAACATCACATTCAGATAATGTAGTTCGTGTCTCTAGCTCTGTTCTTGTTTGTTCTTTTGTAGTTTTTACTTTAGTAAGCTGGTTTCTTGATGATTTCTTCTTTTATATTTTATTGTTTAGAATGTGTCGTTACTTCTCTCGATGAATTTTATGTTCTTTTTAGCTGTCTGTATTCTTTTACTTGTGTCTCTTAAGTTGTATGTAAGTATTACCAACGAACTGTTTAGGTTTTCTTCTCAATGATCAAATTTAGTCACAATTTTCAAACACCAAACATACACCAAATAGTATCGAAATTCGTTATTACTTCTGTTGAGCTTTGTGGTCGGAATGGTTTCGAATTCAAATCGAACCCTCCATAAGATAATAAAAAGACATTATTGCTCTACACTCTTCCACCTCAGTTCAGAAACGTCACCGATACGGTAAGCGAACGCAAAACAAACTCTGCCTAAGGGCTTTCCAGTGTCGCTCGGAAATAGTACATTAGGTCGCACTAGCGAACACTCATCTTCCCCCTAGCAGTACGTAGTCCCGTGGGTCATTTTCCGAAATCGAAAACATTGCAGCTTCTCCGGCGAGGTGTTGAATTTCGCCGCATTCGCCCAACAACTTCGTTTTTGTGCTCCAGTTTGTGTTTCCTTGGTTTGTTTCTGTGTTGTTCTTTTTCGATGAAATATTGTGTTCTAGCTGCAGGTGTCTTGGTGTCGCACCCCCTCTGGGAATGACCATTCTAGTAGAGGCCGATAGGACACCGACAATCGAATTGCTCACACCTTACGGAGCCCAATCGAACGGGTACCGATTTCGATTGCTGTTGTTTCACGTTGCAGCAACAACCACGAAGAAATAACAGAAATAACAACTCTCGGTACCACGAGGAAACGCGTACGTGTCAGGTCATGGAGGTGACCAGTAAATCATCGCCGAGAAGCACTCGGCTCGGCGACTTGCATTCCAGTGTTGCCGACGACGACGTCAACATACCATTTTCCACTGCATCCGAAGGTAAACGGCAGCCAGCCAACCGGCAGCACCATCTCCCACGGGAATCCAACTCCTCCTGAATCTGCTGGAGCACGTACATCCCCCGCACGCCACGGTGCATCATTCGCGCTACCTTACTTCGTTCTTCCAACAGATTTTTCCACCGCCGATCGGCCGCCACCGTGGAAACACTCCCGCAAAAGGCAAACAATCGTAAAGTTTAACGATTTCAAAACACCATAAAACCATAACTGCGCTGCGGAGCCAAATCGACGGTTATGTCTGAAAGCCTCCCCGTATGTCCTCTGCTCTCGCCAGGGCCTCATCTTGGCTAGTATGCCGTCAGGTTTTGAACTGGCAAGATAAGTGGTTAAAATAAGTGTAAAATGACGTGCATTGTAGAGCATTGCGTGAAACATGTGGTAGCGAGGAGTCTTCGCACAACTGTGGAAGGTCGCCCGTGGATCGTGAAAAAAAACAATATAAAGTGGAAAATGGAAATCAAACACATTATCCGGGTGGGAGCAGTTTTTGGGAGGACACAAATGTTTAGGTAATAGCTTTATTTTTAGGTAAGTGCGTTTAGAATGAATAAAGTTAAAGCACTTTATGTTGGTAAGTGTAATAGAGTCTCCTATAAGTAAACATATTATCCACTGTATTCAACACTTCCTGCTATTCAAATATGTTCGTTCTATTCTTTTATTTTTCACATTATTTAATCGTGATTTTCTTCATTGTTTTGAAGAATGTTTTCTTTTCTTTTGTGAAAATTGATTTTTAGTTAGTTTTATAATTCCACAAGAATATAGTGAAAAAACGTTTAAAGTTATTATGTTCATTAATTTTTAGGCCGAAAGTATAAATCGAACTCCGTTATTAAAGTTTATATGTCTTCAAAGATAAATGTAAAGATAAAAATATGGTAAATATTCTCTTGTCCACTTCTTGTTGAATGTTTCTCATTTTATATTTTTATCATACCAAAAGTTTTATATTTTAAGCCCAAAATATTACCCATAATGCTTGCTTTTCAGGAGGTACTATAAACTGTTTTTCTTTGCTCACGAATGCCTTCAACACATTGCAAAGGGACATTTCAATTCCCAGCAAGAGGACCCCTATCACACCGATGCGGGCCATAATTTGTTGACAACGTACGCACACGGTACCACGTTCTGGACACTGGATCGGATCAGTGTCTTACATCACCGGCGCAGTTCCACGGCCCGTCTTGACACTAACCGGAGGACTTGGACGTTCGTGATTGATCTTGATCTACGCTACGGCTTCTCGCCTGTGCATTCCCGGGTCTGAACTTGAACGTACGGCGTACGCCCGTTCCACATACCGTCACACAACCGGGACACAACGCAGCAAAAAAGGTTACCTCGAAAAACCATTGACCCTGACGCACCGCCAGAAGGTCTCCAGGAACAGCCTTAAAAACTGTTGACAAGAACACAGCAAAACAAAAAAGTTGGTGGAATTTGGTGAAGGTGGAGATTGTTTTATGCTCCAGATGTCCATCAGTGTGAACTGCAACGATCGGTAACGCCGTTAAACCGAGCTCCGATGACAACAACCGCTAAGGACACGACGTGGACAAAGGAAAGAGAACCGATGGGGGAAAAAAAAGCTCACAACCAAGAAACATTACAAGTGACAGTTATAGTGGTACCGCCTTACAGCAACAACGATGGCGACTTGTCCGGTGTGTGTTTGAATCAGACTTCAGAGCCGAGAGAACCTGGGAGAACGATAAAAGTACCACCAGAACCACCAGTGTGACAGTTACAAGCACATACATAGCGCACCGAGCAAAACCCTAGTAAAGCACCGTGCCGCACCAGAGCGCGGGTATATAAACAGACAAGTTTTAAGTACCCTCAATTAAAAAATCTCCCTTTTAACGTCGAAATGTGTCCCCGGGTCCATTTCCCACCACCCGTCCAAAAAAAAAAAGCCACATCGACTCAGCTTAAACACGTTCGCCTGCCCATGAATCACAATTAATAGTGATTAAGCAGAGGCATACGAAGACAAAACAGGCGCACACACCTCTCGCAGGAACCGGTGGACACCTCGGCAACCTATGTTATCCCCGGGTGGGCTTGCCTCCCTGTTTACCCCTTTTTTTGTTGTTGGTTGCCTATTGCCTCTACGAATTTGGTCCCTCGTGCGTCACATCCGACCGGGTCCTAGGAGAAATTGAATAAAAATAAACCCTAACCGGTAAGGTACCTTCACAGCTGTATCTCTTAGCGCGTGAGAGGTTTCATGTGGTACAAATTGATGTTCGTGTATAATTTTGTTTTACCCACGTTTTTCCGGTGTCACTTTTCCCGGGGCTCTATCGTAGGAATTCTATCGTAGGCAAAGCCCAGGAACCCTCTACCCAAAAAAATGTACGGTTGAGCGGGTTTGACGAGTGCGTGTGCGCCGCTCAGTCAGATCGTTTAGATCGACGGTTTGATCGATCGGAGCACCACAACAGCAACAACAAAAAACGCAGCTAATTATAATAATATTAGGGTGCATTACCCAAAACGCATATTAACCATCGGAACGTGGCCGCTCGGAAGGGCGGCTAGGAGAATAGCTCAGCTAAATGAGTTACAGCAAACGCACAACAAGGGACCGTATCTGAACCCCAGATATCTGCTCGTAGATTCTTTCGCTTTCGAGACATTATTATGGGTAAGGAGAAATTAAACGAATGAGCAGACAGTGCGGGACTAGAGAAGAACTGGAGAACTCCGGAGGGATGCATGCGTGCGTGTAATTCTTGAGATGCTTTTTTTTTCTTCTTGATCTCTGCTAGATTCCACATGGGGACTTAAAATTGCAGCTGCTGTGCATGGGTGAATTATTGGACGCATTGGATCACACAGACACAAGCAGGCACCAATTTATGGCCCACCGTAATGGACCATCATCGGTGCGCGAAACAATGTAACTATTAGAGGGCATCGTAAAACCTGCGGAAGGATCTTCCACGCGTGCGCTGGGAACGTTGTAAATTTATGTATTATTAATGTGTGTGCGCAACGCAGGTGATGTGTTAGAATGCGTACAAATTGGGAGGGTGTTGAAATTGGTGGAGAACTTTACTGTTTGCTTTAGCTGACTTTTTTCCCCCAATGCTTTCTTTCTTCATGGTAAAACATGCCGGAATCTCTAATTTCTAATTTCTAATTTAGATATTATCAGTGAGTCAACAATGTTTGCTTTTCTCGTTTTTGGTTCGTTTTGGATTATTATTTGGGTTTTATGAACCTCTCGTTTGAATGTAAATTTAATTACTCTGTTTCGTTTTTTTTCTGATGAAGTTAAGTATTACCTGTCAAAAGTTGGTAGTTTTTTATGATTTTTTAAAACAAATGACTCTATGCAATCGAGTATTTCCCTGATTCCTATGTGTATTGAACCATGCCCCAGAATTCTTGGATGTCCGTCGAGTGGCACCAAAATCTTAAATGTGATGATTCTGAGGGATGTTCTGAGGAATACTTATCCTTTAAAGCCCACAACCAGACCAGGGAACATATTTCTCTTAAAGTCCACATTAACTGTAAGCTTCGAAAGGCACAGAAGATCTCTTTAGGTAACCTTAGTGAGGAAGCCTGTGACTACCACGTTCAGTTATCTAGATAACTGTTGACTCCATCGAGTAGGCATTGGCTCTGATCAACAGATACTAGATGCAAAGCAAAAAGCCACCAAGTCCTAGATCTTTCTCACCAGTCTTTGCTAGACTTTAAGATCGTGTAGGATCTTTGTCGGGGAGCACCATGAACCTCTCTTATTTGCTTAGCTCCTATTTTTGGAGTCTTTCTCTTCGGCTGTTGCGTATTGTTCCTGCGATGACTGCAAATTTAAACATATATGATAGACTGCATTCAATCTCAATTTCTAGGCTCCTCTACTTCGCCCAAATCGAACAAGCAAGAGCTCGCTATTACCTGTTACGCAATGGAGAAACATTCTTTTCACACCCTTGTTTGAGCAGATCAACCCACCCTGGTACAATGTATCGATTTATAACGCAACAAAAAATAAATAAAAAAAAACCCTTAACCACATCTTACCCACCCGTGCAGCCTCACAAAACTCACGTGATCGGGTGAAATGCACCATCAATCAGCGCAACGATAATGCTATTCGCGCATTCTTCCCCGGCCGCACCGAGAAGCATGTGAGAAAATCATGCCTCACGGACAGCACAGCACACAAAACAAAAAAATGTTTCGCATAATTCGCCCGGCACCGAAACGTGATTCTCTCACACACAATGAACATCATAGATAATGGGCTTCTAATGGCGTTCGGTACGGGTACGCGAGCAGGGAGGCAAGCAGGGTGTCCCGTGTGTCATGCAGCCAAAGCGCTTCTTGCAAGAGGTTGGTGAACATTGGAGCACACACTACGATTTGTTGGTTTTGTTCCCTATCCCTTACGAGGTTCGAGGTACTTGCGATGGGCCCTCCACAGTCGAACCGGGCCCAGAGCATTCCGAGCGGACGTGCAAACAGTGCGCTGGCTATTCTAACGTTCAGCCACATACAGACACATATTGGCAGAACGCGTCCGCCGGTGTGCTTGAGTTCTAAGGTGTTCCTGTGCTGTGTGTTGTCCACTGTCTTCGCATTTCTGTCTTCTCGGGTTTCACGAGTTCTCGCGCGTACACCTTTGGGTGGTCTCGTGAGGTCCTCTCTCGCTCGCTCTTTCTCTCTACTCTGCTCCCCTTCTCTAGAAGAATCATTTTGCTTTAGTTCTGTTTTGTTTCGTTTGCTTACCCACTTCTAGATCAACCTGACCCGGTGTCGTCCGTTCGTTCGTTCCACCGTTGCGTTTTTTTTTCTTCGTTTTGGTGGCCTTCTCACGTTCACTTTGCTTTACATTGCTTCGCCTTTATGTGCGAGCCTTTTCTTCGGTTGTTTTGTTTTATGTTCCACCACCGGCACCCGTGTAGTTGACTCCCGGGCCTGGGGAAGGCGATCATGGCAGCTTGTCCATCAAGCACGGCGGTGGTTCCTTACCGACGACACCGACGGCTTACGATGCGGGGGCCTTCGGGGCAATGGACGGTGCTCTGGCCACAGATCAATTTCTCTACGAAACAGTATAAAAAAAACACGAGCCATGGAAAAGAGTATGGTCCACGGTGATGACTTCCCAAGTCGGAGGACGGACACGGCACAAGAACGAAAAAGAATGAAACCCACCCTGCGGCCTGCTCTTCTGCCCATGTCCCGGTTCCTGTACTGCCGCTTCAGCGTCAGCGTCGGACAACAACGGGTCGAACAATTTGTAAAGCGGATAATTTATCGCAAGACATTTGTTTTGGCCGTAAGTGTTTCGGGCCGGCCGGCCATTTACGTTGCACCGTACGCAGAGCGAGAAGATGCGAAGAGCTCAGCGCAAAAGGGCTGCCTTTCTAGGCAGCCCTTCTGCGTGTCGATCGTTACCACTCCGCAGCACTGGGACATGAAAAATCTTTAAGCAAATTAAACTTTGCCTTCTCAATCAACGATCGAGAGGGAGGGGGAGCTGCCGGAGGACAAGTGAGGGTTCGGGCTGGCCGAAACTGGCTCGGCAAGGCATCCAAGGATTAGATTAGAAAATGCGTCATTCGCGCGCGCGCGCGAATATGTAGCAACAAGTTGGCTGAGCAACGGATAGCTTTCCGAACACGATGGATTATACGGTTGAGTGTTTGTCATTTGTTTTCCCGCCTGATAGGGGGGAGAGGAGGTTTTTGCTGCGCGAGGTGCAAATCTCTTTGAACTATGCAAACCGAAACTAACGACCGCTGATGGAAGGCAGATGGTTGTTTTTTTTGTTCTGCGTGTGCCCAGTTTTGCCCCGATGACGACTCGTTCGATTTTCTCATGGCGCTTGGATGGCTAAGGTTGAAGGTAACGGTTCAAAGGTAATAATGAACCTCAAGACACTCACTCTCACTAAAGGTTAAATAGTCATTCAATGCGTTGTAATGGCTGATGAGCCGTACCTGTTGAGTGGTTCATTTCTGCAAACATTATAGTCACCAGGGACTGCCTTCTGTTCAATGTGTCACAGGCGGTAATATCGAACTAAGACAGACAACATAAAGCTTCTCTGTGAAGATATTATATCTTAGGTAATTTCATACGAAGTATGCCTTCTTGTAGCCAACACTTCTCTTGATTATATGGCCAGAGAAGAAGAAGAACTTCGTACGAACGGCACCGGATGAATTACTCTATGAAATATTGATTGAACTCCTGTTAGCTGTAGAATAAGATATCAACTTCTATTTATATAGAACGAAACTGGTCGATAAATGAGTTAAATGACTGCTAACGTTTTGCAGAAAAACAAAATTGTTCATCAAAAACAACATTGCATACTTTTAGGCGCTAGCGATGGGCAGTACACAGTATTCCTCTTCTTTAATGGATAATTCACAATTAGCTTTTATGATGCCATGTACATAACATCCTCAATCGAAACTTTTTGTGTTGCAGAAGTCTTGCTAGCCTTTTTTAGCATATTCTATGTCTACATATTTATTTTTACACCCTTTTACGTTAAATTTTAGTAACTCCAAGCTTATGCCATGCTTATCAGCAAAGGCCTAATTATAATTTCATCATTATTGCATCGTTTTCTTCCGAATTCACTGCAGACAGATAAGCTAGACGATTCTGGTTAGAAGCGGTAAGTCACCCATAATCATGCCTACCTTTCCAGACGCACCAGACGTCCAGACGTCAGTCTTCTCATTAATACTGAAACCAGACATAGTGTGTTTGTGCTTTTGCAGATATGCTCCATTGTTTGCCAACTGTCTTCTTGATTAGCTCATGCAGAGATTGATCCATATGTGTCTCAATGTCAAACAGATCGATCGATTACCGAGTATAAAAACGTCACCTAATGCAAGCGACATTCAGTTCACTCGGTACAGCTCTCATCAAGCAGACAACATGAAGTTTACCTACATTTTCTTCGTCATTGCAGCAATCCTCGTGATTGTGGTAAGATTTCTGTGAAGAGTTTCATCTGTAAAGTGTAAGTGTTACACACAAATTCTACTTCCTTCTCCAGAGTGTCGCTGACGCACATCGTCGCGGAAACAGAACTCGCCCACCAAAGCATTCTGACGAGAGTAAGAACTCCGCCGAGTCGGTCGAAAAATATAGCAAGGGCAGCACAACGGCTTCGTCTGCGTCTTCAACTAGCTCCTCATCTGGTGCCTCAACTGGTAGCTCAAGTGGCTCCTCATCTGCCACCCCAACAGTTTCTGGATAAAGTATTAATTTTTCCTAAACGGTTGTAACGAAGATCTCGCTTCTGTTGCTGAAAAAACTATAATGCCAAAATAAAAATATATCAAAAGCATTTAATTTTTTATTCTGTATTTGATATAACAATTGCAATTGTATAACCAAACTCTACTCTATTGGAAGAGTATGTTTACTTACTTACTTACTTATCTGGCGCTACAACCGATTGGCCTGCTGCAACAATCCTCGATACCGCTCACGGTCTAGCGCCGTCGTCTGCCAATCCAATATCCCGGCCGTTCTGGCGGACGCATCTACGCCATCACTCCATCTCAGTTTGGGCCTACCACGCCTCCTCTGTCCATGTGGACGACCTATAAGGACTTTACGAGCTGGATCGTCCGGTGCCATGACATGACTTATGACATGACCAGCCCACCGGAGCCTGGCGAGCCTAATTCGCTGCACGATGGTGAGATCACCGCACAGCTCATAGAGCTCGTCGTTGTAGCGGCTCCTCCATTGTCCTTCCACACAAAAATCCTTCTGAGCATCTTCCTCTCGAACGCGGCTAAGAGGGTTTCGTCAGTTTTGGACAGAGTCCATGTCTCAGAGGCGTATGTGAGTACTGGAACTATAAAGGTTTTGTACAGTCCCAGCTTCGTCCGTCGCGACAGGTATTTTGAGTGGAGAAGTTTCCTCAGGCTGTAGTATGACCGGTTGGCAGCCAGCACCCTTGCGCGCAACATGAAAGAGTATGTTTAGAGATGTTAAACCATTCACCCAACCACCAAAACACAAATCAAACGTAAAAACCTACCTCATTTGTATGAGCTAAACCACGTGGGTTGTTCTTCGTGAACGGGTTGTCTAAGGATTTCGAGGACGCTCCTCACTCATCTTCAGGTTTCAGGTTGCTCCAAGGTTGCTTTCCTTCAGATTGCTGCAAGGATTCCTTCGACACATAGTCCTCTATCTCTGATCTGTCGTCTGACTCGAGGTCACTGCCCTCCTCAGTGCGTTCCTCTTTCTCCCACAACTTCGATGAATCAAGTGCATGATCGAGCAACATCTGCGGTCTTATTTTCGAAGCTTAACCGTAGCATAATCACCATAGAGTACGATTTTATCCTAGCGGAACCTCACAAATTTATCTTACGGTATGCTAAAAGTCCTCATTGGTGTGATAACAATGGAAAGGATGCGCCTTTCAAGCTCTTTGTAAGCTAGAAAAGAAAACACTAAAATTGTGATTATTTTACACTGAAATATCCACAACAATGGATTTTTATGAATTGTCTTTGAACAATGAATAATTGGCTTCCGAAAAGAACAGAAAAAAATTACTTATTTTTTTATCATAATTACTTAGCGATGTACCAGGTCATCCCCGTCATGCCATGTGTCCAATGGCTTACTGTCACGTGGTTGCATAGTCACAAGGCTATCCTAACACTAGATATTCAAATTATTCCAACTTCACCATTATTACATAATCTCGGCAACTTTTTTAATCGTGACCTTCTAATTACATCAGACAGATTAACGGGCTGACAATGAGTTGAAGCACTAGACGTCGGACTGAGCCTTAATGCTTAACCCAGACAAAGTGCACTTGTGCTTATGCGGAAACCAGGTCCATTGTTTGCCAACTGTCTTCTTGATTAGCTCATGCAAAGCGTAGTCCATATGTGTCTCAATGTCAAACAGATCGATCGATTACCATGTATAAAAGCCTCACCTAATGCAAGCGACATTCAGTTCACTCGGTAAAGCTCTCATCAAGCAGACAACATGAAGTTTACCTACATTTTCTTCGTCATTGCAGCAATCCTCGTGATTGTGGTAAGATTTCTGTGAAGAGTTTCATCTGTAAAGTGTAAGTGTTACACACAAATTCTACTTCCTTCTCCAGAGTGTCACTGACGCACATCGTCGCGGAAACAGAACTCGCCCACCAAAGAATTCTGACGAGAGTAAGAACTCCGGCGAGTCGGTCGAAAAATATAGCAAGCGCAGCACAACGGCTTCGTCTACGGCTTCAACTAGCTCCTCATCTGGTGCCTCAACTGGTAGCTCAAGTGGCTCCTCATCTGCCACTCCAACAGTTTCTGGATAAACTATTAGTCTGTGCAATGACATAAAATCCTATACTAAATAAATTGTTATCAACAATATAACTGCTATATTGAACCTGAAACTATGAGTACATTGATGATTGGAAAAGGAAAGAATTGGAACGTTTAAATCAAGTGTAGCAGCAACAAAGGCTCAACATTAGGCTCTCGATTGCATACCTTTTGGGGGACCTTAAAAAACATCGCCTTACGTGCGATCGTCTCAACCCCTGTTGCAAAAAGTGTCCAAACATTAGGTAACGCTCGATCGTGAAGGTCAAATATACACCTTACTACAATGTCATCATTACGAGCTCATTTGTTGCTCGAAACAAATTTCACAACGCTCGTCATGATAAAGCTTCTGGTTTGGATACAGACAGATTGTTTAAATAACGCTGATTTGAAGCTGTGTCGAACCAACTTTTTTGTTTGCACGTTAGCGCTTCTAGGCGTCACACATTTTTCAGGCAGCTCCCTCACGTGGCCCGGACGTGGGGATGCCGTTTTTCCTGTTTACCAATTCCCGTCTTGTTTACCTGTTGCAGATCTGGAAACCAATATTTGTGACGGTCTGCGCGAATCTGTATCGATAGCTGTATAAAAATGGTGTCTCAAGAAGTCGACAATCAGTTTCTGTCCTAACACTTCAGACAAAGCATTCATCATGAAGTTTACTTACATTATCCTGCTTGTTGTAGTAATCCTGGCGATTGCGGTAATACGCTTTTGGTAAGAGTTTCAACTAAGTTCGATTTAATACAAAAGTATTGTTCCTACTACAGAATGTTGCTAGTGCAGATGATTCTGGCGAGAAGATAAGCACTGCTAGGCCTAGCACGACCAGACGTAGTACAACCAGTCGCAGTACTACCACCAGAAGGACAACCACTAGCAGGACAACCACCCAAAGGACAACTCGCCCAAGCACAACGTCCTCAACTACTACTCCGGACTCCTCCGAAGAAAATTAAATGCACATCTTGAGCCATCTACTTGAATGAAAAATGTAGTTTAAGCAAAACGAGATTGAATTTCAATAAAAACAGCCTTAAAAGGCACACGTCATACAGCAGAAGTTTGTGAGGGAAATCTAAACCGTTAACTCAGACATTCAAGCATCCGAAAATGATTCAGAGTAAGATCCTAGCGACTCATCCAGACCCTGTGCAAAAGATGTGTTTTTCTGAAGAACCATGTTGGAATCCAACTCAACCTGAACCTACAACCCAGGTTGTTGAGAGACATTCTTCTTCGAAGGCCTACGTAAGAATTCTGATGACTTAAGTCAGATTTTTGCAGAACTAAGATGCATATAACTATGCAGACAAATTGGCATATAAGCAGATTTCAAACTGGAAGTGGACCACTTATACCTAAAAGCATTCATAACCTGATTCATAAGAAATAGGCCTCTCTCCATGCATTAGGTCCACATCTTCCAGCAGCAAAGGGCTTTATAATTCCGAGTTCACCTGTCAGCAGATGCACATAATATGACCATCAACTATGCAGGCTTACCCTTCAACATATCTAACCGTACATAAGGGCAGAAATTACCGTGTACAATGCGCGAACCAGATTCGCAAAACTATTTCCGCTGCTCACATCTCGTGACACCTTCTGTGCGAAGTTGCTGTCGAAGAAAAGTGTTGTTTCGAGCAAGCACAAGCAACACACAATGCACAATCGGCATCGACAGACACCTGGATGATGGTGGCGCTACCGACGAAATGAAACCATTAAGGGATTTTGTGCAATCTGGCCACCCGCGTACTACCGCAATCAGCAGCTCCACCGAATGCTGCTGTCTCAACGGGATCTACTTGCCGCATTCCTTGGGTTTCACCGTGTCATGTATTGTGCTCCGGTTCTGTTTGTCCGTTTTTTTTTTCGCTTTCCACCAATACGACAATGCGCAGTGTAAAAGTCAAGTGCATTGTTAGCTAGGGCTGCTGCCATTACCCATGCATACCTCGTTTCCGCCCGACGGTATGCAATCTGCATTACATGCAGCGTTTGACTCAAATTTAGAATGAAGCGGCATAAAGTAAAGTTGATAAAATATTAAAATCAGTGTGAAACCATTCCCGTCCCAAACCCCGGCCACCTTGTCTCCATTACCTACTCCCCCTCCCCCTCCGCCCACACCTCTTTGGAATGTTTATATGCCATACCGGAGCGATTAAAATGGAGGAAAACGTGGCAAGTGAAAGCGGGAAAGTAATCTACCGTGCGTAAGATACGGCATAACCATTTTGCAACCGCGTTTTCTTCCTTCACCTTCCTTCACGCTATTACCGGTTAGATCTCCTCCCACCTTCTTGTGCTATTTTGTGCCCCCTCCCCCCCGTTCAGAAAGGAAAAGCCCAGGCCCCCTCGAAATGTAGAACATTTCGTATTCATGCATTTTTCATTTTCCTGTCTTCATTTTTCTTTCCACCGGTACAGCTTTTCTTTTCGCTTTTCACCATTAATGGGAAGAAGGGGTATGCTTGCATCTCCGCCAACACTATCAACTACTACGTGTACTACTACCGGTCACCTTCCGGAGCATGCAATGCGCTTCGTGATGCTACCAGATGCTTTGGCTTGGGAAAACTCTTTGCTCAGCAACAAGTTTTCCCTGCCCATTATTCATCCCCCCCTTTCCTTCCATTACCTCTTCGGTATTTGGACTACAAGACGTAGTCTTTCTTTTCCCCGTTCTTCCTTTTATTTACCTTTTCCCGGGCATGTTCTATCGCTGCCTACGCTGCCTTGGGATGAGACTAGAGATTGCCTCCGTCTGTTCCGGTAAGAGCTGCTAGTGTGATTTTTCGCGCAGAAATTGCCCTCATGTCCAGTGAAACTCCCCACACAAACACACACACACGTGCGAAAGGGGCAACAGCTTAGGCGCAATTTTTCCTATTCACCTAAGCCGTAGTCGTAAGCCGTTTTTCCTTTGCCCGTGTTGTAGAAGGAACCGGAATTCTGAAATTATTTTCTTTTTGTTACCACTGCTTCCACCGGACATGATGGCCACCCGGCTTGGTACGGAACTTATCTTCCGTGCTACGGGGTTTCCGGTCTTCCAACTCTGTGCACGGTAGTACCGGGAGTACGTGCATTCCAGGAAAAATGATTCCCATGGTTTGTTTCTATTTTTCATATTTTTATTACGAATAAGTAAACATTCATTTTGGCTGCTGCTGCTGCTGCTGCGTTGGAGGCCGGGATTCAAACATCCCCAGCATCCCGACTAACTCCACCACGGGCCCACCATCTTGCTGTTGTTGGGGACGTGAATTTTTGAACTGTGTACCATCATAAATATTTCAAACCGAAACCAAAAAATGAGATTCGAGAGACCGGGGACCGGCGTATTGTGTCGGGTTAAGATTTCGACATTTTGGGCGAGACGAAAAACTCGCTTTCGGAAACTGCGTTACGCGCCCTTCGGCGGCGTAAGAAATGTTGTCCTTCTGCACAGAACCGTGCTGCTGTACGCAAAAGGAAAATATATTGAATTTCCAGCGTCACTCGTCTCGCAGCGTTTAGAATTTGGAAAAAAGAGAACCGTCGTCTCAAATTCTTAAATTACGTCGCTTTGAGTCATCCGGTGAAGGGGGGACAAAATAAGACGAGACTTCGAGGTTTGAAGGGAAGATCTTCGGGGCAGGAAATAAATTTTCCTGCTGTGTTTTGGAACCGCCACGTTGTGGATTGTTTGCTTATGTTTCCCGATCCGATACGGTGGAGGAAATATCAAAGTAGAATCGTTTGAAAGAAAAGAAAAAAATCTGGTGCTGTACCGGTCATGACCGGAAGCACTGCTGGAAAAACTGGTGAGTCCCACCAGCTTTGGGTGGTATGGAAATGTTGGATCCGGAACGATATCGGCGAACGGTGAAAGTGAATCGATTGAATTGATGAAACAAACAACATTATACGCCTGTTTTGTGGACTGTTTCCTGCGTTGAAGGCAATGTGGTTCGAGCTGTCAGATGGGGAGCTAAAACAAATTAGTAATAAAATAAATTATTAAACACAATCCGATATTGCTCTGTGCCTTTTTTATGATTGAATGATAGATTCACACATCTTAGATAAATATTGCTAATGTTCTAATCACATTAAATAATGAAACCTAATGCACATGAGGATGAATTGCATTGCGCCTGAAAGTTATACTATCCCGGCGCCTACTTCATCACATGCTAGATCAACACAGATTGACACAGGTGACATTGAAACGGGTGCAAAACATGCAATCGATGTTTACTTTTTAAATTTGCTTCATTCGCTTACTTCTCTTAACGACCTTCTAGGTCCTATTACTCATCTAATACCACGTAGATGAAAATGAAGGAACGGTCTGGATAGGATAAGATCTCCGGTGTGACAAATCAAGCTCTCCAAAACCCAAGGCAGAGAGCTGCCGAAGCTTCTAGAGATTAATTATTTTACATTTCAAATAAATGTTCTTAATTCTCGCACATTTCGTACACAAAATCTGATTAGAAAATGTAAACAAACCTCCACATTGTGCACAGTCTGTCGTGCGCAATGTTTCCAAGAATTATATACCTCATCCTAGCTGCGCACAAGTGTTCTCCGGATCCGGATACCCAATCGTCTGTTTGCCGACTGTCTTCTTCTTGAGCCGATACGGAACTGAAACCATATGCGCTTGTGTGCTTATGTCTCAATGTCAAATCTGTAACGAATATAATTCGGGAGTATAAAATGCGCACCCATTGTAAGCGAAATTCAGTTCAGTCGGTACAGTTCTGAAGAAAACATAGCATCATGAATTTTACTTACATTTTCCTTATTGTCGTAGCAATCTTTCTGCTGGTGGTAAATATTGGCCCGATAATACTTTGAAAAGAGTACAGTTTACAACCCCGTAACACACATCTTTTCCATTTACAGAGTGTTGCTGATGCTCACCGCGGGGGAAAGAAGAACCGCAACAGGAACCGGCGGGAAAGACATCACTATAAGCGCCGCTCAACGACTACCGGATCGACTACGGCATCTGCATCTTCATCCTCACCGACAACTGCCTCGGTCACGACTTCGACTGGCAGCGCTTCGTCTAGCAGTGCATCGTCTAGCAGTGCATCGTCTAGCAGTGCATCGACTCCAACTACCGCCTCAAGTGGTCCAACTGTTGGATAAAGCGGAGTAACTGATGATTGTTGTCGCCCGACGATGATCTTGTCGTACCGTGTTGATGAAGATCTCTAAGTGGAGCCGGATAAAATGGAGCAAAATAAATGATTGCTAAATATCTAACTCATTTAAGATGTTTCTGTCTCTTACATTACAAAACCAAGATGATCTATCAAGCTAGGAGATGGAAATATTATAAGAACCTGGAACTGTACATAACATTTGACGAATTTTACTAGCTATACTGCGATCTCACCATCGTGCAGTGAATATACTTGTCAGGTTTCGGTGGGTTGGTCATGTCAAGAGAATGGCACCAAACGACTCATCTCGTAAAGTGCTTTTTGGATCAAAGTAGGCCCAGGAGTTGAAGCGATGACGACAAAGAGTATTGAATGGATTGGCAGACGATGGCGCTAGATCGCAAGCAGTGTCGAGAACTTCTGCCAGTAGTCCAAGGTTGTGAAGCTGTCGTGAAGAGTCTGATATGCAAGTAAGTATAATAGTACTAATACTTACACACTAATACAAGTACTCAAATTCTACACTAATACCAGTATACTATTACGTGACCTTCATGAGCTGGAACATGTTGAATGAAGAGAGCAAGAGACAGCGACAGGAAATAAAGAAACACTTACATAAACAAGATCATTTTCACCTTCTGTTTCATTTCGCCACCGTCTTTCATGCGTTATTTGAGCGAGTGATGCGATAACAAATCGGGCATTGCCTGTTTATCTTTTCGATCTAATGACGCGCGATTTGAAATCGTACCTGTATAAAGCCTGTATAAATAGCAAAACCTCAAGAAAGTCGTTGAGAGCTTCAGTTTAGTTGCTTCACTTCTGACTAAACAGACGCTATGAGATTGACTTGCGTTTTCCTCCTTCTGGTGGCAACCATTTTGCTTGTGGTAAGATTCGTTATATGGGTTGTTTGAAATGTGTAGATTAAGGTACAAACGTTCTATTCACTTTCAGCATATAGTTGACGCACAAAGCAAGGGAGGCAGTAATCGCTCGGATAACAAGGGTGGAACAAGCGCAAGTAGAGGTGGCGGACAAAATGGTGGTGGTCCAAATCGTGGCGGACAAAATGGTGGCGGCCAAAATCGAGGCGGACAAAATGGTGGAGGACAAAATGGCGCAGGACAAAACCGTGAAGGAAAAAATGGTAGTGGACAAAACTC
Organism: Anopheles maculatus; assembly: GCA_002091835.1. Lineage (NCBI taxonomy): Eukaryota > Metazoa > Arthropoda > Insecta > Diptera > Culicidae > Anopheles > Anopheles maculatus. Next base: position 812,917 of record KZ061549.1, read on the forward strand.
TGGAGGAAAAAATGGTGGAGGACAAAACCGTGGAGGAAAGAATGGCAATGGACAAAACCCTGGAGGAAAGAATGGTGAAGGACAAAGCCGTGGCGGACTAAACGGTGGAGGACAAAATAGTGCAGGACAAAACCGTGGAGGAAAGAATGGCAATGGACAAAACCCTGGAGGAAAGAATGGTGAAGGACAAAGCCGTGGCGGACAAAATGGCGCAGGACAAAACCGTGGAGGGAAGAATGGTGGTGACCAAAACCGTGGAGGAAAGAACGGTGGACTTCAAAATTCTGGAGGAATAAATGGTGGAGTGCAAAATTCTGGAGGATTGAATGGTGGAGTACAAAATTCTGGAGGATTAAATGGTGGAGTGCAAAATTCTGGAGGATTGAATGGTGGATTACAAAATTCTGGAATAGCGAATGGTGGATTACAAAATTCTGGAGTAGCGAATGGTGGATTGCAAAATTCTGGAGGAGTGAATGGTGGAGTACAAAATTCTGGAGGAGTAAATGGTGAATTACAAAATGCTGGAGGAAAAACGGAAGGAGTACAAATTTCTGAAGGAAAAAATCCTGGAGCCAAAAATCAGGAAGGACAAAATGCTGATAAAACGAAGCGAAAAGATAGCAAAAAAGAAGAGAAGAGTATTGAAGAAAAAGAACCTAGACAAAAAACACTTGTTGGCACTATAAAGGATGCGGCAATCAAAGTATTTAAAATATTTTGGGATTCAACTTTTCCCGGATAAAACCGCCCAAATATTAATCTTAAATAAAACTTATATCCACTTATTATAGCACTATGTGTGTCAACAGACAAAACTAGGGACCTTAAAAATTCCATATCACACAGCAACCGCTACGAAGAAAGTATTGAGATGAGTTAAGATGTGGTGAATTTGGAGAGGTGATTGCTTTAAGCAAGTTTGGTAGATTTTTTTTTTGTTTCAAGCACGTTGGTAGATGTAGATACACATCTAGTTTGTACACCCCATTAAATTGATGCGCTGCCGTTCTACGCTGACTCTTGGGAAGACCTCCTCGCAACGACGCGCCTGTAAGGTAGTCTCAGATAGCTTGCATAGAGCTTTTCATGTCACTGTGATCAAGTGCATGTAGATTTTTACTGCAGTTAATTACTTTTATTACAAAGAAATTAAACCAACCGAGAGTTTTCATCACCCACACAACACACCCTGATTTTAAGGTATTGTAATATCATTTAGATCAACTACCAATCTAACAGGCTGTCTAACTGGAAGTTTTTAAATTAGACGTTAAAGAAACTATTACAGATATCTCAATACATTGAGCTTTCCACACGGAACATCAGAAACTACAGATCGTATGTCTCTTGCATTTCCTGTACCTAGACAATCATTCGATATTCCATCATGGCTTCTCTATAACGGAAACCCCGTTTGATTGAAAATTACTCAAAAGTTGGAAGTTGGCTTGTGCGATTGCCTACTACTCATACATGGATAATGCATACACATGATCATGTCAACCGGTTTGGACCATCTCCAGAATCTTTTTTAGATGGAATCAGAATCCCGTTTAGATGGATGCTCAGACTCCTAGGTCACCAGGTCCTCAATTTTCTTCATAAACTTAGATAGTACGAACAATTTTCAAACTTGGTTCATTGTCTCTTCAAACGCACCGTGTGGTCATAGCGGCTCCAAATCAACTGATACTGCCGGATCTCTAGATCTGCCTCTGACACTCATAAGCTGGAACCAAAGCTGTGA
>KZ061549.1:814852-822352 GCA_002091835.1 Anopheles maculatus
CAGTTCTGGAGAGAAAAGGCATGGACACCATCACCATCATGGCAAGAATAAGACCAAACGCCCGAAGACAACAACAACTGTAACTACTACGACCACTACAACTACCACTCGGCCTACCACTACCCCTGCCCCTACTACTACTGCTCCTGCTACTACTGCCGCTACTACAGCCGCTACTACAGCCGCTACTACAGCCGCTACTACAGCCGCTACTACAGCCGCTACTACTGCCGCTACTACTGCCGCCACAACCTCCCCCCCGCCCTACCCCTCCCCCTGCCCCTACTACTACTGCTCCTGCTACTACTGCCGCTACTACAGCCGCTACTACAGCCGCTACTACAGCCGCTACTACAGCCGCTACTACTGCCGCTACTACTGCCGCCACAACAGCCGCCACTACAGCCGCAACAACAGCCGCCACTACAGCCGCAACTCCGGCCCAAGGTTAATAACATTGATTTGGATGATTCCAGATTGATGGTCTTGCTGTGTGAAACGATTGTATATGATGGAAAAAAATAAATAAAACTTTTTGAATACACTTCATCCGGATCCATTCATTTCACAATAAGTAACACTAAACTCTAATTCAAATGCTTATTAAAGCAACGTGTCTCTTTCATGGAGAATTTTATGCCTATTGAGAAAACATCAACATTAGAGTCTAGGATAACTGCAGCTTAAAATTTTTCAGTCATTTGCTGTCAAATAGTCGAACACAGCAATCACAGCGGTAGAACCGCAAGAGGTAAATTCATCCGGAAGCGTTTGTCAACTGACATATTATTTTGACATAAAGTAACTAAGCGTGCCTTTCACACTTTTTCTCAGAATAAATTGCGCTAAGACTTTAAAGAATTGCAGCAAAAGACTGCATAATATACTGGTTGATAATAACCTGTTAGTTATGCAATCAATAGTTTTCTTTTACAGGGATGTATTAGCTATCAGTAGACCATAGAGGAAGTTAGACATACTTTGACGAGGAATTCAAGTAATAAGCTAATAATCCGTATTGAAACAAAGCTCCGGAGAACGTGACAACGACCCCATACAATTGATGGGATGAGAATTCCGAGGCCGTACGGTACCTGGAAAGGATTTTTTGCCGCCCTTTGTTTGGATAAGACGTAAACGACATTTGCAAAATCTTCGTCTTTGGTATGTATTTGCAAACGTGTTTTACTGTTTCATGTGTAAACAGGTTCACAGCATCGTTACACGTGGAAACTTAAAGATCTGGTTTTGTGTAAGAGTTTTACGTGAGCGTTTTAATCAGCTGAACAAATATGGAGTAAGTGAAAGAACGAACAACGGTAATGATGGTGCAATTTCTGGAGCCCAAGCTACTACTTGCTTTCTTAGTTCACTTCGTTATCTTGGCCTGCCCCAACGATCTTAGATATCGCTCGTGGCAATCTAATAGTCCGCACTTCATCTCAGTTTAGGCCTACCACGGCTGGTCTTTCTGTGTGGAAGGCCAGTTCACCCTGGAGCCTGGCAATTCTATTTCGCTGCACAATAGATTATCGTTTAGTTCAACGAGCAGCCTGATTTTCTGTTATCTTTTTACACATACGAGACCGATGATCCTTTTTAGTCTATGTCTCAGAGGTTAATGTGAGTAATGGAACTAAAAATCATTAAAAATTGAAAAACTACGCACAACTAACTAATAGCTTACGAATATTGATGGGAAAAATTGAAGTACATCAATACAAAGTCATCAATAACTCTTTTAATTAATTTCTGTCCGCAAAATTCGGCACCCTCGACACATGGAGACACAAACTGTAACGTAACCGAAGCCAGTTCCCGTCCACAGTATATCAACCCATAAAATAGATTAATTGAAACGCTTCATACTTCATTCTGGATGTCCTTTCAGCGCTGCGAACCTATCCCAGGTTTCGGGGACAAAGATGCGTCCAATCGTACCTATTTTTTACCACACACTACCCAACACAATCTGTATGCTTTTCAGTTCAATGCATCCACGAGTGCATTCGGGAAACACATTCGGTTGGGAGATGAATGATTCTAAAATTTACAACCCAATGCCATATTCGCCTTGTCCGAAACATACTGCGCACTGACGACGGTTTTTTTTTGTTATCTGGGTTTTACGGGAATCGCAATCAAGTGCATTTTGCACCGTGGCAAAACTGCTTGCTGCACCGTGCGCCGAACCGATGCAAAACTCGCCCGCTGCAATAAATTGAGTTGCAAAGTAATTAAATAAACTTTCATCTCAGCCCGGTTGGTAAATGAAATAAAATTTACAATTTATTTACCACCTAGCATGTATCTCCATTAGAAAAGTGTTGTGCGCCCGTCCGGTGTGTGTTCCCAGTGCCGCGCGACTGCATTATTGCACCTCGCTCGCTCGATCGACCCCGGGGATGCGCTTGGTCGGATGATCCACCGTGCATGAATCCCGTGCTGCCGCTAATGCCGACCATGTTGACGAAGCCAATGCTGTGCCTATGGATGCGGCCGGCCCTGCCGCACGATACGAAAACGGGCCTGGCAAACAGCATGCATCAAACACAACCAAGCGCATAGCTCTACAGCAGAGACTCTCGCTACACGGCAGCCCACGACGATGGCAAGCTGGGCAAGACGATGCACTGCCAGCCAGAGGCAGAGATCTGTCTTTTCATGGTTCATCCCCGTTTTGTCGGCAAATCGGTTCTGTGCTACTGGTTCCTAGTGATGTGTAAATTATATCACTTGCACGTATGCATCCTTCTCGCAAAGATGCGTCCCACGTTCGTTGGTTTGCTGCACATCGGTTGGTTGGACGAACACGTGCACATCTCGAAACCGTTCCGTGTCAAACTCTCGGCGACAATGTGTGTTGTGTTTTTGTGCTTTTTGCATGGAACGAGACCGAAACAGGCAGATGACTTATTTTATGTCGAGCTTAGCAACGTGTCACCTTTATCGATCCCTAAATTAAGCGTGTAATACCACTCAAGTACCGATCAAAGGCTATACAAATGAACGGGGAACAGGGTTCCGGAAACAACGAGCGCAATATGATGCTGTTGAACGTGATGTACTTTGGAAAATCTCTTTAAAGTCGACAAACTGGGTCGATTATTTCACTTGAGAGAAACAGAAGCAGTTGAGATATTTTCTATATATTTTTTTTATAATAATCGAGTGCACCTAGAAAAAAAAATTTCTTGAAAAATAAACGAAACTAAGCTTAAAAACTACAAGAAGTATTTGTGGAATTTGAACTGTGTAGTTCATTTTTGCAATTTTGTTAAGTTGATGAACTTAGATACATTGATACATTGATAAGCATTTGATAGTTGAAAGGACTAAGATGAACACAAATGGGTGAATAAATGAACGCAAATGAACGCCGATATCAACAGGTATAAACGCACCCAGAACGCTCGATTGGTGGTTGCAATAGGTTCATTTAACTTTAACTACTTAACACTTTCCACTCAAAATACCTGTCGCGACGGACGAAGCTGGGACTGTACAAAAACCTTTATAGTCCCAGTACTCACATACGCCTCTGAGACATGGACTCTGTCCAAAACTGACGAAACCCTCTTAGCCGCGTTCGAGAGGAAGATGCTCAGAAGGATTTTTGTGTGGAAGAACAATGGAGGAGCCGCTACAATGACGAGCTCTACGAGCTGTAACGGTGAACTCACCATCGTGCAGCGAATTAGGCTCGCCAGGCTCCGGTGGGCTGGTCTTGTCATAAGTCATGTCATGGCACCGGACGATCCAGCTCGTAAAATCCTTATAGGTCGTCCACATGGACAGAGGAGGCGTGGTAGGCCCAAACTGAGATGGAGTGATGGCGTTGATGCGTCCGCCAGAACGGCCGGGATAATGGATTGGCAGACGACGGCGCTAGACCGTTAGCGGTATCGAGGATTGTTGCAGCAGGCCAAGACCGCGAAGCGGTTGTATCGCCTGATAAGTTAGTAAGTAAGTACTTAACACTTTTTTGGATGCTTTAAGCCTCAATTAATTGTAATTTTGTTTTAATTTAACATTTATTTGCGTTATGTACTGATCATTCTGCTTCAACAGTTTAATAATTTAGTAACTTGCTCTGTACGTTGTATTGTCAACATATTTCTTAAACTGAATTGGATTGAAGATTGGATTATTACTATCACATTTTATTTATAAACTTTTTTTTAATACAACATCTTCTTAATCCCCTAAAACAAGAGCAAGTTATCCCGTATAAACATCAGCAAAGCTTTTAATTTGATTCGGTTCGTTAAAATGGATTTCTAATACTTGCTGCCATAATCCTTACCACTCCTAGTAGATCGTAAAGTGTTAAAGACATAAGTGCTTTTTGCAGCTCAATAAAATTCTCTCACATACACACATACAATACCTTAGCCTATCTAGCCAGTATTATGCTTAGTAGGGCTATCCATTTAATTCGAAAGCGGAGAGAGAGAGAGAAAAAAAAGCCCCACTTCTATCGCCTGTAAACTTCAAACGTCAAACACTTGCCACTTGGTACCGGGCCTTTTGACCTTACTGCCACCGGCCCGTCCGTCCGTCCGTTCGGGTTGTTACCCACTCGTGGTGGGTAATAAAGTTGCCAATTTTTTTGCGAACCAAATAAATAGAATCCTTTCAATTTTCCGCACTGGCACAAACGTGGCCAAAACCCCCGTCGCCCAGCCGAAACCGGATTAAACTCTGCACTGAAACTGAACCAAATTTTCGCATTGATCCCGGCTCTCGGCAAGGTACGCGGGCAAAAAGGTAAACCGATGGTTAGGTTACACCGGGCAGGGAATTAATTATTCATTGGGTTGAATTTATCAAAACGATCTCGAACGGGTAATTTTTTTTTTCGTCTTCTTCCCCCCTTTTAGTCCTCTTCACCCGCATTCCGCATTCCGGGTTCCGGGCATTTCGTAAGAACACCGAACACTGTGGACGCGTTCGGTTGCATCCAGAGCATTCGGTGGAATGTTGTTGGTCCAGGATCACGAACGCGCCGTTTCCGTTTTCTTTTCTCGTTGCTTTCCCGGAAAGGTCAATTACATTTTCACGAGGGCAGGGATTAAAAGGAAACTTATTGGAAGGGCAGGTGCCGAAGCGTACAAAAGAATTCATGAAGCCCTTTTTGGGGTAATTTTTATAGCACGCTATTTGTTTGCTTCGTATTACTTATCTTTTTTTATAGAACGATACCGCGGAAAGGTTTAATTTATCTAGGATTAATTTGTATGTTTTTTACATTCACATTTTTATTTTTAGTAATAACTTCAATTTTAAATTACCCCGGAAGGTTTTATTTGTTTCAAAGTGTTCAAACAGCAACTGCTAATGACTCCGCTTTGCTATAAATTTACTATGGCATCGTTTTTTGACCAGATTGAACCTAAGTATAATCTATTTAGTACTTTTTACTTTATTCCTACACCATTTTGTTATATAATTCAATTCTTTCGTCCATAAATCTGAGAATGTTTTGATCTTCTTTTCTTATTTACTCTTTAACTTTAGATGTCTAAATTTGTCAAAGTTTATTATCATTGTCTACCATTACTTTTCTATGTTCTAGCAACATTTAGAGTTCTATCTTTGTTGTCTTCTATTTCTATTTCTATTTGAAGTATCCAATTTATTTTTATATATTTGCTATTTTTATTTACTTTGTTCTAATTTGCTTTTACAATTCTATTTTCTCACAGCACACCCAGATCTATTCCCATTTCTTCGCTTGTTCTATTAATATTTGTAGTCTCTAAGCAGCTTATATTATTTTTATCCTCTTTTACTAAAAATGTACTATCGTGCTAATGATAACAATGAGTCGAACAAGGAACTATCCTTCCAGCTTCATCCCAACCCACAGCCCAGTCCACTAACAACCCACCTCTTTGTTTGTCACGGTTTAATAGCCTGCACGAACATGGCGAACAGTCGCACTCCATCACTATAAGGGGCTAAAAATGACTCTCACTCACTTGGCAGCACAACTAAACAGGCCCAAAGTCATTTATTAACGTCAATAAATTTGCTCCCCCAAGTGCGCCAGATCACCCGTTTAAGAATCAACCGATTAAACAGTGATGGATGGCGATTGACCTACTTTTTCCTTAACCCTAGCCCCGACGCTCCACTCGCACCAAGCGCTACTTCATTATTTCATCCCATTCCCATCGGCCGAAACGTTGGCAAACGCCTACCCCGGCCACACATGCAGCTACGATGGATTATTACAACCGAAACCGGAGAGAGCCTCTCCGAGAGGGCCAGGACCAATACTGTTGTATCCTTTTTTGCGAACCGTAATTTGTTTGTGTCGTATCTTTGGAGCTATGTACATCCCCGATGCTCACACCAGCTCGACCCGAACTCTTATACTCTGTGTGGTCCATCAAACCGATTAAACCATAACCATGAGACATAAGATAAGTTCTTTCCACACTGTCCGGAAAACGGAACCGGAAAACTTAACCCTTTTAAGGGCGCCTCCATCCATCCAACAAAGTCATCAAAGTGCAATTTAATCCAACCACCAACCCAGCCCACACGTCCTCTGTCCTCCGAACCTAACTTCGGGAATGGCATCGAAAGCGTATCGGTGTAAGCGGAAGTTCCGGTTGCGAACGGGGGTTTGGAAAACAATAGCACGAAAGCCATCCCGACGCGCACAACAAAAAAACAACCGACTCACAGCAACTTTCACACATGTCCGCATGTCCAAAGTTTTGGGCCATATTTTACGCCCATAAATTGTAACCCGATGCGCGCACTCATACGCTCCCCGGCAGTCGCTTGCACTTCCCAGGACGCCCAAGACTTGCTGGCGTCAACAGCCAGCCACCGGATTTCGCATATCATTTTAACCCTGTTTAGTGTTGCGCCACACAAGCAGTTGCACCCAATGGTGTCCTGGAAAGAATTCCCATTGCCTTTTTTCTCTTGTTGCTGCTGCTGCTGCTACCCCATTCCCAAGCGCTCGTAAAGAAATAACAGCTTAACGGAAATATTTGCAAACACTTGCCAACTTCAACCACTCCACGGCGACATCGACCACCCTTGCAAGCACTGATCGAGACGTTCGTGGCGAACGTCGGGATAAGTTGTCTGGATATTGTTTCCTGTCCTGTCGGGCAAAGGAGGACACGTGGAGCTTCCCCGGGGACGGAGAGGATCCCCCGAAAAAGGGCGAAGCGAAACACACCAAAACAACCGACAAACATAAAACTTTCAAAAACTGATTATCATATTTATGCCGACAATTTGAATATTATTCGCACTACATTGAGCAGCTTCTTGTTGGCGGGCGTACGGCGTTGCAGGTTTGTGGCCAAAATGTCTCGGGCGGTGCGCACTACACAACAGTGCTGTTGACAAACTGTCTGTTGTTGTAGCAGCAAAAGGGCGAACGTCTGGTGCGTCGCTGTGGTTTTTTTTGTTCGCTACTTGCTGTTTCTGCGGGCTGTTGCTGTTATTGGCATGTACAATATCTGTGTT
>KZ061549.1:824852-837229 GCA_002091835.1 Anopheles maculatus
AATATGCTCGAGTAATCGAATTATAAATGCGTTTTAAATGGTTGTGTACAAGAGACTTCAAATACTTTCAAATTGTGCTATAGAGCATCTCACGTACAGATGGCGATAAGATTCTTAGTTACGCGAGCTATAAAACCAAAACTTCTCAGTGTAGGTCTTCTGTTAATTCCAAAACTTGTTGTACAGTCTAATGGTATTTGTAAGTTATTCAAGTAAAAATTACGTTTGTAACCTTAAAAATACTTCTTCAAAGCTTAATCATATCGCACTACTAATTATTACATAACCCTGTTTTTGCTATAAAATGAGTTCGTTATGTTTTTTTAATTATAGTTAAGCAAAACAACAATTGAACTTTAAACCACAATGCAGAAGAATATTTTGGTAATCGAATATTTTGTTGAGACATTCGCCTTCGACTTTCAAACAATAATTATTTAAGAGCAATGAAAGAGAATTAGAACAATTTATGCCTAAAATAATAAATTTATTTTACTAGCGATCTTTGCATTACTTCAAATTCAAAAGCTTCATAGTTTGACGTATAGATGACGGGTGCGTTTGAAGGCATGCCTACTAGCTACTGAGCTGTCAAATTTGAGCTTGTTGTATACGTTCTACAAGGTGACAGACATTTAAACAAAAATAAGACTATTTCTGCATTATTTAATCACGTAAATTCATTCCTGATATAGTATCCGAATCATTAAAATTATCATTTCGTCAATATAAACGCCCCTACAATGTCCAGATGCTCGAACAAGCTCTGATTATAAGTTACAAACATTTTGGTTTTAAATATAGTAGCTACCTAACACTTTCTTCGCTCTAAAACGTAGTCCACGTGTTGTCAACCACCTTTCACTGACACTGGTTGAACTTTGACAGCAATTAGATTGCTTCACTCTGCTTCTCGTCGCGTCAACTTCCCTTCCGTCTCCTTGCAGAACAGACACCCGCGTGCGTTTGTAATCACGTGCCTGATTAATATTTGATTTTCCTACACCTTTGCCAGGTTCGCCGAGCCGTGAGCTTTCGGTTTGTATTTTCCACAGGCGACATCTTTTACAGTGCCGCAAAAGGTAAACAGTTTGTTGGTGAAAACAAAACATCCCATCTCATGGCGGCTCATTGATTGCATGTTACACACACCGAAGCAATGAGTTCTTTCATCTCATCCCGATTCTACCCAATCGGCTTCACATTCAGCGTGTGGATCCTCGTGACTAAGGGCAGCTTCCATCGTGCGTTTTTTTTTGTTTCATCCAGGACGTTTCCAACGTTCCATAGTGGCGTGAAAAGTTGGAAAGGAAAAAAAATTACCTGTGTAACTTGTATGACCAGCACGTTAAACACAGCACGGTAAGACGGAGTACCACGGGTACTACCCCGGGTGGTGTGAGTCGAAAGGTGTGTAAAGCTAATCTCCGGTTGTTTTTCATTTTCATAAAATATGAAAATTATTAACATGGCGTGCTAACTGTGCAAACATGAGCCCTCCGCTAGACGATAGCCTTCCTGCTGGCTTACACTGGCGGACGGTGCCAGGCACTCGGTATGAAAACTTTCAATTCCTCGCTAAAGCTAAAGAAGTCGATTTCCGGTGACGTGTGGAGCAGCAACCTTCCACCGGCCACACACGAGTCCTTCTACACAGCAAGCTAGGGTAGACACACTCACACAACGCCCATCAACCCATCGTCCATCGTCATGCAAATGTTGGCACCTGGTGGCACACTAAAGCTCACACTGAGCTCAATGTTTCACCTCGGTGCGCTCGTGCATTCTTTATCGTGTATACCCCCAAAACGAATCGACCGAAATCTCATTTCACAAAATCCCATTCGCTTGGGCTTGGTTTCTTTTTTTTTCCTTTTGGGTGAGGATAGAATTTTTAAACTCTTGTGTACTGAATTTCGACATGGTATTACATGATGGTCTACAAAAAAACACACACACATACCTGCTACTCCATGCATGCAGGTGTTCCATTTGAAGTGTATTCCGAATTCCTATTGCACCGCTTCTATTTCTAGGTCAGTTTCTAGTTCGGCAAAATTTGATTGAGCCGTTACTGGCACCGGACAGCTGACAAACAACAAAAAAGTACCGACGAATTTACTCCATTTTACCGTAACAAAACTTTCCTGCATACCACGCGCGAACCAACCCGGGAACCGAAACCCAGAACTTTCGGGGCCAACGGTGTATGCCTATAGCAAAATTTTGCTGAAGCTTGTCAGCTTGTGTGGCATTAAAATAATAAACTTTACCGAATTAGGTAACGCGCGTGTAGCTGGGGCGGGGTTCGATTTCGTCGCTGTTTGCACAAAACTCTTCCGAACGAAGGATCGAATGCCGGGCCAGGCAGGCTTGAAGTATCATTTCAAACTTTCCGTTTTCCAACTGAGGTGACTGGGACTGACAGTTTTCTAGCTAGCTTGATTTTTTTTTGTTGCTCTTGGTCGGGAAAACTATAGAGATTTCTTCCAGCAAGGCGTTACAAAAGTTTTTGACTGCCGGAAAAATTTTTCGGTTTCTAGTTTTTGGGAAATAGTTTTTGCCGACTTAATTGGAACGCAAATCAATTCCGATGGGAAGCGGGCCGGATATTCGGAATGCTTGGTTTTGGTCCCATTACGTACAATATTGCACCGGCGGCCCGGTGGCAGTTGCGACAGCGGCGCCGGTCTTCACACGGCAGGACCGGGGTTCAAGTCTCATCTGGGCCGTTCCCCCATAGTGAGGACTGACTATCCAACTATGCGGTAACAATAAGTCTAGTAAGCCAGAAATGGCAGGCATGACCTAAGAGGTCGTTAGGCCAAGAAAGAAGAAGAAGAAGAGACGTACAATATTGGGAAATTTGTTATAGCAAATGTTTTATAGCATTTAAACGAACTTAGAGAAACTAATGAAAATGTAAGGTTATATTTAAGACTTTGTTCTTTTATTCGTTTCTTCCTTTCTTTACAGTTTTTTTTCCGGCTCGTACTTACTAACACAATTGAATTCCACGTTTATTAGTTCATTTTAATTCATTTATTCTTTTTCTTATCTTTTCTTATTATGCCAAACAGAAATTAAATGTATTTCATTTGTTTTCTTCAAGTTCTGTTAGTGTTTTCTTCATTTAGTAAGCTTTTTTTTAACTCTCAAATCTATTTTATAATCTCTTGTAATTGTTTTTTCCACGAATCTTTTAATTTTCTATTTTTTTTTTGTTCCTTTCACACCCTTAACTAGAAATGATTACTTTTCTATTATTCGTGTTTTAATGTTTTTCAATTACATTCTAACTGTTTTAAATATTTTACTTATGTTTCATACTATGTACATAAAACAATTTAGATATGTTTCCTTAATTTTTATTCCGTTTCTTTGTCGTTATTCAACTGATACTTACTTTTAATTTATATCATTTGCCTTCACATTTGCTTTCATTTCTATTTTCATCTGTTTTTTAATCCTTCTGGTACTGATTTTCTTCGATTCCTTACCACCTTTTGTTTACGTATAACATAAGCAAGTTTTAAGCACCATTTCGATTCGATTTTCGATTTTTTTTATTATTTGTTTTACGTTTGCGTGGTTTAAGTTCGCATGTTTTATCTCTTTCTTGCCTTCACATTTGCTTTCATTTCTATTTTCATCTGTTTTTTAATCCTTCTGGTACTGATTTTCTTCGATTCCTTACCACTTCTTGTTTACTTATAATATAAGCAAGTTTTAAGCATCAATTCGATTCGATTTTCAGTTTTTATTATTATCAGTTTCATGTTAGTTTGAATGTTTTATATCTTTCTTCAAATTTATCCAGTTCTAACTAAACTTCATTTTCTTTTTCATGAATTTCATTCTGTTTTACAATTATTTTACTCTTCTCTTCAAGCCACTCAAACCGCGAAAATTTGAGGAAATATATCCCACTCTTTCCTTAATTACTTTACCCCGCATTTATAGTATGCAGCACTTGCTATCAAGTGTTCCACCAACATTTTCCATTTAGCGGTGCTTAATCCTTTACTCTTTTCACCACACACACACACAGAAACAGCGAGGTTCACTTGGATACGCATCATCAACGTTTTACGCAGTGACAATAAAACGTTCCTCTCCAGTTGTTCATGTTGGATCCGAACGCGCGATACGCTAGAATTGACACTTTTCCCCGGCAGTACTTACCATAATGAGAGGCCACATCCTTAATGCGGTGACTGAGAATTCTACCCCAAAGTGTACGGCATCAATAAACCCACTTACCGTAACCGCCAGGCGCCACTCACCGCCATCCACGATACCGGATTATCATCGTACATTATTTTACCGAAGAAAATCGTTATCCTAACGCCACCGATCTCCATTTTTGACGAGTCGAAAATCCACTTCATTAGTTTCATCCTCTTCTCTGACCACCCAAAGAAAAAAAAAATTGTCGCCTCGTTCGTTCCGGGATTGATTCACCCGACGATGATAATGATATTAATGTTTTGCTCGAGCAAACAGTCCGAAGGGATGGGCGTTTGGCAAAAACCAAAACGTCACTGCCGGCCGCCCCGTCATTCGGAAGCGCTCGATAGAATTAATTCAAGCATCAAACCATGACAACAGTTGTGGGATCCAAAATTAAATATCTTTTGGCACGGTCCTACCTACCTAGAACCGTTTGGCAGTAAGCCGGTTTTTTTGGTGATTGTCCGGGCGTTCGATATGGGGACTTTCCGCGCAACATTCCACACAGCAATCAGCCGGGTGCTTGAGTGACAAATTCACCAAACACAGGGAATAAAAACAATCTCCCGTTCGGGAATTTCGGGATCATTTTCCCGCCCTGTAAACGCATGAAAAGGACTGGCAAAGAATACTGGTGCATGACTTTTGTTTTATCCCGGGCACAGCCTGAGCCTGTCTTTTGTCAATTCATTTAATCGGATCGGCCATTGCAGTCGCCAAACTTCGGAAAATGAGGGAAGTTTTTCCAGCGCACCATATCTCAGCATTGTGGAAAACACACAAAAGAAGATCTGGGTTCTGGACATTGGTTTTCTTTCCGTTTTGTGCGGCGTGAGACATCCCGACGCCCTGACGAGTCGTTGAGCGAGGAAAGCTGCATTATGCGGGAGACGACTCCACTCTTTCTATTTATGTGTGTGTGTATAGAATCGATGAGAGCCAAAATGAAGAAGATTAATGTAATCAGATTATCAGAAGGGGCCTTGTTTCGTTAGACTGCTTTTTTTCTCTCTCTCTCTCTCTCTCTCTCTCCCTCTTTCCACGGATGACAGCCGTCAGCTTGTCAACGAGCATAAATAGAAGCGAAATCGAACAGTGTAACAGCGAACGAATTGGGCGAACTCGTCTAAGCACATTTAATTGATGTGGACAGACTACCAAAGTGATGAACCGGGTGCGGAGGTTCACGCTTGTTCTAAGCTATGTGCTTGGGTAAATTTCCCTCGAAATGAGTCATCAACTTCTGGCCGAACTGGACCAACAAGTCAAACTGTGTACACAAGCCAATTGAGCTGTGGAATTTTGTTTGTCGTTTTTTTTTTAGACCAATCCTCCAAACATTGGAAACATAATTTATAATTTAACCATAATAAATAACAGCAGGGATTTCATGTAGTTCAAAGCATCCTGTTTGTGTTGGTAAAAAACACAATGATCTCATACATCAACCATTTTTGGCTCCAAACCGAACAGTTTACCTGTTTGTTCCAAGAAGATTTCCACCTATTTTCCACTAGACTTTCCCAGTATGGTTGTGCTCTCTTTTTCGTTCAACCTTCTTGTGACCTTGTTCCTTGCAGAACGGCAGACTCTGGAATGGCGTTCCGTACGCTCATAAATTAAGCTTAAGCTTAAGGCAGAACGGAAAATCACGATCCCTTCTCGAAGCAATCCCCATGCTGGAGATGGAACTAGAAATAGAAATGCGACACATTTAGTTGAGTATCGGTAAATGCCATTCCGAGTCGCAAAAGTGTTTACGATGATTATTGCGCAACCATTCAGGCGGTCGCCTGTTAAGCTTGTTGAGAGATGCTATCACAAGAAATCAAATGTAATTGTAGTAAAACACAACTATGCTCTTTGTTAGAAAAATGTGTTTAATAATTATTTCTATTTATTATTTTTGTAAAATATTATGACCAATTTATTCATAAACTCCCTAGTAAAATATCTAACTAGCAGGTTGGAAATCGCTTTAAGTGGCAAAACTTCAAAACATTAGCTTTTAAATTATTGGAAGTAGTTTTTACGATCGGTTCACTACTGTTGATTGCAATTCTCCTGAAACGCCCTCTCCCGGAATCAGACGGTACTACCATGCCTGCCGAAACGTCAGTTTGGAGCTCCTGGTCATTATTTCCTGGCGAAGTATCCCCAAATTTTCGCTGGATATCTAACGCAACAATTGGATCGGACTCAATGGTGCAATCACATATAAGTACATGACCTCTTTGGTTTGAAAGCTTTCTTCTCTAAGTCTCTAATGCTTCTATCAGGCATTGCGAGATAGACTAAAATATAGACAAGTTCATCACCCTATGACAGATCTTTGATAGAGACCTTGAGAATCTCCTCATCAACACTTGACGTTCATCGGCAGCGACTTTCTAACGATCCTTGTAAGCTTGACAAAGATTCTAATGAAGTCCTTTTCTGCAGATTCCAATATCGCAAATTTAGGATCAATTGGGAGATTATTTTCTATAAAACTTCTCGAATATTGCTTTGTCTTTCAAACGCCTTACATCGAAAACCTCTTTCACCTCATTCCTTCACCCTAAACATTCAATTGCATAAACCAACATTACGTCGCTAGCCCGGCAGACGAGCATTCAGTACACTCAAGTCCAACACGTAAAAAAAGCCACATCCCTCCACATAATAGCTAATAATAAGTGAAGCTGCTCGTGATTAAGTTCAAAGCTGTACGGCGTGCTGAAAACAAGGTGGTCCTCCCGACCATGTCCCGTCCGAGTTCGTTTCCCGTGGCGGGTATGCAACGGACGCCGATGACAGGGCAACCATCCCCGCGAACATCAACAGCAGCATCAGCAACAGCAGCAGCCATATAATCTCTCCGACATCGTGCTCATTGCGGGACGATTCCGGACGATCGTGCATGCTCGCATAAATGGACAAAAATCGAATCGTAATCGATAGGGACCGCATTTCCCGCGTCTGCGGCGAAACTGATGGGGGACCTTTTGCGATCGAGCATCACACTCCGCGATCGCATTAGGTTGTGCCCAAACCAACACCGGGGCATGAACAAAAAAAAAACCAGGGGGGAAACGAAAACATAATGTCGATGAAAATCGATCGATAATGATAATGCACAAATCTGGCAAATATCTTGCTCTCATGGTGTAGCGGGACTTGGGCCATTCCACTGGTTCGCTTTGTTTGTGCCCGTGTCGTCGTCGCAAAAACTCGAAACCACCGAAGGATTCGCTCCGAAACCCTGGGCAAACTCGAGATAGGTCGAGATTAAGATATAAGCCCCAGCCCCGTACACACATCTTCTTTCCCGTGGGGTTTTTGGGCCGCAAAAAAAAACCCCAAGATATTCCGTGCGGTGGCTGCGGTGGAAGAGCCCTGAGCAAATACACGAATCGCACGAACTGATAAATTTCGCGAACGGACATAAATTGCCGGAAGATCTGCACCTTTCGGCCGACGTACGGTCGCGATTTTTCGCGTTCGTGAGCGTAGGATCCGGTCTCCGGAGCGTAGGTCGAGGAATTCATTTAAAATTCCGATCTCCACCATCCGCTGAGGTTTCGGGGGAAATGCTGGTGGCGAATTATCGGATCGAATATGATCGCTACATCGTGGTGCACCGTTCGAGGCACGCCGGTAACGATCATCCTTTTGCAGAGATGGGTAGCCCGGCGTTACATCGGCGATCGTGTAGATTGCGGATGAGCGACCCGGGAAAGTAGAACAAACTCGAACGAAAGCGTAACACGATCGAACAGTTGGAAACGAACGGTTTTTTCGCTTATATTCTTATCGTTATGCTGCTTTTTGGAGCGTCCAATTAAATTCTTTGTATTTTAAAACTATCATAGATATCAGTTAAGTTACATTTAGGGACTTATGTAGAATTGTAAATTATAAAGTAAATTAACAGCTCTACAATGTATAGACCTGTATCTCAAGTAGAACTAATCTGATGCTACTGTCAGCCAAATTTGACTGTTGTAGGTTCTTCAAATCCAACTTTCTTGAGGCACTAGAACCTCTGAAGTTCTTGGTCTACCATTTCTGGTTTCAATGAATTAATTACTTGTCTATTTCTAATAGGTTGTGCCTTCAAATGACCGTGCGGTGAATGTCCAAAAAATCATTCACCCAATCAACCCAAGAAGAGATAGTGGAATGAGTTTGGGCTTTATGAGTTATCTGATTCTTTATAGCTTCTTTATCTACCTTAAAAATCATGCAAACAATATAGAATTAATAAAGATAATCGAGACACAGATATATCTCTTCCAAGATATCAAGGTTCCACACAGATCCATAAGCATGTATAAAGACGTAATTCTGTCCTTAGCCATTCTTACACAAACGTAGCTTCATAAACACAATTCTACATAAACTGTCTGTTAATTCCTGTGACACCAAACAAGCCCAACTCAGGATACAATCCTTCTTTCAATGATTCGCAAGAGCATGTTACCTATCTTACACAAATACTCCTCAGTCTGTGGCCCTTCCAAAAAAGAACCTCTCCGAAAACACAAACGCTTGTCGAATCTGAAATCTCTTATGCACCTCCAAAGGGTGTAGGTAGCAGGGTACACCCTTTCAACAAAGTCGGTGCCCCACAGCCGAGGTTAGCCGAACAGAGCGCAGCAGTGCTCCACAGACTGTGTAATGCAAAGCAAACACACACACGGTAGCACACAACCAATGCACACACACACACCAACACACAGCCGCATAAATATGCATAAGTAAAGGGAGAAGAAGTTGTTCATGCAGCCAACCCCAAAAACCCAAGCCAAACCTTGCACGCAGCCAGGTGCACCGTGTGTGCGTACGCGTCTATATATACCTCGGTACCTGGCCGAGAGTTAAAAATTACCTCCCCAAAAACCTCGCATAGTCATAGAACCCCCAAAACGACCACAACGGAACGGCACGGCTTCGTTGTAACCAGAAATCTGCGTTTGGTACTCAAAACACCCAAGTACCATGGATCCATGCGCCACGTGAGCATACCAGCAATGGGATACATTTTGCAACCGTATGAAAACTTTTCTCACTATCAACATTCCTGTGGGTTCCGTACCCGGGGGACCGGTGTATTCCATTCATTCGGGCCCCGAACCAAACGCGGTCGGTTAGAAGACAAACAATTTTTCAGTAGCATTTGCTGAAACCGCATAAAGTACATGTACGCGGACGGGCCAAAACTATTTTGATTGTTTTAATTAAAGCTATTGGGGGGGTGTTTTGCGGCGTATCGGGGTTTGGAAAACATGAAAAGGATTCACTTACAAACTGATGGTTTTATTTCGCAATAACAAATAACTGTAACGAACAGATAAACAAACATTCTTATCCTTAATCACACGACCATTGCCGCTCTCTTTAGCACTTACTGGATCGTTATCAAATACCCGTTTTACTAACATTTGGACGCTAAATACTAATTCCTTCCCAACGTCATGCTGTGCTGTCTTTTCTAGTGGCTACGACGAATCGGCTTGTTTATACAACAAACAGCCAGTTCGCATGCCCTCACACACAAAAACACTACGTGGGACCGTGGACGACACGTCGCGGCACGGTTTGTTTACAAAACATTTGTACAGTTCTCACAGCTGCACGACAAATGCACAGACCGGGCGTTTTGTAACCTGCACCAGCAGCAGCCCTTGGCCGTGGCCTTTGGCTATTTGACAATTACCAGCTTATGCAGCGTGTCGTTGACGTTTGACTTGCAATGGCGTCGTCGCCGCCGTCTCGAAGCTGTACACCTGCAGCTGCATCCTTTCCCCGACTGCTCTGCCGATCCCGACTTGTCCAGTGATTCTAGCTCGCGGAGCTTACTTTTCATCGAAGCCCGCAACGATAATGGTCTTCCCGAACGTTGACGCGCCTTGCGTCGTGCAGAATAAATACGGGCTCGCCTCCGGTGCGTGTTCGCTTTGACAGCGGTCGGTTTTGACAGGTGCGCATCATCTGTAGTAGTGACGGTGCTAGTAACAGCCGGCGGTGGCGCTAGTGTCGTACCGGAGCTTTTTTGCTCATCATCTTTATCCTTTTTCGCTTTGATTGTCTCATCGTCCACGGCGTGTACACCAAACACGTTGGCAAGCGCTTTCGAGGTGGCAATAAAGATCGGTTTAAACCGTTCCTTCAGATTCTTTAGGGCCGATTTGAGTGGTTTGTGTTTGATCATTAGATGGGCACTCTCGATTTCCGTCTGTATCAGTTTGCCGATTAGCTGGGACCAACTGTCCGGTTCTTCTTTCTTTTCCTTCTGTACTAAGTTCTCTTTTACCATTGGATCCCAATCGGATTCATCTGAATGTTTGAAGGTGTGTTTTGAATGTTCCTTTTCATTGTGATCTTTCTCTTTTAAAACTTTGGCGTGGTTCGCGTCACTAGATTTAGTATCTTTACCATCTAGTTCTGTATGTTTCTGGCTCTTTGTTGTTGTTTCTACCTTTTCCATCTTGTGCTTATCACCTTTACTCTTATCTGTGTCTTGCAAGCTCTTTCTTTCTTCCATCTTTTTATCCAGTTCTTTTTGTTTAATAATTTGTTCTAGGAGTTTTAAAATTTTTGAGTTTTCCGACTGTTCCTCCTCGTCTTTTTCTACACGTTTCTCTGATTTGGCCGATTCTTCATGCACAATTGGTTCCTTCTTCTTTGGAATGTGAAAAACAACATCATTTTCATGTGTTTCGTCTGATTTCTCGTTCCAATGTTCTAATGATTTCGTGTTTTCATTACTATCTTTCAAGGAAATCGTCGCTTTTGTAGTCAGTCTTATTTTCTCATCCTTTTCTTCCGATTGTTTTGTAGTTTTCATGTCATTTGTGATCGATTTTTCATCTTTCGTGCCTGTTTCTGTTCGTTTTCTTGAGCCATTTAACTTTCTAGCTTCAAACCTTGCCTTACTGCGCTCCTCCAGTTGCTTCCTTCGGAACTCTCGCCTAGCATAAATCAACTTCCGGACGGGTCCAATACGTTCGTCAGATTTTTTCATGTCACTACCATCCTCATCACTAAACCGTCTCGGTTTGCTCGTACTCGTCGTTACAGTGTCTTGCTGTCGAGTGCTGGAGCTTACAGTTGTAGTCCGTTCCCTTCTTTTGGTAGTTCTGGACACTGGCTCTATCTCCCGGGAACCACTGCACGGTGATCCACTATCGTGATCGGTTTTGGAACTAGATCCCTTACCACAAAGCTCACACACTTCCGCACAATCGGGACCTTTGCAAACGATCCGGAACGCACACTGCTCGCAAGTCTTCCGGTCCGGCGTTCCCGGACGAACGGTCGTAAACAGAAAGCCTTCTTCGCTCTTCTTCGCCACATACAGCTGCGGATTGTCTGATAATTTGAGGTAAACTTCCACCGGTTTTCGCTGCTGCCCTTTATCGACATGATCAGTTTTTGGCCGGTGCACCGTGTCGCTGTGCCGATCGCCGGAGCAACCACCTACAGCCAAGCACCCGAACAGCAAGCTCACAGCGAGCAGACCCTTAACCATGGTACCGCGAGCGCACATTCACCACTGACCTACGTCCGAATAGCTAGTTTCGGCCAAATTGCTCACCGCGAAGAGTTTTATCGTTTTCACCCGGAGTCTTAACCGCAATAGTTGACGGTGCGGTCCGGCCCGGGCGCAGTCAAATTGGTATAGTTAAGCTCGCTCGAGTTACGTGATGTTTCAGCCAGCACGAGGGTTAAGTAAACCGTCACCGGTACCGTTTACACTGTGCGAAACGTTTTGTTTTCGTGTTCCCTTTTTTTTTCACGATCCGAACGACACTTAATCCTCCTTCTCTCCTCGCTGTCCGTTGCGTAAAGGCAAGTCCCGCCGCGTAACTTTCAAACAAACCGCAGCCCAGTTCCGTGGGTGCTGTATGATGTAGTTTGCAAAACTCAAACACGACGAACATGTCACCGTTGGCGAAGCTGGTACCACGCGGTAAGCACGCGCCAGGTCAAAACCGGAAACCGCAAGGCGTCCCCCGGGGGGCGTATCTCGACCACATCCGGCCGTATCCTCCTGCGAACAGGTTTGCGTAATGGGACAAAGTGTAAGAAAAACTTTGCCCATTTCGGTCCGGGCCGAATGGCTGCAGTTGCAGATGGGACACACATTTCGCCGGTGT
>KZ061550.1:0-28908 GCA_002091835.1 Anopheles maculatus
CTCGTGCAAAACAATGCTTGTACGTTTCACCCGTGCGTAAATGACGGTTCTCAACGTTAATGAAGGACAGTAGGAGATAGGGTGGGTGCATGATTGCGTGAGACTTATTTGATATCTTTGCACGGAGTTTCATCGGTGCAGGGTCGCACGCTCCGTTACTAAACGGAGTGGGGAACCATTTTCTTTTTTTTTCAACAATTACGAACAGTCATGATAATGATAATGAGTTTCCCCACTATACGCAAACCGTTTTTCTTCTTCAAGCGAGGAAACAGTGCGGTGCTTTGTAAGGAGTTTCGCACAAATTTCAACAAGTTTCCAGAACAGTTCGGAAACGATCATTCTTCTATTTGTTGTCTGGCAACTTTCCATCCTGCGACATGGTTTTCATCGCTCTGGTGCATTGTACATTTACATGCCACGTTCTTCTTTCCCGCGCGACAGCACATTCGGAAGACATTTCCTTCTCAGGGTCCCGTCAAGCTCCCTGTACCTAGCTACCGGTGAATTTTTGTTATTTTTAGAATTTGTTTGCTGTCTTAAATGGCAACATATGTGATTAGACCTTATGCTTCCCTCAATCCATCTCAAATCCATATCGGGTTAGCAGCTGTAAATGAATGATCAGGTTTAAAAAGAGCTGCTGCTTCGAATCTAGGTTGGCTCCTGCTTTGCACAATGATCGTTGTGTGGATGGATTTAAAGTGGCCCCATCAAGTGTGTGTAATGAATTGAGTTGGAGATAGTAAATTGCGGTACACTATTGCAGAGATAAATATATACTCTCATCCTTATGCGCGTAATGCTTTTGTATGGTCGATTTTAAGTACGACTGAAGGCAACAATGGACAAGTGGTGAAACATGCTTTTTCTAACATTGATCGCGCAACTTAAATCCAATCGAGAGAAGAGATTGTACAAGAGAGCAAGAAAAGAATATGTTTTCCTAGATTTTTCCATAGAATTTAAGAGGATGCTTGGAACTAGAATTACATATTCGCATTGCGGGTATGCTTGGCTTCCCATAGCTTGCCAAAATAATCATCAAGATTTATGTCTCTTTTAATTCTTATCGAAACAAAGATCGAAAAGCAGCTCCCAGAAAAGAATCATTTTGTATTTTTTAAAATATTTTTTTATATCAAGCAATACTAATATAATACAAAGACCATTTCTCAAGTGTGATGCTTTACTGCAATCATCGATGATTTAAAATATTTATTCTAAGTAATGCATAAAATTAGATCCACGGTTGTGTCGTCAAGCTCTATTATTCATGCTTAAAGATATTATTAAACAGTTCGGCACATTTTTGTTTGCACAAATGTTTAAAGCTCTAAGACAATGGTGGTAAACAAACGGGTTCCATTCTTGCAACGACAAAAGTAGGTCGGACATTGGCTTGAGCTGAGCTGCTACATTTCCAGCCTTCTATTCCGTCTTCTCGGCGATGATCAACGCTCAATGGAGCTTTAGACACCGGAGGGAGGCATCGACTAAAATCACGTTCATTGCGAGAACTGTTATTGAAACAACAGTGTGCGGATGATACCAAGATCAACAAGCAGCAACCGCACCGCGCGTAGAAGGAAGTGGCTCCGTTTACAGCAGGCCGTACCGTTGACTTACTTATTGTGACAGGTCGGAATGCTGATGTAGCTGCGTGTCCCAATGATTCTTTTTTTCTGTATGCGTTCAATCGACGGGTTCATGTGCTGTAGCACCTTTCCCCGAATGCGTTGCGTTCCCAGGGCGACACAAACACAACGTACCTCAGACAGAGCAGCAACAATCTTGAGATTCCATTCCATCCTTCAAGCCGCGGTGGTCAGGAAGAGAACGTGAATGACGGAGCTAATTTCTCCCACAAACTCACAAAACCATCAGAGGAAGTGGGTTTCATCCCGCGAGCAACCTGCCACAATCTGACTGACTATGCAAGCAGTACCAGTCGCACCCTGCCTTCCTTCATGCCCTCTTCTTCAAGCACCTGCAGAGCATGTACGCAGCTCTTGGGCGAAATAATCGGCTCTTGGGGAAGCTTTAGGTCCGCGCCGTCTCTCAGCCATTCGCGTGCTCTTAAGTAAAGATGCAAAGTTTTTTTTTAATATTTCTGCAAATCACACATTCCTCGGAAGCACACGGTTGTGCGCGGTTCGCAGCGTCCGCCAGTGTATCGTCGGTTGGTTTAATTCGGGCTTCGTGTGCTTTCTTTTTCCACTAATCGCCGGTTTCGGAGGTTTCCATCGTGAAAAACAAATCCGGATTGGGTTTAACGAGTCTTAAACTTTAGTCTCCGCTCAAATGGCGTGGAACCTGTTGTGTGACACAAATAGCTGTGCATAATTCGTCGCCATACGTCGTAGACCCTTTTCCTATGTGTGAAAGATATTGGGATAGTGGCAAATTTAATGAAGGGCCGCACTGTCGCCATTTTATTCGTGTCCGTTGAATGCGTTTCAAATTTGATTGCTTTTTTTGATTGATTTACATCGTTCTGTGTTTCGGAAATTGTGAGATTACCTATTTTCTGCTGTGCATGCGGTCGTTGTTATAAAAGTGCATTTACAGTGAAAAAGTGGCTTTAGCATTTGCTGTAAATGCTTTCTAGAAGATTTATACAGCTGCATGAATCATGTGAAGTTTTTCTTTATGAATTGTGGATTCATTTATCGGTGATGTGTTTGTCTGACAGTGTTGGTGTATTGTGAGATAACCACGATTGTTAGCAATATTATTGCATATGCCCCTTGGGCATACCGGTGCTGGTAGTGGTATCACGACCGATAGATTGCGCGTCCGTCAATCAAAGGGCCATATAGCCGTTGTAGATTGTGATATGTGTGATTGCGACTGCTAATTGTATACTGTTTGATTGTGTACATTCGTCATTCGTCTCTCAACTGTCCACAATGGTGTACTCAAGCCGTGACACCTGCAACTATCCAATGTCTTCTTTGATGAGGACAGCTGTGTCTTATGATCCGGCAACCACAACGACCA
The DNA here is from genome assembly GCA_002091835.1 of Anopheles maculatus. Lineage (NCBI taxonomy): Eukaryota > Metazoa > Arthropoda > Insecta > Diptera > Culicidae > Anopheles > Anopheles maculatus. Next base: position 3,004 of record KZ061550.1, read on the forward strand.
CCGCGGATTCCGAAATGACGTCACATTCTTTGACGATGGTCGACGAAACGATTGTCCACGATTGGCAGATCAGCTCTGTAGGTGTTGGCGGCTGTACCGAGAGCCAGGAAGCATTGCTGGCCGCTTACCATCAATCCTCATGCACCCCCGAACGGCCATTGTCGGCAGGTTCTGCTTCCACCTCTTGGTCCGCGGCAAGTGGCATCGAATCTGCAACGGATGAGTTCACCGTTAATCAGCACCATCAGCAGCCGGAAAAACAGGTATCGAGTTCGTTTTGCTGTGTTTTTTTTTCCTATGTTGTGCTGTTAGACTTCGTGATCGGTAGCCGGTGCTGGCCGGTTTCTAATGTTGAGGAACTTGGCCCAAATGTAGAAGTAGCAGGAAATGTAATCGGTGATAGGCAAAAGATGGCAGCATCAAGTGGCCTACAAACCATCGGGAGAGTAAAGATGGAATCGACGGCAATGAAAGATTCTCCACAAGTTTACGGTATTTTATCGCAGCTAAAGCGATTGTTGTACATCATTTTGTTTGATGCAAGTACTGTTTGTGTGTTTGGGTTGCATTATATTGTTTTATCCTACTCTCATTGATCTTTAAGTGTTGTGAACGGTTATATGACGTATACTGATATGCTTTTCTAATCTGAACGTTATCATATATCTTCTGTACTTACTTATTTTATGTTCGTACTGTTCAAAAGCGTGAATTATTTGCGTGTATTCTTGACTACACTTGTTTTCAAAATGCTACTCTTAACTGTTGTTGTTAGTGTTTTTTTTTACATAATAGTCGCAAATTCAGGTGTAGAGCTAAAAGTAGCTGTGGGAGAAAAATTGTATTTTGTTCATGATTTGGATTGGTAAAACAAACGACAAGATGATGCACCGTCTCTGACGTATCCAAACTTATTATATCCCAGAAAACCATTGACGAAATAATTAAGCTTTGAGGGCGGATTTTCATTGGTGAAAGGCTTAGCGTTCGAAGCACAGTTTCTTTTAAAAACTTTTTTCTCATTTATTTTTATTTAAGAAACACTACCACTTGATGCTCGTTGCTAGTGGTCGGTGTAAGTTGGCCTGGGAAAAGTTGAATGGCCCCAAAAGCTGGTAGATTGTTTCCTCTTCATTAACGGCTTACTTTCCTACATAGGACAACAGGTTGTCGATGCATTTAAAGCTACTAAACATGTTTTCCAAAGCGGTGCAAATCAGATGATCATGCATGTTCTAATATGAACGGTATGGCAAAATGTATCATGTTGGTGTTAGAGATTATGAGTTGTTATGATTTCGTTACACGTAAAAACAATAGTTTCATAAACTTCCGATTTACGTACGACTTCTTTCTTTGTTACTCAAATATCATGCATATGAACTACAGTACAATATACGTATATAAGAGATGTAAAGTTTTTTAAAAGGATTATATGATACTTTATTAAAATAATTTGAATAAGAATGATTGAAAATTTACCTTCCTGAATAAATACTTTCTAATGAATCTCATATTGCTTACTCTGCAGGACATATCCCTATGTCTCTTAGATGTATTATTCAATAGCATTATACAATATTTTTTTAATTTATTTTATTGAAATATTACGGCTGGACGCCTTATTGTGAGCATTGGACATTACATTTAAGCAATACTCACAAGTTGAACAAGCCAAACGTGTGACACAAACTTTTTGTTTCTATATGGAAATATGGAAAGGATTAAAAAAGAATGGCTCAGCAAGATGATGTGATTGTAATGAACATTTTTACATTTTCAGGTGTATTATGTTTTCGGAGAGTTGAAGTAGCACACCCAAAAATCCGGACAACCTTACCGGGTAAAACTTGCTGACGTATATTGTTTGTATGAATATCCTCTGTCGATAGGATGAAAAGTAATTAAATTTTCGCATCCGGGATTCCAGTACTGGCACCGACATTCGATACTGAACGACAAGGTATCGATTTTTGTATGAACGGTGTTAAAAAAGGACCGTAAAAATTTGGGTTGTCTATTTAAAGGCCAGAATTGGTTCAGGTTATAAAAGCTAGGACGAAACGATGTACTATCTCATTCGCATGGGTACATTAGGTTTATAAATTTAATCTAACGTTTAAAATATTGGATGTGATAGCGTTCAGTAGCGTAACATAATATTCATATTAGGTTTTGGTGCTCTGTAAATATCGATCGGATTTTTTACTCCTCTAGTTCCCTGCCTCTCAGATGTAATATCGCGCAGATAATCGATGAAATATTGCTTCATAGATTAGGGCTGACAGCTTCCATTATCCAGACGGAAGTTAACACGCATAATAGCCATCGGTTGGTTAGCATTCTGAACTGACGTATGGAAGATGTGGAAAATGTGTGTAAGGGTTGACATACTACATTCATTGGAGGATTACAGGCGCAGCGAAGAAAAAATTTGTTTTGTTTTCAATTTTAAATGTTTTCAATTTATTCTGTCTCTACTCGAGATGACATTTGTCCAACCAAGACCAGAACAAAGGTTTTGGTTTTGTATGAAGTTGAAATTTGGCCGAGTACATTAAAAGGCAAAAATGCTTGAAACTTCTGTTTGTATGAACATTTTATCTTTGGAATAGTGGTAGTGATTCCCAAAATTGATCTTTAACTAAATAACTTTGACACATATTCTTATGATTATTTTTATTCGCTGAATGCAAAATAGTTCGTATGCATTCCAGAAAGTTATTGGAAATTTCTTGTGGTATTGCTTTGAATTTTCAGTGAAAAGAATTACATTTTTTTAATCAAAAATTGCAGATACACAATTATACTATAATAAAACTTGTGCATTTGTGTATTATAATCTTAGGCTTGATAACTACACATTTAGCACAAAGAGGTCATGAGATTTTTGCCTGAAGAATAGTAAATAATAAATATAAATTACCGCACACATTCTGTCTTAGTTTAATAAATCGAGTTAAGCTCTTAAGTAAAGATGCAAAGTTTTTTTTTAATATTTCTGCAAATCACACATTCCTCAATCAGTAAATGGGTTTTTTTTAGAAAGAAATAAATCTTGGTTCCTTATTAAAATTCTTCTGACGTATTGGGGCTTTTCGCAAAAAAAGTAATTTGATGAAGCCACAATAATTCCGTGGCTAAATTATGTAAATGTATGAATTCTTCTGACCAAAGTTTTTTTTTTTACTTACACAATAATAAGAATCAAGACAACGAAAATGTTATTTTTTCCCTGTATTGTTAAATTTTCTCTAGTAAAAGGACATGCTACGATACACTGTTGTTACTGATGCCGGCATTTTTGGCATCATTGTTGGCATGGCAAGTTACGCGCATCCTTTGAAGAATTTTCCAACCTTTTTCTTTTACATTCCTCTCCACGCGCTCTCGCTTAGTTCCGCTTGTTCTCTCTTTTTGCTCTCGCGAATAGTGCAAATGCGAGCATGTTTCATTGAGAATGTGTCTCCTTTTGGAAAAGCTACTCGAATACTGCTCGAAAAGTTGTGCTTGGCTCTCCTTTCGACGCCCGAATGGCAATGTCATCCTTCGTCGGTATGTTATTATGGTTTCCAACTGGCCTCGTCCGAGCAGAGCAGGTTGCCAATGGTTTTAGCCGATTCCTTCAAGTCAGACGTCCTTTAGCAGCAGCAAGTGTTACAGGCTCGCCGTTTCCCAGTGCGAAACAATACAAATTGCCCTTCCGTGATTTTGATCAGTTTAGAAAAGTGAAAGTTTCCTATTTAATTTTCATTTCGTTTTGGGAAAACCGTGCCTTCCATCCATTAGGAGTGGTGATACGTCTGTGTTTAGTGTGTGTATTTGTGTTGCATGGGTGTACATTATTTCGCGAAATAGTTTTCCCCACGGACGCGGCGAGCTTTATACGATACTCGTGTTGTGTTGAGAGTCGATGAATTTTTCGTGTTCCACACTCGGTTGATGTGGTCGCTGGGGAGCAATTTGTAAAATTGACAACATATGGTCATTGTAGTGCGGTGTACTGGGGTTTTCAGTCTCTTATTATCACTGTCGGGTACACAACTAAAAGAAGATACAAAAAAGCACAGTGTTGGTTTGTTGTTTCTCGTAAAAAGTTTATCAACGCCGAGCTAGGATAATAAGTAGCCACCATTGATAATCGCGTGCAGCGGTGCAAGACAGGTGTGAAGAAGAAAAGGATTAACTTCTTTAAGTACATTCTGTCATTTACGATATTCCGCCGTTGGAAAACAGTCCACAAGGCTGAGGAGTGTCCATCGCCCAGTGGATTTGCGATGGTGCTCCAAAATGCCTCTGGGATTGCAACAACCACGCCCGCATCTTGCAACGATGGCAGTGCATCCTCTCATTGTAGTCAGCAATATATCGATACCGATGCAATTAGCTACGATGGAGATGGCAATGGAAATGACATACGTCACAATATCAACTATGTCCTTTCTGCACCATCTTCGTCATCGTCGATCCACTCGCCGACCAACGATTGCAACCGGAATCCAATAATAGCAAAGGTAGACGAAGCGAAATACCATCATCATGAGTCATACAAGCTGGTGGTACATAGCAACAGCAACGCGAACAACATTCATAACAATAGTAATAACCAAAGTACTGGTGGCAACAAACGTCAGCATCCCACAGTGAGTGGGAAAGGTGTATGCACATCTTTTTTTTCCTCGACCCGTTCGTCGCAGTCACAGAACGATGTGGATAGTTGTCGCAGGACGAAGGCACACAATGCTGGCAGCCGGATGTCGATGGTACGTTGGTACATTTCGCATGAAAGCATTTTTTGTATTGCATAAAACCTCAAAGATTCATTACATTTTGTCTGGAAACAAAAGTTAGAGTAAGAACTTGTCCACTTTATTTACGAAATCGATGCGTGACAGGAATGTGGCGACATGTGCCTTTTGTAAAGTACATCATGTGCTGAATGTGCATTACGTGTTTTTGACGATGTGATAAAGAAATCATTAGAAAATTGTACTTTTATCGACTAAAAGAACCAGGCAAATAAATGAGCGCTTTTAGTGGTGGTGAAATAGTGTATGCAGACCACAAATGAATTTCGTTTTATAAACGGAACTCCGGAATGTTGTGCCAGAACGTATTTGCACGCTTGGTATTTTGTGGACCTTAGGAAATTACGAATATGAACAACTTTTTTATTGGATTATATCGCTAGATGCGGTGGCAGGAAGCGGTCGTTTTCTGCTTTCCTCTATTCGCTACCGTAACAGATGGCCTGGTGTTGTTGTTTTGTTCAGTTTTTCATTTATATTTACTTTGCACGGTCATATGTCAGGGAAAAGTAAATCGACCGATGGCAACTTACACGCCACGGAGATTCCATTATCGTTTGTTGAGAAATAGTATTTTCCCCAAGGACATCTTGCTTTACATCGCTTGCAATGTTAGTGGCGGTAAGTTTTTTTGTACAAAAACGTTCTGTGAATGATAAGGTTTCATTGTTGTTAAAATGTGTCATAGTTGTTAAAATTATTTTTGGTATCATTGTTTTTTTCTTACGTTATAAATATGACTAATGGTTCATCCACTGGGAGGATTTAAACCACGCTTCATTTGGAGATAAGTGACCTGGAAAAGTTGATCTCAAAATAAGTATGATTCATGGGTTCATACACTTTCTATCCACGAGCAACTTCAAAACCCTTTCCGATTAATATAGATTGTGATGTAGCGACAGAAAAGGTCTATATCGTCCAGTACTTCATCACTATCCTTCCTTGGTGCGTTTAACGCATAGGGCTTTTCACTGTGATTGCTAATTCCTGTTAGCAACGATCGATACACTCTATAAATAAATTGCTATTCGAAGAATCTTCCAACCCGGGTCTCTGTTTGTATGTTTTCATTTATAGGATCGGTTTCGGCAAGTTCAGAATTCTATAATCGGTTATACCTGATGAAGCGATCCGGTGGTGTTGCCGATATTTCACACGGTAGAAACAAACATTGAATCTTATCTGAATCGTCCTTACAAACCTGCTTTTTGGTACAAATAAGTGTAATAAGCCATTGTATCACCGGCCAAACCTACCGGTTAGTTTATAGAAGAAGAAGAATTTAGACCTTGGTATGAAATTTGAAAAAGTGCTACAATGATTACCCGTACACGTACCTGTTGAACGAAAATAAGCATACTCCTTTTAATTCGATTCTATAATCGGTTTGGAAAATGACCTTCTTTGTGTACATGTTAAACTATAAGTTGGTGGAACTTTACTACAACGCTTAAAGTTTAATGTATATGAAATTGAACAATGTATAGAATATTGGCCCGGTGGTGATGCGACAGCGGCGCCGGTCTTCACACGGCAGGACCGGGGTTCAAGTCTCATCTGGGCCGTTCCCCCATAGTGAGGATTGACTAACCAACTTCTTCTTCTTTCTTGGCCTACCGACCTCTTAGGTCATGCCTGCCATTTCTGGCTTACTAGACTTATTGTTACCGCATAGTTGGATAGTCAGTCCTCTATGGGGGAACACGGCAGGACCGGGGTTCAAGTCTCATCTGGGCCGTTCCCCCATAGTGAGGATTGACTAACCAACTTTGCGGTATCAATTAGTCTAGTAAGCCAGAAATGGCAGGCATGACCATAAGAGGTCGTTAGGCCAACAAAGAAGAAGATAGAATATTGTATAAGAACATTTGCTATTATATTTAACACACGGATGTAAAATTTATTTGTTTAATTAATTAAACACAATTTAATTATCAGCATACATGTTTAACTATAATACTTAAATTAATTCATGTTTACCATACACCTAATGCCTTTATCCTTGACGAACGATCAAAGTATTACAGATATAGTAAAAATTACTGCTAACTGTCTTTGCAAAATATTGTGATATTAATTATAATCTTTGTTAGAAAGATTATCACAATAATGACGATAGCGATACGAACAGATCAATGTGATCGCAATTAACATTACCTTCCGATAACGCTGTTAACAGCACCTACTTTCTTCAGTCGGGGAATTTTATCAACGTGACTAAGACGAAGGCTAGCGTGCTTAATAATCGGCAATCTGTTATTTAAATGAGGGGCTAGACTTGAACTGTGTTATTTGCATTATTTCTTTGACCCACAAGTAAAGTGGACGACCGCTAGATAGAGCCACTTTCTTCTGAGATATTCGCTCTCTCCTGGGGTTGTTTGTCGCCTTCAATGGTGGTCTGGTTTAGACGCAGTAATCAATAATCTTTAAAAATGTGAACCGCCTGTTTTGCATGAACAGCGAGGTAAGGTGTATGGTAAGTCGTTAGGACGGGAAGTCCAATATACTTACAGGAAATTTGTTCCATCATCTAATGAAATATGTGCACGTATCGATCGTGATAATGATTTGTTCCTTTATTGATTTATTTTAAATGTTCGCGAAAACTAAGATTCTTTTATACTTTTAATATTTATTTACGATGGGTTTGTTTTATATGGTATGGTTACAGTTGAAGGAACGTGAGTTACAGTTGAAGGAACTTGATTATCCTTCTTTTTCATTGACACTACAACCTCAAGTGATCTCGACCTGCCTAACTGCCTAATACGGGGGCCTAATAATGGGGCGGCCCGGTGGTGTATACGATAGCGGCGCCGGTCTTCACACGGCAGGACCGGGGTTCGAATCCCAGCGGACCGCCTCCCCGTACGCAGGACTGACTATCCAGCTACGGGTATAACTAAGTCACAGAAAGCTAGCAATTGCTAGCAGGCCAAGACCTACAAAGGTTGTAGTGCCAGAGAAGAAGAAGAAGAACTGCCTAATACATGAACACTATTCAGTTGCTAGATAGTTTGAGTTGCAATTGTATAGTCTTCCAACAAATACAACATGCCAAGTATCCTATACGGATATGTTTCGTCATTCCTATCAAACATCCTGCAAAGCTGGTATTTTGTTAAAAACGAATTCGTGCAAACAGCTAGCCAGCCGTTGGCGGTGGTAAATTAAAAATAGCTAAGCTTTCATTCAACTTATCCTCACTTGGATGACACATGTCATCTAGCTTTGCTAGACTTTACCATCCCTAGAGACTGTGAGACCTGGAAATGTCACGTTTCTCTGGTTTGCTTATATGCGATGTGTGGCAATATTTAGGTGGTATTTTCGTTTCACTCAACTGCGAGGCGAACTGTGGGATTCAGAACCGAGGAGAACCTACAGCAACGTGACAAACGTGTCATTGTCGCTTATTTTCATGGAGGCTAGGAGTGCGGCGTTCGATAGCACGAAGTGTACGAAGTGCTAAATGTAAGCACTCGAAACATAACACTACCCAACGTGAATGCTATGTTTGGATTCTGGAATTATCACTCCATCAAAGGGAATTAGTTGAACAGTCCTCAGGGAATAGTTCTGGAGGCGGTATCACATGAATTTGCTAGTTTGGAGTGAAACAAAGTGTAAAAGGAACATTTTGCAGTATGTTTTTTTATGTTGGAAACAACAGGGGTGACCTTGTTCTAGTTACTAAGGAACCAGTTTTGTGCTGTTTGTTTTATGGCTATAGTTAATTAATATGTATTAATTAATAATAAAAAATTAATCTATTTTTTTTTGTTTTCTTTTTAGGTGAGTTATGATGCTCTACGTTACGTGCGAGGAAAAGCTATCTATAATGGTAATAAATCATAAAGTCTTCAAGCGATAAAGTTTAGAAATTATCAAGAACATAGTAAAAGTTATGTTAGTTTTATCTTAATTATTATCATATATTCGTTAACGTCACGGTTTGGACAGACACTCTATGATTTAATTTTTATTACTTTGAAATGTTTGTTAATATAAAACTGATTTGTGTTTGTTTGTTAATGCCTTCAAAATCTTTATGAATGACAGTATTACACCGTTTGAACAGAAAGATGATCAGATGTTTTTTCCGTAAATGCGCACGTGATGTATCTAGTTCTCGAGTTTCCGTTGGCTAGATATCACGTTTTGGCTACCAGTTTCGTGACGTCCCTCTTTTTACGAACTGAAATGTTGACGGTTTTTTTTTCTTTTCATTTATTTGTGACAGCATTTCGGGTCTTTACGATGCCTTACGATGCGAAACACCGAAAACTGTGTTTAGAAGCTTCGTGTGCATGGTTTAAAAGAATAAATCCGTAATATGTGCGTTATTATATTGCGGTACATGCTACACATTATTTACAGTGTGTGGCTAATATGTAAACAAACCAAAATCTCAAAAAAATTAAAATCGATTATGACACATAAAACAGCAATTAATTGATTGCATTGTGTAAAGATGTCGAAAATAGCTATTTGTTGAGGATTTGATTAGATTATACTTTTCAATTATGCCTTGTGTAAGTTTTAATTTATAATGTCTGCATGTAAATAATCGCAACATAAGTTACTGATATTTAATTACAAACTTATAAGTGGGAAAGCGTATTAAATAGCTTTCGATATTTTATGCATTTCTAGCATAACAAGTTTTCTGCATTTAAAGTACAAATACACACTAACGCGTGCCAATAATTGTTTGACATCAGCTGGTGGCAAATGCTACCAACGATGGACAGTGTACGGTTGTATGCTAGTGTTGGTTGCATTCAAAACACCTTTAGTATCGTTAACGTGTGCACGTTCGCATCGTAGTGTTCGTGACGGGTTTCATGATGTTGCCTCCCACTGTGCTCCATTCATAGCCGTATCGTGCCGCAACCGATGTGGCGGTACGATGGAATGTTTATGTTGAAGCATATGCTTTTCTGTAGCAAGGCATTGTTGGGGTTTGGCGTTGCTCGGGCATTGTAGCCACGTAACATACTGAGCTTTAGCACGGTTTACCCCTGTCCGCATGCTTTCAAGCTTGTTGAATCGTTCGCGGATTGAAACGAGAGTTGCTGATGATTTTTTTTATCTGTAGCGCAACACACGCCCGACTGCGTTGTGATCATGCCGGAAGAGCAAGACGGCGTATGTTTTCGGCGGTGTTGTGGGCAGAGAGAAAATGTACAATCGCTCGCGAGACGCATCTCCGTTTTCAGTTTGAGCTTCCCTTACGAATGCGCCACGCAGAAGGCACACAGGCCCGTCTCGTTGGTTGAATCCGTATAATGGGATTGTTTGCCGTTTGACTACTTTCGTAGGGCGTTTTGGGTGCTGTGGGGGAACGGAAGCAAAAGAGGGAGCACACGCGGCCAAGCGGCGTGTGTTGGTTTCGTGCGCGACGTGGTTGGGTCCGTTGCGCGATCGGTTTGGACGCTCAGTTTCAGTTAAACTTTCGGCCGGGAAACGCTACGGCAGCGTACGTTATGCACTCGAGGCGCTAAGTTAACTGCGCGTAAAAGCTTAAATTGCGCTGCGGAACTTGAACGATATTGCTGTATTTAATAATCCATTGCCGTGTGCATAATACACGGTTAGTGTATGTTTAGTGTTGAATTGGGTGTTCTGTGTTAGAGCAGAAAGAATTTTTCGGTGCGAAATGTTTTAATCGTCACGATCTTTTACGCTGTGTTGTAAATTCTAGTGTAGTTACTTTGAAGCGTTCAATTACCAGTACCTGATGCCACACTACTAGTGATCATTGTGAATAGTTTCTGTATTGCGTGTGAAAAGCGTTGGGAAAATTAGTTACAATGCGCGTTTGAATGCGTTTCTACTATCGAAAAGCGATAAAATGTTTTGCCATGCCATATAAAAATTACACTTGGCACGCCAAAATCAGTGTACTAATAATCATAAAATTGAAGTATTGGCAATGTTCCTGTGATTGACAGTGTTAAAAAGTGGTTAAAACTTATGGAATATCCATGAAACTTGTTAACGTAAATGAATGAAGTAGTAAATAGACAAACATTTACTTGTTTGTCCGCAGTTCACTGAAGTGTATTAATATTTGTTAAGTGAAGAATTTGGCTTACCGTCAAGATGAAATGTGTAACGATTTTAACAATGTTTAAAGTATGATATGGCAGGTTATGATAACAAACAAAAGCGGGAGAACAACCGTTGCAGAGAATAGTGTGTGTATATTCAGATTACCTGCAGTGATTATCTTGGATTATAAAGCGAGACACATTGCTCTACTTGTCGTTTTGATGCGATGTGTTGTAACTTGAAAGATACGGCTTTTTAAATGTTGTTATTTGATTAACTTTACAATGTGTTAGTGAGCAGCCTGTTTTTTTTTACTGTTTTCAGCTGCAAAGGACAGAATGTAATATTGTTTTTTTTTTTGCATGAGAATCTCAAGAATATCATGTTAATTTCTTGACGTTGCGGCATTCGTTGAATCTGAATGGTTCGTACGTATGTACTGTTGTTCAGCGCCTTGTACCACCCGGGTGGCTGGCAGCAAAGCTGAAAGATGGGAAATTTAAGCTGTTTTATGATGTTGGGTTGCTACCAAATGGATACAGATTGATTTACTGTGGTCTGGATAAAGCAGATATTTGAAGCGAAGACAAAAACACTGTTGGTACAGTGCAATAGTTTCCGATAATGGTTTCAATAAAAACTAGAGCATAACGAGTGAGCCGGTGGAACAGTCCGAGTGTACGTGGAAAATATTTTTCAAGTTCACTTAGCTTGTGGAATGTTGGAATTTGATGGTGTTAGTAAGGAAAAACGTTTGATACTGCAATGTGGTTGTTTGTCGTAGTATTCCTGGAATACTGTAGTGATGTTGCTTAACATGCAAGCAAAATTTATAAAAGGTAGTTTTAGTTTTTAATTGAAGTCTTAGAACGTGAATGTTATCAGCACAAATAGATACGCATCTTGCTTGCAATCTATGTAAAATGTTGTGGATTGGAATGTTGACAACTTTCATCATTTCTGAATCGTTTAATTTTAGACTAGAAAAGACATTTGGGGTTAGAAAAATGCTGTCTGAATAGTTTTTTTTTCTTTTAAACATTTTACACACATGAATCCAGCCCATTTGAAAGCTTTTCGCATAATCGTGCATTTAAAATGTGATGCCATTGGAAGGGGTTTACCAAAGAATGGTCAAATTTCGGCCAAGAGCATGGTACCCGTTTAGCTGGCTGGTTTTAAATAAACTTCAAACCTGTTCGATGAACCGGTTGGATTTCGAGAATCGTAGAAAAAAGAATATTTCCACGTACACAATCTCAACAGAATGCGTGTTATGTGTGGTTAAAACTTTCGCTAAGGATAATTCTTACCATTATCCAACAGGAGAAGAAGTTGCTACGCATTACTACGCCGCCTCTGAAGTTAATGTTTCTGAGCTTATTCAAGATCGCTTATCAAAGTTAGAGGAAAGATTTAAAAAATTAACCCTTTCCTGCTGCGTTTCGTTTTATCAATCCCTGCTAAAAAATACATTCCCATCAAGATCTATAAAATTTGATCAATTCAGTTTGTAATTGTATCGACTCTTTTAGTGAGATAAGTAAAATGTTTTCAGCATTTCTGGTTCATCCAAATGTGATGTTTCAGTCTTGGTTTCTCACTGTGTGAATTTGTGTGTCTGACTTACAAAGGTAGGGCGTCTTTCACCTACCGAAACATATGAATATTTATACTCATGTGGCATGAATCGGATACCTTCAGTTTCTTTCGCATTTTTTAAAACTATTTTCACTGTCATCGGACAGGTTCGTATCTCCGGCAGTGGGCCATTTTGATAATGCTGCCAACAGAATAATAATACGACGAAGAAGAGTTGACTTCGCGAACGGCCACCCTAACGAAAAGTTTGTACAGGTGTGCGAGTAATGGTGGGATTGGCATCGCTGGTGTGGAATAGTGGGAGACTTTCGATCCACCGAGTCGCTGGGTCGGTCGGTGAAGAAGTTAAAACAAACTATTCAAACATTCCGCAGAAAGTGATGGGTATGTGTGCATTGTATTGTACATGGCACTAGCAGTAGTCCACAACCTTCACCGCTTCGACCACGGAAAGGTAACCTACTTTCTCTCGTACGAACGTGCCGAAGTCTCTATGGCCAGCTCGACTTGCGCCCAATTTCCTCTCAAACACGCACATCACGCTTGCTTGCGGAGCTATTGCCGAAATGAAACAGCCCCCAGAAATAAGCAAAAGAAGCACACAAACCAGCGCCCGTGCTTACCAGCGCTGAGGTATGTTCACGCATAAGCCTCCTCAACCTCGCGTCGTACTGTGGTGGATTGTCGTGGGTCGGCAACGCTTATATTGTCGTTTTGTTTTCTTCTCAAAAATATTCTATTTTCGGGGCTGTTTACTTCATTATCGTTTTCCAGCACTGATGTCATATGATTCCAGCATAACTTTTGACCGATCAGGAAAATATACTTTTATTTTCCTGGAGCCACAGGCATGTGGGCCGGCCTCTCTTCCATAACCGGTAATGTACCAAGCGGGGGTCCAAAATCGGGAACAACGATTTTGGTAACGGTGGTTCAAATTTTGTGTTCGTGCAGGCCTGTTCGATTAAGTGTAACCTTCTTTCTGGCTGCCCAATCCTGGCTGACTGACACATTTTCGCTCCTGCAATGGCTCCAAGATAAGCTGCGCGTAGATCGTTGCATCATGTCTAGGAGCTTTGAAGATTTCATCTATTTGAAAAATTGTTATGAACAATGTTGCCGTTTATGGTCTATTTAAAGCTTTTGCAAACCAGGCTATGGAGTTAACATAATAAAACTACCGTGTATATGCGTATTCCGGCCGGTATTATTATTACTAAAATTGTTTAAATTACCTTATAGACATAGTCCTCTTTTTGTTGGCATGTTTTATGATACCTGCTAATAATTACATAAACAAAAGAAAAAGTGCGTTAAACGATAACATATTTTGTGAACTATTTGTTTTTGGATGTTATCACCAAACGATAGATGTGAGTGTGATACGGATACTGCAAGTGGCTCAGATGATACGAGCGAATAAGCGTGTGTAAAAGATTCAAGCGATTGCATAAAGGTAGCCTTTTTGAGCAACATCGGTGCTAGCAACCTTGGTGTGTGATATAACAGCAAAGCCTCCGAATGTAAGCTCCGCTAACCTAGTGGCATTCGTCCACCAAGAAAATGCCGAACGCTTCGTGGACGTCACAATCATTTGTCTTGCGTGTCTGTGGGGATGCCTGTAGACTGACTGCCATTGGATCTGTGGAGTGTTCAATCCGTTCGAAATCAGAAAACTGCGTCGAAGTCAGCAAAATGCCCTAGTGCACACATGCCTTTGGGCACTGATCAATGTTTCGTCACTGACATAGTAGATCGTGAAGTTATGTCTTTTATGGACCTTTATCCATTTGTGAATGTGGTGCGAAAGCAAAAGGTATTTGATTGAACTTCAGGGTGAAATCTTGCAGTTGAAATGCTTGGAAATGTTTGTCGGTTTTTTATTTAAACCTTCTCGTATTGTTGACAAGCATGCGAGCAAGTTCTCACGTTTTTTTTTTGTAGATTTACCGTTTTTCAAACTGGTGAAACAAAGATGTATGTTCTTTTAAATAATGTGTGTCCATGTATCTGTTGATTGCAAATTATTATTACAAGTATCGCACATTATTATACGTTTCTCAACAAATGCCCGTCTAAGTTGGTTCGTTCGTGGAATTATTTTATTTATTTGTTTATTTTTTTAAATATAAGCGCCACTTGCGTCCTGATCAGTTCAATCTTGACAGCCTTGAGAAGTTTTTTCGTTAACAACGTCAATACCGCTATCGTGATAATCATATGCCATCGCCTCACCAGCCAGTAACTATCATATACGCTTCTTGAGGTATGTTGCATGGTCAGATGTGTTCGAATCAATGTTTGTTGTTTGTTCATTTTTGAGTATGTTGCAAAAGAGTTGAGTAAAATAAGAGCCGCCCGAAAGCATTACACAGCAGATGAAATTTGAATGCCTGTGCCATCTTAGAAAATAACAAAATTGGTATACATTTTCTGACTGCACCCCGATCTTTCGATGTTAAGCATGGGAGTATGCAACTGCAAATCAATCATCAATACTTGTTCAACATCGATTGCCACAGCTTGTCTGCATGCAGATTTGTTGCTAAATTCAGCAACTGTTTCTGCGGTGTTTTGCCAGCCAGCCCACTGAGTACCGTTTGGCTGACGAATATGAATGTTTTCTCGACAAAACTCTCTGGTTGTCGTGTACGTGGTCCAATGTTCAAGGTTGCTCACCTTGAACCGGATAGTAGCCGTCAAATATGTTGTGCTCCCTCACTCTACTTGCAAAGCGTGAAAGGCTGGGAGGGGTCGGTTGATACACAAGCCACACTTGGCCTTTAGCCACCTACAACAACTCGGCGGTAGGGGCCGTAGGCATAGGATCATGCGACAAACAATGACAAAAGTGCACCCAAGGCCCGTGCCACAACTCTCCGGTTCCGGTGCCAAAACGGTGATTGCTTCCAAAGGGCACACCCAAGCTGGCAGGCAAAATGCGGCGCAATCTCGGATACAGTACGTGTTGGCGGCATCAAGCTCTATTTTTGTGTCATGCCAAGCTCAAATTGTGTATATCTGTATGTGTGCGTGCGTTTATGCAGTACCTACCCATCCTATGGCTCGTCCTAATAGTGTCGTCGATCATACTATTCGATGAAATCGTCTCACCATGGGCGGTGGCGCGTGGCTTCTAGTGTGGCGTATGCGTTTGAGGAAAACATTGTTTGACCTCGTAGGATGCAAAGCATGATAGGAGTAGTAGATACGAGAATCCAGTCTTATGCTCCTAGACACAGCCAATTGATTATCGATTGTTGAACTCGATGCACCATTCTACAGAAATGCAACGGAAGCTGGAAATGGTTGCAGGATTGGGATTGTATGGGAAATGACATCACATAAATTCTATTTATTTATTATTTCGTTTTTCGAGAGCAGCATGCCAAAAATTAAATGTCTATATGGCTTGCGTAACTTTATACAGTTTCACTACGAATTAGTTCTTTTTTCCAACTGTATTAAACATTTTTCGAATAATGTTTAATAATTTTACCAAGAAAATTATGTTCCATGTATGATATTAATCCAAGCTTTAAAGTATGTACAGTATCTGCATGGTATAACGCGATTTATCTTGGTGTAAAGTATTATATTGCAATGTAGTGAACAGTTTTGTCCGCAACGCCAACAATTCGATAGAAACACATTATTTGTGTAGAGCGGCACATCTTGGCGCTTCAGGCTATGTGTGTTTGCTTCAACCAACAATTATCCAAAACATACATAAATTGTTGCTTTAATTGTTCGTTGCGGATAAAATTATCTTCCGCAGTATTGCTGCAGGTACTTTCCGTGGTCAGCAAGTATGGAATGTGCCTGGCTCAGAAGTGTATCGTGGCGATGCAATTCATTGCGATCATTTTTCTGTTGCAATGCAAGACATCAAGATGTAGTTTTATTTTTCTTTCGATCGTGGCGTTTCTATGCACGGAACAAGTGTGGGATGGGTGCGCCAAGCAGACTGGAATCGAGCATTGCATCAAATGAAGATGATGATATCTATCATTATTCGAGATTCATGAGAGTTGTATTGCTTGACAGTTTTATACATATATGGTACTTTCGGCACGTACTATGCGTGATTTTTATGTGTATACGATACTGTTTTAATTTTTACCATGTTCAGCTCCTCTTCTTGGCTTAACGATCTACTGGTCATTCCGACTATCTGATAAATTACTAGAATTATTGATACCAGAAAGTTGGATTGTCAATCCTCACTACGGGTGAACGATCGGGAAGGGATTCGATTTCTGGTCGTGCCGTGCCAAGAGCGGTGCCGCTATCGCCTTCGGACGGACCGCCCAACCACGTTATACATTGCAAATTGGTCTCAGGGTGATAGTTTCTTGAATGTGTTCAAGATCATCGACAATCAGGTTGAAAGAGCGTTTAGAAAAAAGGAGTACCTCACATTACATAGGTTTGAATACATGTCGTTTCGATCGACCTTGACAACCATAGTTGACTGAAAATGACTTCCTTTCTGAAGGGTATATTTACAATTGATTTGCATGTCCAATGAGGAAATGGTGTGAAAACAAGCGCATATTAATTATCCCGATTGCCGTGACTATGAGATACTATACTGCATGGTCTTTAGATTGTTGATATTATTACAATGCTCTGACGTTAAGAAAGTTTAAATTTATTTGGAAAGGTATTTTAAAACCAAATAGATTTTATGTCAAAATTTGAACAGTAGGATGTGTTAAAAATAATTATTCTTTATCTAAGTACTTCAGCTATCGGAACATATTAAGATTGGGAAGTTTATTAATGGTCGCTAAAGTCGGCTAAGTCAGTTGTGTTGGTTAGTTCGTTAGTTTTCGGTCTGCCAATCGTACCGTAACATACAGCCATAGTGTTTGCTGTTATACCTTCACCCACCAAACTAGTCACCGAATCGTTTGTATGTGTTGTTTCCAGAGGATAGTGGTGGAGTTTAACCAAATAACCTGCAGTATATACCACCTAAACTACTACAGCTGGCGAAGCATTCACCGGTGTTGGAGGGGGATTTAATATAAACATTTTTTTCATCAACCTGTTGCATTGCGAACAGGGCCAAGCCTGTTGTGTTATGTTGTGCTTTTTTTCTCCCCGGTTTTTGCTGATGTTTGCCACAGCGTTACTGCCACTTGGATCGATAGAAAACGTTGTACCACTTTTTGCTACCGGTCACACTGTCAAAGTGGACCATATTTTGAATGGGAACCCCTACGTTCGATGTGGACTGGTGCTTTAGGGTTGACATCAAATTGACTGACTGACCGACTGACTGACCATGCGACGAACTAGTTGAAGCACTTTATGACCGGCGTCTGTGCATTCCGTGTGTCTTGATCTGAAATGTGTGTGTGTGTGTGTGTGTGTGTGTGTGTGTGTGTGTGTGTGTGTGAGTATTCATTAATATTGTAATCAGCATTTCATGGCATTCAAGCGTGATACTATCAAGCACAGCAGGTGTTAACTTAGTGAAACAGCGTGTAACGATCAATAAAGTTTGCCAAACCTACTTCAAAATTTGCACTTTCCAAATATTTTGTTCCTTTGCTGACCATCCCTTTTTTCATTCGTTCTTTGATTTGCAGTATTTTAAGAATAAAACCGCTATTGAATTAATGCCGGCTACATAAAGATAGTCATGCAAAATGAGTGCAAGTGATAGGACGGTACAAACACTGAGAAACCAGAAGACAATGCTTTTGTTTTCTAAATTTATGTTCTAGTCACCATTTTTTCAACGTTCTTTGCTATTCATTGTTGCAAGGGTAACAGCTGCATTACAAGGTACTGTCTTCGAAGGTTGCCCTATTCTAGCTGAGAAGTAGTTCATTTCCGTAAACATTCACACTGAAACTTCACCACTTTCTGTCCGCGGGGCAGTCAATTCGTGGGAAACTGAAAGTTTTTATTAACGCAGAAGAAGAGTATAGCGAGTTTTGCTCGTTCACAGTGTTGTAGTGTAACAACTATCCAGTGTGTGTGCTCTTCGCACGGGCGTAGAACAATTTCCGTTAAGCACAGGAGGAAATCAAAATCCACCCGGTTCGTTTTGTACCCATGCCATTCCACTAAAACGCTTTGCTGTGCTGAGAACACGAATGGTCGGTTGTGGAGCACTCGAGCAGTGGAGAATATAAGGCGTACTTAGAGGGGTGGTCTCGGACCCTTAACTCAATTACAGCTTTTGCTCGATTTCTTCATGGCAAAATTATACCCATGATGGCAGCAGAGGTGCAGTACCGAGCGGTGGTAGGAGCTTTTCGTTGCTTTTACAGTTCCTAGTAGACAAGATCGCCGTGCTATTTCTGCATCGTGGTTGCATCTAGTGGAACTTTTTCTTCGTGCAAAGCAATATCAACTACATACCGTCGTGATCGTGCTATGAAAAAGGGGGCTTTGGTTGCGTTACAGCCAAGGGCTTTTCCGTTGGTCGGAGTTTGCGCGTTCATAAAATGGTTGTATCGTCGTTATGTCGTTGGCAATATCGAGCCACGCAAGCCTGTCGTCTGACCGGGTATTCTAATTGGATTTGAAGCACTGCGTCATCTTTGAGGGAGGATGTTTGCGCTGTTCTGGTCGATCCGTGTTGCATCAGACAGAATTGTCGCAACCGGGAATAGTGTCGTGAATAAGTTATGAATCTTCCATCATGACCAGTAGCTGAAAAGTAGTTATTGGAAACGAAGTCCAAAGACGACGTGGTAGGAAAACAGACCGCTGTCATTTATTCACGAGCAGATTTGAAGTTGCAGTAGCATGGAGTTAGGGATAATGTTATGTACGATTATGTGTATGTATTTTTAATTATTGTTTTCACAACAATTCTACAAAAATACCTACTAAATAGAGTATATGACTGTTGGTCTTCCTGATGCATGCATTAGTTTCCCCAAGTGACGCATAATGGGTTAAAGTTTGTTTTGCTATATTTAAAATGACACTTTTTAATGATCACTAGTTTATCGCTTTGAAAGTTTCTTAGAAACGAAAGAAAAACAAATCAAAACAGTGTCATGTGTGAAGGTTGAAAAACCTCATCCAACACTCGTCCGTATTTATACGAAAATGTTGATAATGTTCTCACCATCGCGCACGACCAAATACTGGCAGTAATAATTTCCATCCTCATTTATTAATCATGGAAATGAGGTTGATGTATAACGAGATGTTGAATAGGATGGAAACTGTATCAAAGCGTAGAGCCCAATAATTCTGTTCCGTTCGAGACACGTCGCTTGAGTCCCGAGTTCGGATAGTATCGGGAATCGGTGGCTTTACTTCATTTTTTTCCGATGGTTTTCTCTCGGGTGAGAAGTTTGGACGATTATTTTCTCAACCGTTAAATCAATCAACCACACTGTGGTAAGGAACATACAGCCGGTTAGCGTCGATTTGGTTCTCTTCTCGGTCGGTCGCTGCCTTTGCTGCTAACCACGGACACCTTATGTTGTTATTGATCGTTTAAATGATTTTTTATGTATTTTCTTTGTGGGACCACTTCTTCACATTACAGTTGCAGCGTGTAACCAACGTGCAATGTGAGTTTGAGATTATTTTTCGCATTTGGTGTGTATGCTATGTGTAGAGTATGTGCGTTTTGAAGAATAGAAGATTGCTCGTGGAAGGGAGCCAGCTCCCTTTTTTGTGGTAATGAACGATATGGTTGATTGATTTTAACCATTCATCGACAGTGGCTCACGACATGGAGCAGTTTTTGTGTTTTTTTTCACATCGTGAACCCATTTTAAAAGATGCGAGGTTTAATTACAACAGATTTGTAACTGTTCCGTCGTTTGTTTTCCGGGACTTCACGCTCATCGTTCTTGACACAGATTGTTGATTGATGTTAGTCGTCGTCCGGTGGGTTTTTAATGTGAGCTCTGGCTAGAGCAAAGTGGATCATGTTGAATTGCTATTGTTAAAACCAACACCCTCTTTTCGTAACTTTCTAGAAAATGGGATTTATTTTTATTTGATTATACAGATTTTTTACGAATATTCGTTGGAAATGAAGTATCTGTATGCAGTATCTGTTCTTTATATTATGCAGTGCAAAATTAAGTATTCCCATTATTCCCAACCAGTAAAATATTATGTATTACACTGCTCACCCGCAGAGTAACAATAACAGCGCAGTATTGAAGGTAGCAAGAGGGCTCATATTGCATTATGTTTCGTCCGTCCACTTAACACGCTTCGTCTAATCCAACGGTATTTTTCTCTACTAATCTAATCAGTGAATCGGTGCGTAAAGTTAGCTGACATTTGTGGCAATGACATACCAAAGACTGCGTCAAGGGCTCTTGAAGATAAATCAGTGAAGTGAAAACAATCTACCACAGCGCTATTTACACGTGCAACAGGTGTATTTCATATCAAGCATTCAGAAGAGTGTACATAGGGGCAAGAGAAGTGTCAAAGGTTCACATTACATACGTATAACAAATCATAGTGCAACTGCACTTTCTGTTTGCAGTGGCAGTGTGGTGACCGTGTCTCTCGTTTTTCGCTAGTATACTGCAGCTTAAAAAGAGCCTACAAATCTAGATGAACGCATCTTTGTTTTGTGAGAAGTGCTGTGTTGTTGTGAAGAGTCAAACGAAACGTGTAGCTTAAGCACGACCATGAGCACACGCTCCTGAGTAATCAGAGCACGTACGAAAGCGCGAAAGTGTTCGAGCCAAGCACAGCGCACACCATTTCCGCGCACATGAAGCGCGACGAGGAACGTGCGCGCAAGATGTGGAGGGACATTGGTGTTGCAGCGATGCAACACGGTCCAAACACTCTGCATCATCATCAGCCATCGATGTATGGGGGTCCCGGTAACAACGGTACGGCCTCAACACTACCCAGTAATCCTCACTGGAATCAGCCGGGATACCGGAATTCCTACAGCCTGCCACATCCGACTTCGCAGAATGGAGTCAGCGAACGAAATGGTGGGGGCCGAGGGATAGACGGTGGTGGAAGTCGCTATCAACACTACGACGTAAAGCCCCTGTCACAGGCACCCTCCTTTCCGGAGATCTCGAGTGCCAGCTACAATGGCAATGGGTACCATCACCCGCACCACAACCACCATCCCCATCACCTTCACCAGCAGCAGCAGGCCCATCATCCGGCCGGTCATCATGGACATAAACCTCCGCGTCCCCTATCGATGTACGAGCTGAGTAACGGGCATCACAATGGAGGCGGCAGTAGTCCGCAGTTACACTCGCTACCACCTAACTTTGTGCCACACCAAACGCGTAATGGAAGCGGACGGTCACCACCTCCGCTGGTGATCCACAACAACAACAACCAGCATGCTATGGTGGGACCACGATCACCTGTAGGTCACGCCAGTGAAGGTATTGGAGGCGGTCGCGCTCTTTTACAACAACCGGAAGAACTGGTGAGTTGTAAGGTTTCGTCTTGGTTAATTGGATCTTGGAAGTTGTCGTATACACTTACGTACTACATGATATCCGCGCCAAAGACAAAGAAAATTCGAACTCAGTGTGTTATGTATGTGAATATAAATTGAAGAAATAGTTTTGTTTTGCTGGAAATGCGATAAAATGTTTAACATTCAATAAAACGTTACACTGTTTTTGGTATAGTGCAATGATAGCAGAAAACGATAGTTTACGCATTCTTTGAAGTATATTTGTTTACACCAATGATTCATTTGCAATGCAAAATTATCGCTTCATAGCACCCACCAATGCTAAGCTATTCCTTCCAAAAGAGTTCAAATAGAGTAGCTGCATGAATCGATTTCCTCAGCACCGCAATTGATTTGTTGTAGCCCTAACCTTTTCGGCGGTTGTACAAAACGGTCTCATCGGCGACGAATGCTACATCAGCGATGCTCGTTGCAATGATGGGATCGTTTCGGAGTGGGAACAACACAGAAAGAGAAGTCACAGGGACGGAATTGGCAGTTGCTAAGAATCGAAAGTCACGAGTCCTTCATGGCAACCAAGTTTCGTCATCGGTATTGTAGAATTAAACCCTCGAAACATTTATCTGCCCTTTCGTCAGCTCAGGCAGGTTCGAGTTTCTACGAGTGTTCGGTAAATTGGGCAACATTAACCTTCTGAGACGAAGCAAGGGAGCGATCTTTACTTCCACACATGAAATTTTATCTTTTTTCAGTTGTTATCTTACCCTCTTTGCAAGAGGTTAGTAATTAGCGATCTTTATTAATGTTTCTTTTAAACTGCATAAATTTTGGATACTTCAACTCATCCGTAACGGTAGCAGAAGTGATGAAAAAAAAACACATCATAATGTGTTAAACGTTTTGCCGGCTGCTGCCTGCCCAAGAAATGATTTTAATTGGACTTTTCACTAAAAAACATTAGGCATGTTTAAGTATTTTTTTTCTTTGCTTCAATTTACTCTCGCATTTATCGATGCTTTCCTTCCCTCGCGCTACACATTCTTTGCTTTCTTGCCTTCGCTAAAGGCCCGAAAGCTGGTCACCCTTGGATTGAAATCGGTAAACTTTCGTAGCCGAGCGCCGAGGAATTATGTCTAATATTGTCTAAAAACGCAAAACTCTAAACACGAGTGATTTCACTTTTCGCCGGCCTTATGAGCCTTTCCCTTTCAAGTGGGATGGAAAACCTAACGCCCATCGCAGACAATCAGCATTGGCAGTAGCGTAGAAAATCAACGCAACGATACATAGGAAGGAAAGCGGTGATGCGGATGGGTGGAAGGCGATCTGTTGTGTCGGGATCAGGGTGTATCGAAAGTTGTGATTTTCCATTTCATGTTTCTCTCTCGGCGAACATTATGCTAACGGAAGATTTCATCATTATTTCTCTCTTAGCGTTATTTTTCGATTCGATCGTGGTGCGCCGTCCTTCTATGGCATAGGTACTACTTATCTTACAAATCTCAAAGTAATATGCTGCCGGCGGCAGCTGCATCGAATGCTACAATTCCGATTCGGAAGCATTTGCTGCCAATCGCTATTCTCGTGCCGCTACATATTCGATCGAAGAGCTGTTTTTAACGCAAACTATGATGTCTATATATTTGAACATCATCGTGTATAAATGCATTCTTCACTTATGCTCTTCAAATATCGTCTTACTGTATTGTTGTACAATTATAGTTGTATAATTTGCATCTTACAAGTTCCTCAATACCATTTGCGGAATGATGACCAATTGTGTTGATTGATGTGATGAAGGTGTAAATTAGATGAGAAATTACTTGAAAATTCATCAGATCAATCTTTTTAAAGGTCAATCTACAAATTGATTTCACCACTTAGCTAGAACTTTACGGCAGCGATAAAAATAATCATTAGAAAATGAACTCCAAGGTAACGCAAACGAGACATCCCTCAACAGTACGTTCCTTAAAAAGGACAAGATAAGACACAAATGAAACTGTCACTGGCATTCCGATGGTATCGCTGGTAGCATTTTATCAGGGTCTGGAACACAACCCTTTAGCACCTCCACACTGAGTTTGTAATGTAATTGGTGGCTTGCTAGTGACATGATAAGATAGTACAACGTTTGTTTTGCCACCTATAAGTGCAGGGGTAAAATGCGATCAAGATGAACGCGACCATTGTAAGACATTTGAAATAGAATCTGTGGTTTTTACATTTTCCTATTAAGGGTGGGTATCACGCCGGTTGAACTTTTGCGAGCAAATAAAACAGAATCGCCATAAAGTTCGATTAGTGAAACCGCTTCTTTAGCTTTGCTAAAAAAAAGTAAGCGTCCCGCACCTCACACAATGAGTAGTTTGATCGTTATCCTTAGTGTGTGTCGTTCAACAAAACCTTGAATAGTGAAAGGGCTCGCGTGAATGCGTCCGAATGGCTTGATTTCTGGTCACCTACTCGTCCCTTGCCTATTCTCCTTCCGTCTACTTCCAGCACAATTACCTAACTGGCCTGCTGACACACATAAGTTATGCTATACAGCACGGAACGGATTAATGCTGAGTATGAATCAGCATATATTGGTCGAAAATGGAAGAAAAACTGTTCAATGGCAAAAACGTAACCAAGATGTCACGCCTGCAAAGTATGATTTCTTGTGCAATTTCGAAGGCGGTAGTGTACTAGGAAAGGCCTACGAGCGATGGTAATTGCATGCCTTCGTAACCGAACCTTCGCTCGTGTCAGATCAGCTGTGGCGAGCGTCATGAAAGGGAAGCATATGTAAAGCACGCGGCGCCGTGCAGTAAACCACTCCCTAGGAAGCATTGCTTGTAAGCTCTATTGTTTTTTCAGTTCATATTCCGTACAGCTTAATTTGTATGCCTCATGTAAATAGTGCTAGAGTGGCAAAGGAGTGAATAGGATTGAGAAAACCACAAACCTCCTTGCACTGCGTTTGTGTCAAAATAAATCTTTGATCTACTGCAGCGTCATCTGTCTCGATGTACACGAGTGTCTGGTTCCTCACGAAAGGCAAGAAGGAGACACAACGTGGCTTAATAATGTGTAGTCGATCACAAAGCGACGGTCGTACACTCATTACGAGTAATTTAACTTTCATTTTTCCGTACCCATTTTCATGATGGCAATTTCTTGCTTCGAAATAGTTGCGCTGATGCACAACTTTGGTCCTCAAACATAGAAGCGTATAGTCAGTGTGCGAATAAAGGGTAAAGGTAGATATTGCATTGTTGAACTCCTACATTTTGTCTTTGCTCTATACCATCATAAGCCGCCACATGCTTTAATGCATTTTGAAGGATAGCATTAGAAAGCGGCATGTAACATGCCTAACTAAGGTCCCAAGTTTCTTAAAATTGTTTTACGTTTCTTAGAATACAACACGTCATTCCTTGATTCTAGTTTCTGTTCATAAGTGAAGCATCTGTATGGCACAAATACCAAAGCGGTTTATTATCCTAATCAGTTTAACGTCAGTCGTTCTTTCATGAAATATGTTGTATCTCGAGGCAACTGCGTCAGCAAACTGTTTAAAATAATATATTTAACTAGGTTTCACATGTTACACAATTTCTGCTGCTGCTTGTGTAACATATCTTTTAACATAATTTTATTTAAATATCATGTTTTTATAGTCTGCATAGCGAACGACATTGTTAGGGCTTTCATATTAGGAGCAACTTGTTGTACTTGAAGAATGTTTTCATACTTGCTCCTATCGGAATGTCAACGCACGGCGTTTAAGTCAAGGATTTCCGGCACCGTGCTATAATTTTCAAGCTGACGTTTAAACGAATACAAACTTAATTGAAAGTTTTTAATTAAATCACAAAATACTACTAGCAAATCGGGATGAAGAGTTGCACTATGTACCTTTCTTGAGTCGTCTCGTTGTTGTTTGCTTAAGAGCCCCGTAGCCATGCATGGAGTTGGTGGAAACGTTGGTTATTCACTAACAGACATCGTACCCATTTGTACGAGGCTAACTAAGTG